>JASTWF010001151.1:56082-112666 GCA_030390025.1 Squalus acanthias | reverse complement strand
TAGATACATAGAAGATAGATAGAAGATAGGAGCAGGAGTAGGCCATCCGGCCCTTCGAGCCTGCTCCGCCATTTAATGAGATCATGGCTGATCCTTCAATTCAGTATCCCGTCCCCGCCTTCTCTCCGTAACCCTTAACCCCTTTTGCCTGTAGAAATACATCTAATTCCCTCTTAAATATATTTAATGAGCTGGCGTACACTGCCCTCTGTGGCAATGAGTTCCACAGGTTCACCACCCTCTGAGTGAAGAAGTTCCCCCTCATTTCTGTCCTAAATGGTTTAGCCCTTATCCTTAAATTATGTCCTCTAGTTCTGTTCTCACCCGCCAAGGGAAACATTCCTTCTGCATCTAGTCTGTCTAGACCTTTCAGAATGTTATACACTTCTATGAGGTCCCCTCTCAATCTTCTAAACTCCAGTGTGTACATCCCTAAACTACATAGTCTCTCCTCATAGGTCAATCCCGCCATTCCTGGTATCAGCCTGGTGAATCGCCGCTGCACCCCCTCCATGGCAAGAACATCTTTCCTCAGATGAGGCGACCAAAACTGTACACAGTACTCGAGGTGTGGTCTCACCAGTGCCCTGTACAGCTGCAGCAAGGTATCCCTGTTCCTGTATTCCAACCCTTTTGCTATGAAGGCCAGCATACCGTTTGCCTTCTTGATCGCCTGTTGCACCTGCATGCTCGCCTTCAGTGACTGGTGTACAAGAACACCCAGGTCTCTCTGTACTTCCCCCTCTCCCAATTTATTGCCATTTAAATAATAAGTTGCCCTCCCGTTCCTGCACCCAAGGTGGATAACTTCGCACTTGTCCACATTATAGTGCATCTGCCATTTATCCGCCCAATCACCCAGTCTGTCCAAATCGCTCTGGAGCTTCCTGGTCTCCTCCTCTGAGCCCACCCCCCCTCCTAGTTTAGTGTCGTCTGCAAATTTGGAAATGCTGCATCCGACTCCCTGATGCAGGTCATTAATGTAAATTGTGAACAGCTGGGGACCCAGTACAGATCCCTGTGGTACCCCACTTGTTACTGCCTGCCATTCAGAAAATGAGCCGTTTATTCCAACTCTCTGTTTTCTATCTGACAGCCAGTTCTCTATCCACGTCAATACTTTCCCCTTTATCCCATGAGCTTCAATTTTCCCTGCTAATCTTTTATGTGGGACCTTATCGAAGGCCTTTTGGAAGTCCAGGTACACCACATCTACTGGCTCTCCCCCATCTATTTTACCAGTTACTCCCTCAAAAAATTCCAATAGATTAGTCAAGCACGATTTACCCTTTGTAAATCCATGTTGACTCTGTCCTATCCTGTCCCCATTTGCTAAGTGCTCCGCTATTTCATCCTTAATGATGGACTCCAGCATTTTGCCCACAACTGATGTAAGGCTTACAGGTCTGTAATTACCTGCTTTTTCCCTACCCCCCTTTTTGAATAGTGGGGTAACGTTAGCTACCCTCCAATCCATGGGCACTGTTCCCGAGTCTAATGAATTCTGAAAAATCATACTTAGTGCATCCGCTATCTCTAGGGCCACCTCCTTCAGCACCCTAGGATGCATGTTATCAGGCCCTGGGGATTTGTCCGCCTTCAATCCCTTTAGCTTCCTTAACACCATATCCTTAGAGATATTGACTTGCGTCAGTTCCTCCTTTGCAAATGTCCCTATTTTTCCCGATATCCCAGGGAGGTTTTTTGTGTCTTCCTTCGTAAAGACTGACCCAAAGTATGCATTTAGTTGGTCTGCCATTTCCTTATTTCCCGTTATATATTCCCCCGTATCTGACTGCAATGGGCCAACTTTGGTTTTCACCAGTCTTTTCCTCTTGATATACTTATAAAAGCTTTTGGAGTTAGTTTTTATATTTTCCGCCAGCTTGCTTTCGTAAGCTATTTTGCCCCTCTTGATTAAGCCCTTTGTCCTCCTTTGCTCTATCTTAAACTGTTCCCAATCTTCCGCTCTGGCGCTTTTTTTGGCTATTTTATACGCCCTATCTTTGGATTTTATGCTGTCTCTAATTTCCCCTGTTATCCACGGTTGAGTCACCTTTTTAGATTTCCTTTTATGCCAGATTGGTATAAACAATTTTTGCAATTTTGTCATTCTATCTTTAAATGCTTGCCATTGTTTATCTACCTCCAGTCCTCCCAGGAACGTTGTCCAATCAGACCTACTCAGTTCCCGTCTAATGGCATCATAATTCCCCTTGTTTAAATTCAGGACCTTAGTATCGGAGTCAATTTCTTCGCTCTCCATTTCGAGTGAGAAATCGATCATGTTATGATCGCTCTGACCCAAGGGTCCCCGTACAACAAGATTACTACTCTTTCACCCCTACTCTCCAAACCTTCTAACCCCAACTCCTCTTTGATCCCTACTCTCCAAACCCCCTCACCCCAACTCCTCTTTCACCCCTACTCTCCAACCCCCTCACCCCAACTCCGTTCACCCCTACTCTCCAACCCCCCTCACCCCAACTCCTCTTTCACCCCTACTCTTCAACCCCCTCACCCCAACTCCTTTCACCCCAACTCCTTTCACCCCTACTCACCAACCCCCCTCACCCCAACTCCTCTTTCACCCCTACTCTCCAACCCCCTCACCCCAACTCCTTTCACCCCTACTCTCCAACCCCCCTCACCCCAACTCCTCTTTGATCCCTACTCTCCAAACCCCCTCACCCCAACTCCTCTTTCACCCCTACTCTCCAACCCGTCACCCCAACTCCTCTTTCATCCCTACACTCCAGCCCCCCTCACCCTAACTCCTCTTTCACCCCTACTCTCCGAGACCCTCACCTCCAACTCCTCTTTCACCCCTACTCTGCACCATAGAAGATAGAAAACATAGAAGATAGGAGCAGGAGTAGGCCAATCGGCACCAAGTATCTCATCTTTCATTGACTTCAATGAAAAGCAAACGGACAGTTGGAAGCTGTCAAGATTTGAAAGGTATTCACAAGTTGGGGTCTTTCTTAAGTCTGTCCACTCGAGGAGTTCGATAAGAGACTTTCTCTTGTGAATATAGAGCTGGAGGATTGGGCCGTGATGTGTTTACTTGTTCACCTTGTTGACTCTGAAAATGGAGTCTTGTGGTTTCAGACACCAGATAATCAAGCTCACAACAACAGATTGTCTTTTATTGACTTTATTAACAGCACTGCAAAAATACAGACAGAGTATAGTTACCGATCCCGAGATCAGAGATAATAGTGGATTCAGAACTCTCTTCTCCCCGGGTCTGTCCCAACAAGCAGCGGCTACACCGGCAATATTTATATTTTAACTTGTTTACATTATTGATCTGACGCTGTTCAAACTATAATCACAAGGAATTAAAAACAGAAAATGCTGGAAACACTCAGCAGGTCAGGCAGCATCTGTGCAGTGAGAGAAACAGAGTTAATGTTTCAGGTCTGTGACCCTTCGTCAGAACTGGAAAAAGTTAGAGATGTAACAGATTTTAAGCAGGTGCAGAGGCAGGGAAAGGGGAGGAAAGAACAAAAGGGAGGGTCTGTGATAGGGTGGAAGGCAGGAGTGGTTAAATGCTGCAAATGGGAATGGCAGAATCATCAACAGCTGCCGTCTGAAAAGATAGGGGCCGAGGTTATGGTCTGAAATTGTTGAACTCGATGTTGAGTCCAGAAGGCTGTAAAGTGACTCATCGAAAGAGGAGGTGCTGTTCCTCGAGCTTACGTTGAGCTTCGTTGGAACAGTGTCAGAGGCCGAGGACAGAGAGGGAGTGGAGCGGAGAATTAAAGTGACAGGTGTGGTGCCCAGAACTGCTCACAGTACTCCAGGTGTGGTCCAACCAGGGTTCTGTATAGCTGCAGCATAACTTCTACACCCTTCTATTCTAGTCCTCTCGATATAAAGGCCAGCATTCCATTAGCCTTTTTGATTATTTTCTGTACCTGTTCATGACATTTTAATGATCTCTGTACCTCGACCCCCCAAGTCTCTTTGGACATTCACTGTTTTTAGCTTTGAACCTAAAAAGGATCGAGCAGGGCACTTTCTAAATGTTGAAAAGTGGATGACCTCACATTTGCCTACATTGAAATCCATTTGCCATTCACTTAGCCTGTCGATATCCCTTTGTAATTTTATGCTTTCATCCAAACTGCCTACAATGCCGCCTATCTTTGTGTCATCGGCAAATTTGGATAGATGACTTTCTATGCCATCATCCAAGTTGTTAATAAATATTGTGAATATTTGAGGCCCCAACACAGATCCCTGCGGGACACCACTAGTCACATCCTGCCAATTTGAGTACCGGCCCATTATCCCTACTCTCCGTCTCCAGCCACTCAGTCAATTTCCTAACCAGGTCAATAATTTGCCCTCATTTCCGTGGGCTTCTACCTTAGATAACAGTCTCTTGTGTGGGACTTTATCAAACGCCTTCTGGAAGTACTTTACACCAAAACCGACACCTTCCCTGGATCCCAAGGCTAGGAGAGGCACTCTGGAAGGTATGGGGAGCTGGGACTTGTCCATGAGAGTAACTGAAGGTAGAAGAACTGAAATAATCTGGAATGAGAAAGGACATCAATTAGTCTCCTCCTATCTTACAGAAATAAAGAACACAACACAGGGTGTGTTTACACCAAAACTGGTTCGACAGATATCCAGAAACAAACAAAGGATGTGATTAACGTCAGAATCTAACCCCTGCAGTCACTTGTGAACTCGCTGGTGTGTCAGCAGGTGAGATGGTCGACTGAATCCCTTCCCACACACGGAGCAGGTGAACGGCCTCTCCCCAGTGTGAACTCGCTGGTGTCTCAGCAAGTTGGAGGACTGAGTGAATCCCTTCCCACACACGGAGCAGGTGAACATCCTCTCCCCAGTGTGAACTCGCTGGTGGGTCCGAAGATTGGATGCAGAAGTGAATCCCTTCCCACACACGGAGCAGGTGAACGGCCTCTCCCCGGTGTGAACTCGCCGGTGTTGAATGAGGTGAGACGACTGCCTGAAGCTCTTCTCGCAGTGACTGCAACTGAACGGTCTCTCGTCAGTGTGAACAAGCTGGTGTTTAATTAGATTGGCAGAGATTTTAAAGCAGTTCCCACAGACACAGCATTTAAAAGGTCTCTCCCCAGTGTGAACTCGCTGGTGTAAGTGGAGGCTGGACAACAGAGTGAATCCCTTCCCACACTCGGAGCAGGTGAACGGCCTCTCCCCGGTGTGACTGCGTCGATGAGATTCCAGCTGGGATGGGCAATCGAATCCCTTCCCACAGTCCCCACATTTCCACCGTTTCTCCGTGGTGCGGGTGTCCTTGCGTTTCTCCAGGTTGGACGATCAGTTGAAGCCTCGTCCACACACAGAACACGTGTACGGTTTCTCCCCGCTGTGAATGGTGCGATGTTTTTTCAGGCTGTGTAACTGGTTAAACCTCTTTCCACAGTCAGTGCACTGGAACACTCTCACTCGGGTGTGTGTGTGTCGGTGCTTTTCCAGTCACACTGATGTTTGAAATCTTTTCCCACAGACAGAACAAACATTTCTCCTTCCACACTCAAAGGCCGATGAATTTCAGGTCCTGATGAATCCAGTGACTCTCTCAGATCTTGATATGAAGTTTGGTTTGAGTTTCCCGTCTGTAAATCATAAGAATAAGAACATAAGGAATAGGAGCAGGAGTCGGCCATTCGGCTCCTCGAGCCCGCTCGGCCATTCAATAAGATCATGGCTGATCTGATCTTGGCCTCAACTCCACTTTTCTGCCTGTTCCCCATGACCCTCGACTCCCCTGTAGTTCAAACATCTGTCTATCTCAGCCTTGAATATATTCAATGACTCAGCCTTTCTCAGCTCTCTGGGGTAGAGAATTCCAAAGATTCACGACCCTCAGAGAAGAAATTCCTCCTCACCTCCGTCTTAAATGAGCGTCCCCTTATTCTGAAATTATGCCCCCTAGTTCTCGATTCCCCCACGAGGGGAAACATCCTCTCAGCATCTACCCTGTCAAGCCCCCTCAGAATCTTATGTTTCAATAAGATCACCTCTCATTCGTCTAAACTCCAATGAGTATAGGCCCAACCTGCTCAACCTTTCCTCATAAGGAAACCCCTTCATCTCCAGAATCAACCTAGTGAACCTTCTCTGAACTGCCTCCAATGCAAGTATATCCCTCCTTAAATAAGGAGACCAAAACTGTACGCAGTACTCTAGGTGTGGTACAATTGGAGCAAGACTTCCCTACTTTTATACTCCATCCCCCTTGCAATAAAGGCCAACATTCCATTTGCCTTCCTAATTACTTGCTGTACCTGCATGCTAACTCTTTGTGTTTCATGTACGAGGACACCCAGATCCCTCTGTACTGCAGCGTTCTGTAGTCTCTCTCCATTTAAATAATATTTTGCTTTTCAATTCTTCCTACCAAAGTGGATAAGCTCACATTTTCCCACATTATACTCCATCTGCCAAATTTTTGCCCACTCACTTAACCTATCTATATCCCTTTGCAGACACTGTGTCCTCCTCACAACTTACTTTCCCACCTATCTTTGTATCAGCAGCAAATTTGGCTACAGTACACACGGTCCCTTCATCCAAGTCATTAATATAGATTGTAAATAGTTGGGGCCCCAGCATTGATCCCTGTAGCACCCCACTAGTTACAGATTGCCAACCTGAAAATGACCCATTTATCCCGACTCTCTGTTTTCTGTCAGTTAACCAATCCTCTATCCATGCTAATATATTACCCCCAACACCATGAGCTCTTATCTTGTGCAGTAACCTTTTACGTGGCACCTTATCGAATGCCTTTTGGAAATCCAAATACACTACATCTACTGGTTCCCCTTTATCCACCCTGCTCGTTACATCCTCAAAGAACTCTAATAAATTTATCAAACACGATTTCCCTTTCATAAAACCATGTTGACTCTGCTTGATTGTATTATGATTTTCTAAATGTCCTGCTACTACTTCCTCAATAATGGATTCCAGCATCTTCCCAATGACAGATGTTAGGCAAACTGGCCCATAGTTTCCCGCTATCTGTCTCCCTCCTTTCTTGAATATGGGCGTTACATTTTCAGTTTTCCAATCCGCTGGGACCTTTCCAGAGTCTGGGGAATTTTGGAAGATTACAACCAACGCATCCACTATCTCTGCAGCCACTTCTTTTAAGACCCTAGGGTGCAGGCCATCAGGTCCAGGGGACTGGACGTAAAAGATCCCATGGCACTATTTCGAAGAAGAGTAGGGGAGTTATCCCCGGTGTCCTGGCCAATATTTATCTCTCAACCAACATAACAAAAACAGATTATCTGGTCATTATCACATTGCTGTTTGTGGGACCTTGCTGTGCGCAAATTGGGTGCTGCGTTTCCCACATTACAACAGTGACTCCACTTCAAAAGTACTTCATTGACTGTAAAGCGCTTTGAGACGTCCGGTGGTCGTGAAAGGCGCTATATAAATGCAAGTCTTTCTTTCTTTAGTCCCATTAGTTTCCCTAGTACTTTTTCTCTAGTGATAGTGACTGTTTTAAGTTTCTCCCTCCCTTTTGACTCTTGATTTTCCACTATTATTGAGATGCTTTTAGTGTCTTCTCCCGTGAAGACAGATACAAAATATTTGTTCAAAGTCTCTGCCATTTCCTTGTTTCCCATTATTAATTCCCCAGTCTCATCCTCTAAGGGACCAACGTTTACTTTAGCTACTCTCTTCCTTTTTATATACTTGTAGAAGCTCTTACTGTCTGGTTTTTATATTTCTTGCTAGTTTACTCTCAATCAATTTTCTCCCTCTATTATTTTTTTCGTCATCCTTTGCAAGTCTCAAAAAATTTCCCAATCTTCTGGCCTACCACTAATCTTCACAACATTGTACGCCTTTTCTTTCAATTTGATACCCTCCTTAACTTCCTTAGTTCATCCTTCTCAGAGTCTTTCTCACTGGAATGTATCTTTGCTGAGAGTTATGAAATATCTCCTTAAAAGTCTGCCACTGCTTATCTACCGTCTTAACTTTTAATCTATTTTCCCAGTTCACTTTAGCCAACTCTGTCTTCATACCCGAGTAATTCCCTTTATTTAAGTTTAAGACACTAGTTTCAGAGCCAAGTTTCTCGCCCTCAAACGGAATGTGAAATTCTATCATGTTATGAGCAGGTTCCCTGGAGGATCCTTTACTATGAGATCATTAATTAATCCTGTCTCATTACACATTACCAGATCGAAAATAGCCTGTTCCCTGGTGGGTTCCACAACATATTGTTCCAAGAATCTGTCCTGAATACACTCTATGAACTCGTCCTCAAGGCTACCTTTGCCAATTTGATTTGTCCAATCTATATGAAGATTAAAATCACCCACGATTATTGCAGTACCTTTCTTACAAGCCCCCATTATTTCTTGATTTATACTCTGTCCCACAGTGTAGCTACTGTTAGGGGGCCTATAGACCACTCCCACCAGTGACTTCTTTCCCTTATTATTTCTTATCTCCACCCAAACTGATTCTACATCTTGATCTTCCGAGCCAAGATCATTTCTCACTACTGTACTGATCTCATCCTTTATTAACAGAGCTACCCCACCTCCTTTTCCTTTCTGCCCATCCTTCCGAAATGTCATATACTCCTGAATATTCAGTTTCCAGCCTTGGTCACCTTGCAACCACGTCTCTGTAATGGCTATTAGATCAGAATCATTTATTTCTATTTGTGCCGTCAACTCATCTATTTTCTTACGACTGCTGCATGAATTCAGATAAAGAGCCTTTAATTTTGTCTTTTTACCATTTGTCCCTACTCTGACCTTATTTGCTGGTACACTCTTATGCTTGTACACTCTGTCCCTTCCTGTCACGCTCTGGTTATCATTACCCCTATCGATACCCTGCACTATTGCCTTGTCCTTTCTATTGAACTTTCTAGGTTACCCCTCACCTGAACCCGCCCCTCCCCCACTATTTAGTTTAAAGCCCTATCTATAGCCCTAGTTATTTGATTCGCCAGGACACTGGTCCCCGCATGCTTCAAGTGAAGCCCATACCAACGGAACAGCTCCCTCTATCCCCAGTACTGGTGCCAGTGCCCCATGAATTGAAACCCATTTCTCCCACACCAATCCTTGAGCCACGCATTCAACTCTCTGATCTTATTGACCCGATGCCAACTTGCTCCTGGCTCATGTAGTAATCCAGAGATTACTTAGAAACATAGAAACATAGAAGATAGGAGCAGGAGTAGGCCATTCGGCCCCTCTAGCCTGCTCCGCCATTCAATGCGATTATGGCTGATCATCCAAATTCAGAACCCTGTCCCTGCTTTCTCCCCATATCCCTTGGTCCCTTTAGCCTTAAGAAATATATCCAACTCCTTCTTGAATATATTTAATGAATTGGCCTCTACTGCCTTCTGTGGTAGAGAATTTCACAGGTTCACCACTCTCTGTGTGAAGAAATTCCTCCTCATTTCAGTCCTAAATGGCTTGCCCCTTGTCCTTAGACTGTGAACCCTGGTTCTGGACGCCCCGATCATCAGGAACATCCTTCCTGCATCTAGTCTGTCCAGTCCTGTCAGAATTTTATAAGTTTCAATGAGATCCCCTCTCATTCTTCTAAACTCCAGCGAGTATAAGCCCAATCGACCCTATCTCTCCTCATACGTCATTCCTGCCATCCCAGGTATCAGTCTGGTGAATCTTCGCTGAACTCCTTCCATGGCAAGAACCTCCTTCCTCAGATAAGGCGACCAAAACTGCACACAATACTCAAGATGTGGTCTCACCAAGGCCCTGTACAACTGCAGCAGGACATCCTTGCTCCTGTACTCAAACCCTCTCGCTACGAAGGCCAACATACTATTTGCGTTCTTAACCACCTGCTGCACCTGCACGCTTACCTTCAGCGACTGGTGCACAAGGACACCCAGGTCTCGTTGCACTTCCCCTTCTCCCAATCTAATGCCATTCAGATAATAATCTTCCTTCCTGTTTTTGACACCAATTTGGATAATCTCGCATTTATCCACGGTATATTGCATCTGCCATGCTTCTGCCCAATCACCCAAACAGTCTTAATCATCCTGGAGTTTCTCGGCATCCTCCTCACAGCACACACTCCCACCCAGCTTTGTGTCGTCTGCAAACTTGGAGATATTACATCTAGTTCCCTTGTCTAGATCATTAATATATATTGTGAATAGCTGGGGTCCAAGGACCGATCCCTGCGGTACCCCACTAGTCACTGCCTGCCACTCAGAAAAAGACCCATTTATTCCAACTCTTTGCTTTCTGTCTGCCAACCAGTTCACTATTCAAGTCAGTACCTTGCCCCCAATCCCATGTGCCTTAACCTTACACGCTAATCTCTTATGCGCGACCTTATCGAAAGCCTTTTGAAAGTCCAAATACACCACATTCACTGGTTCTCCCTTATCTATTTTACCAGTTACATGCTCAAAAAATCCCAGTAGATTAGACAAGCACGATTTACCTTTTGTAAATCCATGTTGACTTTGTCCGATCCTGTCACTGTTTTCCAAGTGCTCTGCTATTACATCTTTTAAACTGGACTCTAGCATTTTTCCCACTACCGATGTCAGGCTTACCGCTCTGTAATTCCCCGTTTTCTCTCTACCACCTTTTTTGAATAGTGGGGTAACATTAGCTATCCTCCAATCCATGGGTATTGTTACAGATTCCATCGAATGTTGGAAGATGATCAGCAATGCATCTACTATTTCTAGGGCCACTTCCTTAAGTACCCTAGGATGTAGATTATGAGGCCCTGGGGATTAATCGGCCTTCAATCCCGCCAATTTCCCTAACACCATTTCCCTACAAATACTAATTTCTTTCAGTTCCTCCCTTTCATCAGACCCTATGTTCCCTGACAGCTCTGGGAGGTTATTTGAGTCCTCCTTTGTGAAGACAGAACCAAAATATGTATTTAATTGGTCAGCCATTTCTTTGTTCCCCATTATAAGTTCCCCTGATTCTGACTGCAAGGACCTACGCTTGACTTCACCAATCTTTTTCTCTTCACATATCTATAAAAGCTTTAACAGTCAGTTTTTATGTTCCCTGAAAGCTTCCTCTCATTTTCTATTTTCCCCATCTTAATTAATCCCTTTGTGCTCCTTTTTTGAATCCTAAACTGTTCCCATTCCTCAGGTTTACTGCTTTTTCTGGCCAATTTATATGTCCTCTCCTTGGATCTTATGCTATCCCTAATTTCCCTTGTTATCCACGGTTTAGTCACCTTTTTTGTTTTATTCTTATGCCAAACTGGGATGAACAAATTCTGTAGTTCATCCATGCGGTCTTTGAATGTTTGCCATTGCCTATCCACCGTCAACCCCTTGAGTGACATTCCCCAATCAATCCTACCCAACTCGCGCCTCATACCATCATAGTTTCCTTTGTTTAAATTCAGGACACTAGTCTCTGAGTCAAATACTTCACTCTCCATTTTAATGAAGAATTCTATCATATTATGATTGCTCCGACCCAACGGTCCTCGTACAACAATATTGCTAATTAATCCTTTCTCATTACATAATACCCAGTCTAAGATGGCCTGATCTCTGGTTGGTTCCTCGACATATTCTTCCAGGAAACCATCCCGTAAACACTCCAGGAATTCCTCCTCCACAGTATTGTTACTAATTTGGTTAGCCCAATCTATATGTAGATTAAAGTCACCCATGATGACTGCTGTGCCCTTATTGCACGCTTCTCTAATTTCCCTTTTAATGCCATCCCCAACCTCCACATTACTGTTTGGAGGTCTATATACCACTCCCACTAACGTTTTCTGCCCCATGGTATTTCTCAGTTCTACCCATACAGATTCCACATCATCAGAGCTAATATCCTTCCTTACAATTGTGTTAATCCCCTCTTTAACCAGCAATGCTACGTCACCTCCCTTTCCTTTTTGCCTGTCTTTCCTGAATATTGAATACCCCTGGATGTTGAGTTCCCAGCCTTGGCCACCCTGGAGCCATGTTTCCGTAATCCCAATCAAATCATATTCGTTTACGTCTATTTGCACAGCTAATTCATCCACCTTATTCCGAATGCTCCTCGCATTAAGACACAAAGCCTTCAGGCTTGTTTTTTTAACACTCTTAGACCTTGTGGAATTATTATTTACTGTGGCCATTTTTGATTTAAACCGTTGATTTCTCTGACTGCGACTTTTGTTTTTCTCCTTCCTATCTTTTGCTTTTAACCTTGTTTCCCTTTCCTCTGTCTCCCTGCTCAGGTTCCCAACCCCCTGCCATTTTAGTTTAAACCCTCCCCCAGAGCACTAGCAAACACTCCCCCTAGGACATCGGTCCCGGCCCTGCCCAGGTGCAAACCGTACTTTGTGGTCCTGCTTTTTAATTTAGCCCCGAGCTGCTCGTACACCCTCAGTAGAACCTCTTTCTTAGTCCTTCCTATGTCCTTGGTACCTGTGTGGACCACGACAACTGGATCCTTCCCCTCCCATTCCAAGTTCCTCTCCAGCCCAGAGGAGATGTCCTTAACCCTGGCACCGGGCAGGCAACATAGCCTTCGGGACTCATGCTCTCGGCGACAGAGAACAGTATCTATCCCCCTAACTATACTGTCCCCGACCACTACTACATTCCTTTTCACTCCCCCAACTTGAATGGCCCCCTGTACCACAGTGCTGTGGTCAGTTTGCTCCTCCTCCCTGCAGTTCCTGCTCTCGTCCACACAGGCTGCAAGAACCTCGTACCTGTTGGACAAGTGCAAGGGCTGAGGCTCCTCCAATGCTAACTTTTGGATCCCCATTCCTGCCTCACTCGTAATCACACCCTCCTGTCCCTGACCACAGACCAAATCTGAAGGATCTAACCTAAGGGGTATGACTGCCTCCTGGAACAAAGTGTCCAGGTAACTTTCTCCCTCCCTGATGTATCGCAGTGTCCGAAGCTCGGACTCCAGCTCATCAACTCTGAGCCGAAGTTCCTCGAGCTGCAGACACTTCTGGTCGCCACACTTTAGGAAGGATGTGAAGGCCCTTGATAGGGTGCAGAGGAGATTTACCAGAATGGTCCGGGGATGGGGGATCTTAGCTACAAGGACAGGTTGGAGAAGCTGGATTTGTTTTCATTAGAGCAAAGATGGTTGAGGGGTGATTTGATGGAGGTGTACAGGATTATGACCGGTTTGGATAGGCTAGACGGGGAAAGGCTGTTCCACTAGTTGATGGTAGAAGGACTAGGGGACACAGATTTAAGGTTTTGGGCAAGAGATTCCGGAGGGATGTGAGGAAAAACTTTTTTACACAGCGAGTGATGAGGACCTGGAACTCACTGCCGACAGAAGTGGTGGAAGCGGAGACACTCAATGTTTTCAAGGGGAGACTGGATAGGCACTTGAGGGAAATAAACTTGCAGGGCTACAGGGATAGAGCGGGGAATGGGACTGACTGGATTGCTATGCAGAGAGCCGGCACGGACTCGATGGGCCGAATGGACTCCTTCTGTGCCTCTATGACTCTATGTGGTGGCTGTGGATCACACTGGGGTCCACCAGCTCCCACATGCTGCAGCTGCAACACATCACCTGCCCTGCCAGCTCTATTGTATTTTATTTAACTAATTAGGTTTTCAAGTTCCGAAATACTCAATTGTCGATTAATAGTTTTTAATCTAGGTACTAACCTTGTTTAATTTATTAAATCTAGTTATGTGCTTTAGGTCGTTACTGTAACTTAGGCCACAGTCCTAATTAAACTCTAATATGATAGCAAAATACTGCGGATGCTGGAAATCCGAAATAACAACAGAAAAAGCTGGAAAAACTCAGCAGGCCAGGCAGCATCCGTGGAGAGAGAAACAGAGTTAACGTTTCAGGTCGAAGACCTTTCGTCAGAACTGGAAAAAAGCAGGAAATGAAATAGATTTCAAGCAAGTATAATGCTGGGAAAAGGGGGAGGGGATGAAAGAACAAAAGGCAAGGTCAATGGTGGGATAGAAAGCAGGAGAGATTAAGAGACATTAAGAGATAATCAAGGCAAGAGGAGGTGGTAATGTGACACGTAGAGGCTAAATGAAGTGTGAAATGCGCTGGCAGAATGAAGGACAGCTGCCAGCTTCTGGGAGGGAAAAAAGGCCAAACAAAAGACAGGGAGAGAGGGAGAGAGAGAAAAACAGAATGAGACAGAGAGATAGAGAGAGAGAAACAGAGACAGAAAGGGAGACAGACAGACACAGGCAGACAGACACAGACAGAGAGAGACAGAGAGACACAGACAGACAGAGAGACACAGAGAGAGAGAGAGGGAGAGGGACAGAGAGAGAAAGAGAGACAGACAGGGAGAGACGGAGAGAATGAGACAGAGAAAAAGAGGGAGAGATACAGTAAGAGAGAGAGAGAATGAGAGGGAGAGAGAGACAGAGAGAATGAGAGGGAGAGAGAGCGAGAGAGACAGAGAGAGAGAGAGAGAGAAAGACAGAGAGAGAGAGAATGAGACAGTGAGAGAGAGAGAATGAGACAGTGAGAGAGGGAGAGACAGAGAGAATGAGACAGTGAGAGAGGTAGAGACAGAGAGAGAGAACGAGACAGTGAGAGAGGGAGAGACAGAGAGACAGAGAGAGAGAGAATGAGACAGTGAGAGAGGGAGAGACACAGAGAGAGAGAATGAGACAGTGAGAGAGGGAGAGACAGAGAGAGAATGAGACAGTGAGAGAGGGAGAGAGAGAATGAGACAGTGAGAAAGGGAGAGAGAGAATGAGACAGTGAGAGAGGGAGAGAGAGAGAATGAGACAGTGAGAGAGGGAGATACAGAGAGAGAGAGAGAATGAGACAGTGAGAGAGGGAGAGAGAGAGAATGAGACAGTGAGAGAGGGAGAGAGAGAGAATGAGACAGTGAGAGAGGGAGAGAGAGCGAATGAGACAGTGAGAGAGGGAGAGAGATAGAATGAGACAGTGAGAGAGGGAGAGAGAGAATGAGACAGTGAGAGAGGGAGAAAGAGAGAATGAGACAGTGAGAGAGGGAGAGAGAGAGAATGAGACAGTGGGAAAGGGAGAGAGAGAGAATGAGACAGTGAGAGAGGCAGAGAGAGGAGTCTCCGGGCTTCACGCTCCCTTCTGTGCCCAGTTAGCTGGAATGGGATCTGAACTTCACACAGGTGCATCCGATGGTGACGGTTAGACTGGATCTAGTGAGGATGACTTGTTGCCCAGACCGCTTCTTGTACCAGACGTCCATGGTGTGCTTGAGGGGCACGGAGATGAGGTGGCGGAGGTCGCGGCATTGCTGCCGGCTCCATGTCCCCGGGTAGACGCAATCTTTCCGCTCACACTTGGCCATCTTGATCGTTGGGGGGTAGCGTGTGTGATCCGTGCAGATTCTGGAGGGAGGGAAGAGAATGAATGGCCCTTTATACTCTGTCTTTCACAGTCTCAGTACCTCCCAAAAGATCCACAGCCCTTCAAGCACTCTCCCAAACTGTCGTCATTCAGCAACACTCTCTCTTACTCTCGGACTCTCTGTCTCTCTTTCTCTCTCTCTCACTCTCTCTCTCTCTCACTCTCTCTCTGTCTCTCTCTCTGTCTCTCTCTGTCACTCTCACACATTCTCTTTCTTTGTCTCTCTCTCTCTCACTCTCTCTCTGTCTCTCCCTCTCACTCTCTCTCACTCTCTCTGTTTCTCACTCTCACTCTCTGTCTCTCTCACTGTTTCTCTCACTCTCTCGGTCTCTCTCTCCCTCTCTCACTCTCTGTCTCTCTAACTCTCTCTCACTCTCTCTGTCTCTCTCTCTCTCTCACACATTCTCTGTCTCTCTTTCTGCCTCACTCTCTGCCTCGCACTCTCTCTCACACTCTGTCTCTCTGTCACTCTCTCTGTCTCTCACACTCTCTCTGTTTCACTCTCTCTCTCACACTCTCACTCTCTCACACCCATTCTCTTTCTTTGTCTCTCTTTCTCACTCTCTCTGTCTCACTCTCACTCTCTCTCTCAATCTCTCTCTCTCTCTCTCTCTCACTCTCTGTCACTCCCGGTCTCTCTCATACATTCTCTTTCTTTGTCTCTCACACTCACTCTCTCACTCTCAATCTCTCACTCTCACTCTCTTTCTCTCACTCTCTTTCTCTCACTCTCTCTCACTCTCTTTCTCTCTCTCTCTCTCTCTGTCTCACTCTCACTCTCTGTCTCTCTCACTCTCACTCTCACTCTCACTCTCGTTCTCTCTCTCATTCTCTCATTCTCTCTTTCTTTCTTACTCTCTCTCTCACTCTCTTTCTCTCACACACACTCTCTCTCACTCCCTCTCACTCTCTCTCACTCTCTCATTCTCACTCTCTCACTCTCTCTCTCTCTCTCTCTCACACACACACTCTCTCTCACACACTCTCTCACTATCTCTCACTCTCTCTCACTCTCTCTTTCTCTCCCTCTTTCTCTCTCTATTTCTCTCTCTATTTCTCTCTCCCTTTCTCTCTCACTCTCTGTCTCACTCTCACTCACTCACACTCTCACTCTCTCTCACACTCTCTCTCTCTCACTCTCACTCCCACTCTCTCACCCTCACTCACTCTCTCACTCTCACTCACTCTCTCACTCTCACTCACTCACACTCACTCACTCTCACTATTTCTTTGCCTCTTTCTCTTTCTCTCTTTCTCTGTCTCACTCTGTCTCACTCTCTCTGTCATTCTCACTCACTCTCGCTCTCACTCTCACTCTCACTCACTCTCACTCTCTCTTATTCTTTGTCTCTTTCTCTTTCTCTCTCTCTCTCTGTCTCACTCTCTCTGTCTCTCTCTCATTGTCTGTCTTTCTGTCTCTCTCTCTGTCACTCTCACTCACTCTCGCTCTCACTCACTCTCACTCTCACTCTCACTAATTCTTTGTCTTTTCTCTTTCTCTCTCTCTCTCTGTGACTCACTCTGTCTCACTCAGTCTCACTCTCTCTGTCTCTCTCACATTGTCTGTCTGTCTTTCTGTCTCACTCTCTCTCTCACACACTCTCTCTGTTTCACTCTCTCTCTCACACACTCTGTCTCACTCTCTCTCCCTCACTCTCTCTGTTTCACTCTCTCTCACACTCTCTCTGTTTCACTCTCTCACACACACTCTGTTTCACTCTCTCTCACATTCTCTCTCTCTCTCGCATTCTCTCTGTTTCACTCTCTCTCTGTCTCACTCTCTCTCTCTCACACACTCTCTCTGTTTCACTCTCTCTCTCACACACTCTGTTTCTCTCTCTCTCTCACACTCTCTCTCTGTTTCACAATCTCTCACACACTCTGTTTCTCTCTCTCTCTCACACACTCTGTCTCACTCTCTCTCTCTCACACTCTCTCTGTTTCACTCTCTCTCTCACACACTCTGTTTCACTCTCTCTCTCACACTCTCTCTCACACATTCTCTCTCTCTCTCGCATTCTCTCTCCGAGCCTCTCCCATCGACTCCTCACCTACCTGTACGTCCAGGGAGAGAGGGACCGGGAGTTCTGATCTTGGCCCAAGGAAGAATCCTTCTGTTCCTCGCAGCTCTCGCCACTGCTGAGGTTGGAGTGTTGACTGAAGTATTCGGCGGCGGCGGCTCGGTTGCAGGAGTGTTGGTGGGGCGTGGCACGGCTCTTTCGCCGCCTCCTGCGGAGCCCGAGTCTCTCACCCTCGGCGCAATGCAGCTGTTCGACCAGGAGCAGCGGCACTGGGAAGCAGAGCTGGGGAGAAACAAAAAGAAGAGAAATAGGTTTTGGGGGCGGACTGGAGGAGGGTCTGTCTGGGTCTGGGGGGAAGGGTCTGTCTGGGTCTGGGGGCAGGATCTGTCTGGGTCTGGAGGGTGGGGTCTGTCTGGGTCTGGGGGGTGGGGTCTGGGGGGCAGTGTCTGTCTGGGTCTGGGGGTGTTGTCTGTCTGGGTCTGGAGGGTGGGATCTGTCTGGGTCTGGGGGGTAGTGTCTGTCTGGGTCTGGGAGGCAGGGTCTGTCTGGGTATGAGGGGTGGTGTCTGTCTGGGTCTGGGGGTGGTGTCTATCTGGGGCTGCGGTCAGTGTCTGTTTGGGTCTGGGGGCAGGGTCTGTCTGGGTCTCGGGGCAGGGTCTGTCTGGGTCTGGGGGCAGGGTCTGTCTGGGTCTGGGGGGTGGTGTCTGTCTGGGTCTGGGGGGCAGGGTCTGTCTGGGTCTGGGAGGCAGCCTCTGTCTGGGTCTGGGGGCAGGGTCTGTCTGGGTCTGGGGGGTGGGGTTTTTCTGGGTCTGGGGTGCAGGGTCTGTCTGGGTCTGGGGGGTGGTGTCTGTCTGGGTCTGGGGGGCAGGGTCTGTCTGGGTCTGGGGGGCAGGGTCTGTCTGGGTCTGGGGGCAGGGTCTTTCTGGGTCTGGGGTGCAGGGTCTGTCTGGGTCTGGGGGCAGGTTCTGTCTGGGTCTGGGGGCAGGGTCTGTCTGGGTCTGGGGGCAGGGCCTGTCTTGGTCGGGGGGCAGGATCTGTCTGGGTCTGGGGGGAAGGGTCTGTCTGGGTCTGGGGGGCAGGGTCTGTCTTGGTCTGGGGGCAGTGTCTGTCTGGATCAGGTGCCAGGTTTGTCTGGGTCTGGGGGCAGGGTCTGTCTGGGTCTGGGGGCAGGGTCTGTCTGGGTCGGTGGCAGGGTCTGTCTAGGTCGGTGGCAGGGTCTGTCTGGGTTGGTGGCAGGGTCTGTCTGGGTCTGATGGCAGTGTCTGTTTGGGTCTGGTTGAGAGGGGTCTGTCTCGGTCTGGAATACGGGGACTGTCTGGGACTGTGGGACTGTCTGTCTCTCTCTTTCTCGCTCCCTCTCCCTCTGTCTCTGCCTGTCTGTCTCCCTCTATCTCTGTTTCTCTCTCTCTCTCCACAGCTCCCGGTCCCTCTCTCCCTGGTAGTACAAGTAAGTGCAGAGTTGCTGAAGGGGCTCAGAGAGAGAGGGAGACAGAGAGAGAGAGGGAGACAGAGAGAGAGGGAGACAGAGAGAGAGGGAGACAGAGAGAGAGGGAGACAGAGAGAGAGGGAGACAGAGAGAGAGGGTGACACAGAGAGAGAGGGTGACACAGAGAGAGAGGGAGACAGAGAGAGAGAGAGAGAGAGAGAGAGAGGGAGACAGAGAGAGACAGACAGAGAGAAACATGCAGACAGAGAGAGAGAGACAGGGCGAGAGAGAGAGAGAGAGAGTGAGAGAGAGCGAGAGAGACAGACAGACAGACAGAGAGACTGACAGGCAGAGAGATGGACCGGGCGAGAATGACAGAGAGAGAGTGAGAGAGACAGAGACAGCAAGAGAGAGAGGGAGATAGCAAGAGAGAGAGACAGAGAGAGAGAGCTAGAGAGAGAGAGAGAGGAAAACAGACAGAGAGAGAGACAGGCAGACAGAGAGAGAGAGAGACAGAGCGAAACAGAGAGAGAGAAACAGACAGAGAGAGAGACAGAGAGAGAGACAGAGAGAGAGAAAAACAGCGAGAGACAGAGAGAGAGGGGGAGAGTGTTTGTGGGAGAGCGAGAGAGAATTTGAATAAAGAACAGAGTGGAGCTCACTGAGGCCAGGGAATGCAAAGCAGAGAGAGAGAGAGTGAGAGAGAGAGAGAAAGGGAGAGAGAGAGAGAGAGAGCCATCACCCATCCCCTCCTCGACCTTTCACCCCTCTGTGGTTCTGCTCTCCCCCCGGCCTATCGCCCTATTCCCAAACACAAGTCTCCCACCCGCACCCACTCCCGATGCGAGCAGCAGCGGCCCTTTAAACCCCCCTGGGCCGACTCGGGGGACTCACCAGTGTGAAGGTCTTCATGTTGAGGCCGGGAGCTGCGTCCTGCACTGATCGGGTAGCGGGGACACTGGCTCGAGCGAGGAACTCTGTCTGGGCTTCCCCTCCGTCACTATTTAAACTCTCCGTCCCTCCCTCGCTCCCTCGCTCCCTCCCTCCCTCGCTCTTTGTTTGTTTGTTAACCTTTTCCAATCTGTGCGGGAGCGGAGAGGGGGAGGGTTTTGGAAAATGGGGGCCCAGGCTTCCCCTCGTTTTCCATGGCAACGGTTGCTAGGCCCGGCAGTGAGCGGAGGGAAGGCTTTGGGAGTGTGAGGTGGGGGTGGGGAGAGGGGGAGATGGGAGGGCAGGGAGGGGGAAGTTGAGGAAGGGGAGGGAAGGGGAGCGTCGGGTGTGTGTGAGGGAGGGGAGGTTGGAGGAGGGAGGGGGAGGGTGGGGAGGGCAAGAGTCGGGGTGGGGGAGGGTGAGGAGGGGAGGGTGGGTAAGTTTGGGACTGGGGAGGGATGGAGGGGAGGGGGAGAGTGGGTTGTGAGACCGGGACACCCCAGGGTTCCCCACGCTCCCCCGAGCCATTAAAGGATATATTAGGGCAGGTGACCAAAAGCTTGGTCAAAGAGGCAGGTTTTAAGGATCGTCTTCAAGGAGGAGTGAGAGAGGCGGAGAGGTTTAGGGTGGGAATTCCAGAGCTTAGGGCCCCGGCAGCTGAAGGCACGGCCGATGGTGGAGCGATGGAGATGAGGGAGTTCCCCGTGTGTGTGTGTGTTTAATGTGTCTCCCGGGTAGCCCCAGTGAGAGTGACTCAGTGTCACCGTGACTCCCTCCCTCCTTCCTGGAACTGCAGACGAAGGAGTCACTGGTTTATTATTTTTCTGCTTTCTCTCTCCTGTCTCCGTGGAGACTCTCCCTGACTGATAAGCCTCTGGCGGTCCTTACCTGATGGAGCAGCGAATGAGTTTTGCTGGAAGGGGAGGAGTATTCCATCGCTGGGGCGGGC
Organism: Squalus acanthias; assembly: GCA_030390025.1. NCBI lineage: Eukaryota > Metazoa > Chordata > Chondrichthyes > Squaliformes > Squalidae > Squalus > Squalus acanthias. The sequence continues at coordinate 91,966 of JASTWF010001151.1, read as the reverse complement.
GGGGGTGGGGTTTGGGAGGAGTATTCCATCGCTGGGGCGGGCGGGGGTGGGGTTTGGGAGGAGTATTCCATCGGGACTCCCTCTTGTCTTGACCGCAGTCTGATGGCGGTTAGATTGGGTGTGTTTGCGGAGGATGGTGTGGGCGGGCATGGCAGGGGAGGGCGGGGGGGGGGGGGCAACCACCTCCATTTCCATTTCCTTCCCGGCCCCTGTCACGGAGCTGTGACCAGGGACAGTAACCAAGGGTGGGATCACCGTGTGTGGGAGGGAGTCACAGTGACACTGAGTCACTCTCACTGGGGCTACCCGGGAGCCACATTAAACACACACACACGGGGAACTCTCTCATCTCCATCGCTCCACCATTGGCGGCCGTGCCTTCAGTGGCCGGGGCCCTAAGCTCTGGAATTCCCTCCCTAAACCTCTCCGCCTCTCTACCTCCTCCTTGAAGACGCTCCTTAAAACCTACTTCTTTGACCAAGTTTTTGGCGTGGGTGGAGTGGCGTATATTAGAGTGTTATAGTAAGGGGTGTGGGGTGTATTAGTGTTACAGTGAGGGGTGTGGGGTATATCAGAGTGTTAGAGTGAGGGGTGTGGGGTATATCAGAATGTTACAGTGAGGGGTGTGGGGTATATCAGAGTGTTAAAGTGTGGGGTGTGGGGTATATCAGTGTGTTACAGTGAGGGGTGTGGGGTATATCAGTGTGTTACAGTGAGGGGTGTGGGGTATATCAGACTGTTACAGTGAGGGGTGTGGGGTATATCAGAGTGTTACAGTGAGGGGTGTGGGGTATATCAGACTGTTACAGTGAGGGGTGTGGGGTATATCAGACTGTTACAGTGAGGGGTGTGCGGTATATCAGAGTGTTACAGTGAGGGGCGTGGGGTATATCAGACTGTTACAGTGAGGGGTGTGGGGTATATCAGAGTGTGTTACAGTGAGGGGTGTGGGGTATATTAGACTGTTACAGTGAGGGGTGTTGGGTATATCAGAATGTTACAGTGAGGGGTGTGGGGTATATCAGAGTGTTACAGTGAGAGGTGTGGGATATATCAGACTGTTACAGTGAGGGGTGTGGGGTATATCAGACTGTTACAGTGAGGGGTGTGCGGTATATCAGAGTGTTACAGTGAGGGGTGTGGGGTATATCAGAGTGTTACAGTGAGGGGTGTGGGGTATATCAGTGTTACAGTGAGGGGTGTGGGGTATATTAGTGTGTTAAAGTGTGGGGTGTGGGGTATATCAGTGTGTTACAGTGAGGGGTGTGGGGTATATCAGACTGTTACAGAGAGGGGTGTGGGGTATATCAGACTGTTACAGTGAGGGGTGTGGGGTATATCAGAGTGTTACAGTGAGGGGTGTGGGGTATATCAGACTGTTACAGTGAGGGGTGTGGGGTATATCAGACTGTTACAGTGAGGGGTGTGCGGTATATCAGAGTGTTACAGTGAGGGGTGTGGGGTATATCAGACTGTTACAGTGAGGGGTGTGGGGTATATCAGAGTGTGTTACAGTGAGGGGTGTGGGGTATATTAGACTGTTACAGTGAGGGGTGTGGGGTATATCAGATTTTTACAGTGAGGGGTGTGGGGTATATCAGAGAGTTACTGTGAGGTGTGTGGGGCAGTACTGAGGGAGAACCGCTACACTGTCGGAGGGGGCAGTACTGAGGGAGCGCCGCACTGTCGGAGGGGCAGTACTGAGGGAGCGCTGCACTGTCAGAGGGGCAGTACTGAGGGAGCGCTACACTGTTGGAGGGGTAGTACTGAGGGAGTGCTGCACTGTCGCAGGGGCAGTAATGAGGGAGTGCTGCACTGTTGGAGAGGCAGTAATGAGGGAGAGCTGCACTGTCTGAGGGGAAGTACTGATGGAACGCTGCACAGTTGGAGCGGCAGTACTGAGGGAGCACTGCACTGTTGGGGGGCATTACTGAGGAGCGCTGCACTGTCAGAGAGGCAGTACTCAGGGAGAACCGCACTGTTGGAGGGACAGTACTGAGGGAGCGCTGTACTGTTGGAGGGACAGTACTGAGGGAGCGCTGCACTGTCAGAGGGGCAGTACTGATGGAGCGCTGCACTGTCGGAGGGGTATTACTGAGGGAGTGCTGCACCGTCGCAGGAGCAGTACTGAGGGAGCGCTGCACAGTGCGAGGGGCAGTACCGAGCGAGCGCTGCACTGTCGGAGGGGCAGCACTGAGGGAGCGCTGCACTGTCGGAGGGGCAATAATGAGGGAGCGCTGCACTGTCGCAGGGAGCAGTACTGAGGGAGCGCTGCACTGTCAGAAAGGCAGTTCTGAGGGAGCGCTGCTCTGTCGCAGGGGCAGTACTGAGGGAGCGCTGCACTATCATGCGGCAGTGCTGAAGAAGTGTGATATGGAGACCAGAACTGTGCACAGTGCTCAAAGTGTGATATGGAGAGCAGAAATGTGCACAGTGCTCCCAATGTGCTATGGAGATCAGAACTGTGCACAGTGCTCCAAGTGTGATATTGAGACCACACCTGTATACAATGCTCCAAGTGTGATATGGAGACCGGAACTGTGCACAGTGCTCCCAATGTGATATGGAGATCAGAACTGTGCACAGTGTTCCAAGTATAATATGGAGAGCAGATCTGTGCACAGTGCTCCTAGTGGGATATGGTCACCAGAACTGTGCACAGTGTTCCAAGTATGATATGAAGAGCAGAACTGTACACTGTGCTCCCAGTGTGATATGGAGACCAGAACAGTACACAGTGCTCCAAGTGTGATATGGAGACCAGAACTGTGCACAGTGCTCCAAGTGTGATATGGAGACCAGAACTTTGCACAGTGCTCCCAGTGTCATATGGAGACCAGAACTGTGCACAGTGCTCCAAGTGTGATATGGAGATCAGAACTGTGCACAGTTCTCCCAGTGTAATATAGAGACCAGAACTGTACACAGTAATCCAAGTGTGATATGGCGACCAGAACTGTGCACAGTGCTCCCAGTGTGATATGGAGAACAGAACGATGTGCACTGATCCAAGTGTGATATGGAGACCAGAACTGTACACTGTGCTCCAAGTGTGATATGGAGACCAGAACTGTGCACAGTGCTCCAAGTGTGATATGGAGACCGGAACTGTGCACAGTGCTCCCAGTGTGATATGGAGACCAGAACTGTGCACTGTGCTCCCAGTGTGATTTGGAGACCAGAACTGTACACAGTAATCCAAGTGTGATATGGTGACCAGAACTGTGCACATTGCTCCAAGTGTGATATGGAGACCAGAACTGTACACAGTGCTCCCAGTGTGATATGGACACCAGAAAGGTGCACATTGCTCCCAGTGTGATATGTGGACCAGAACTGTGCACAGTGCTCCAAGTGTGATATGGGGAACAGAACTGTACACAGTGCTCCAAGTGTGATATGGAGACCAGAACTGTGCACAGTGCTATAAGTGTGATATGGAGAGCAGAAAGGTGCACAGTGCTCCAAGTGTGATATGGAGACCAGAACTGTGCACAGTGCTCCAAGTGTGATATGGAGACCAGAACTGTACACAGTGCTCCAAGTGTGATATGGAGACCGGAACTGTGCACAGTGCTCCCAGTGTCATATGGAGACGAGAACGGTGCACTGTGCTCCAAGTGTGATATGGAGATCAGAACTGTGCACAGTTCTCCCAGTGTGATTTGGAGACCAGAACTGTACACAGTAATCCAAGTGTGATATGGCGACCAGAACTGTGCACAGTGCTCCAAGTGTGATATGGAGACCAGAAATGTACACAGTGCTCCCAGTGTGATATGGAGACCAGAAATGTGCACATTGCTCCCAGTGTGATATGTGGACCAGAACTGTGCACAGTGCTCAAAGTGTGATATGGGGAGCAGAACTGTACACAGTGCTCCAAGTGTGATATGGAGACCAGAACTGTGCACAGTGCTATAAGTGTGATATGGAGAGCAGAAATGTGCAGAGTGCTACAAGTGTGATATGGAGAGCAGAACTGTGCACAGTGCTCCAAGTGTGATATGGAGACCAGAACTGTGCACAGTGCTCCAAGTGTGATATGGAGACCAGAACTGTGCACGGTGCTCCAAGTGTGATATGGAGATCAGAACAGTACACAGTGCTCCAAGTGTGATATGGCGACCAGAGCTGTGCACAGTGCTCCAAGCGTGATATGGTGACCAGAACAGTGCACTGTGTTCCAAGTATGATATGGAGTGCAGAAGTGTGCACAGTGCTCCCAGTGTGATATGGAGAGCAGAAGTATGCACAGTGCTCCCAGTGTGATATGGAGACCATAACTATGTACACTGCTGCTAGTGTGATATGGAGACCAGAACTGTACACAGTGCTCCAAGTGTGATATGGAGACCAGAACTGGGCACAGTGCTCCAAGTGTGATATGGAGACCGGAACTGTGCAGAGTGCTCACAGAGTGATAAGGAGACCAGAACTGTGCACAGTGCTCCAAGTGTGATATGGAGATCAGAACTGTGCACAGTTCTCCCAGTGTGATCTGGAGACCAGAACTGTGCACAGTGATCCAAGTGTGATATGGCGACCAGAACTGTACACAGTGTTCCAAGTGTGATGTGGAGACCAGAACTGTGCCCAGTGCTCCAAGTGTGATATGGAGATCAGAACTGTGCACAGTGCTCCAAGTGTGATATGGAGACCAGAACTGTGCACAGTGCTCCAAGTGTGATAAGGAGACCAGAACTGTGCACAGTGCTCCCAGTGTGATATGGAGAGCAGAAATATGCACAGTGCTCACAGTGTGATATCGAGATCAGAACTGTGCACAGTGCTCCTCGTGTGTTATGGGGACCAGAACTGCGCAAAGTGCTCCCAGTGTGATATTGATACCACACCTGTATACAGTGCTCCAAGTGTGATATGGAGACCGGAAATGTGTACAGTGCTCCCAATGTGATATGGAGATCAGAACTTTGCACAGTGTTCGAAGTATGACATGGAGAGCAGATCTGTGCACAGTGTTCCTATTGTGATATGGTGACCGAACAGTGCACTGTGTTCCAAGTATGATATGGAGTGCAGAAGTGTGCACAGTGCTCCCAGTGTGATATGGAGAGCAGAAGTATGCACAGTGCTCCCAGTGTGATATGGAGACCAGAACTATGTGCACTGATCCTAGTGTGATATGGAGACCAGAACTGTACACAGTGCTCCAAGTGTGATATGGAGACCAGAACTGTGCACAGTGCTCCAAGTGAGATATGGAGATCAGAACAGTGCGCAATTCTCCCAGTGTGATATGGAGACAAGAACTGTACACAGTAATCCAAGTGTGAAATGGCGACCAGAACTGTGCACAGTGCTCCAAGTGTGATATGGAGACCAGAACTGTACACAGTGCTCCAAGTGTGATATGCGGAACAGAAATGTACACAGTGCTCCAAGTGTGATATGGAGACCAGAACTGTGCACAGTGCTCCAAGTGTGATATGGAGACCAGAACTGTGCACAGTGCTCCAAGTGTGATATGGAGACCAGAACTGTGCACAGTGCTCCAAGTGTGATTTGGAGAGCAGAACTGTGCACAGTGCTCCAAGTGTGATATGGAGAGCAGAACTGTGCACCGTGCTCCAAGTGTGATATGGAGACCAGAACTGTACACAATGTTTCTAGTGTGATATGGAGACCAGAACTGTGCACAGTGCTCCAATTGTGATATGGAGATCAGAACAGTACACAGTGCTCCAAGTGAGATATGGCGACCGGAACTGTGCACAGTGCTCCAAGCGTGATATGGTGACCAGAACAGTGCACTGTGTTCCATGTATGATATGGAGTGCAGAAGTGTGCACAGTGCTCCCAGTGTGATATGGAGAGCGGAACTATGCACAGTGCTCCCAGTGTGATATGGAGACCAGATCTATGTACACTGCTCCTAGTGTGATATGGAGACCAGAACTGTACACAGTGCTACAAGTGTGATATGGAGACCGGAACTGTGCACAGTGCTCCCAGTGTGATATGGAGACCAGAACTGTGCACAGTGGGCCAAGTGTGATATGGAGATCAGAACTGTGCACAGTTCTCCCAATGTGATATGCAGACCAGAACTGTACACAGTGATCCAAGTGTGATATGTCGAGAAGAACTGTGCACAGTGCTCCAAGTGTGATATGGAGACCAGAAATGTGCACATTGCTCCCATTGTGATATGTGGACCAGAACTGTACACAGTGCTCCAAGTGTGATATTGGGAACAGAACTGTACACAGTGCTCCAATTGTGATATGGAGACCAGAACTGTGCACAGTGCTCCAAGTGTGATATGGATACCAGAACTGTGCACAGTGCTCCCAGTGTGATATGGAGAGCAGAACTATGCGCAATGCTCCCAGTGTGATATCGAGACCAGAACTGTGCAGAGTGCTCCTCGTGTGATATGGGGACCAGAACTGCGTACAGTGCTCCCAGTGAGATAAGGAGACCAGAACGTTGTACACTGCTCCTAGTGTGATATGGAGACCGGAACTGTGCACAGTGCTCCCAATGTGATATGGAGATCAGAACTGCGCACAGTGTTCCAAATATAATATGGAGAGCAGATCTGTGCACAGTGCTCCTAGTTTGATATGGGTACCAGAAATCTGCACAGTGTTCCAAGTATGATATGAAGAGCAGAACTGGACACTGTGCTCCCAGTGTGATATAGAGAGCAGAACTGTGCACAGTGCTCCAAGTGTGATATGGATACCTGATCTGTGCACAGTGCTCCAAGTGTTATACATAGATACATAGATACATAGAAGATAGGAGCAGGAGTAGGCCATCCGGCCCTTCGAGCCTGCTCCGCCATTTAATGAGATCATGGCTGATCCTTCAATTCAGTATCCCGTCCCCGCCTTCTCTCCGTAACCCTTAACCCCTTTTGCCTGTAGAAATATATCTAATTCCCTCTTAAATATATTTAATGAGCTGGCGTACACTGCCCTCTGTGGCAATGAGTTCCACAGGTTCACCACTCTCTGAGTGAAGAAATTCCCCCTCATTTCTGTCCTAAATGGTTTAGCCCTTATCCTTAAATTATGTCCTCTAGTTCTGTTCTCACCCGCCAAGGGAAACATTCCTTCTGCATCTAATCTGTCTAGACCTGTCAGAATTTTATACACTTCTATGAGGTCCCCTCTCAATCTTCTAAACTCCAGTGTGTACATCCCTAAACTACATAGTCTCTCCTCATAGGTCAATCCCGCCATTCCTGGTATCAGCCTGGTGAATCGCCGCTGCACCCCCTCCATGGCAAGAACATCTTTCCTCAGATGAGGCGACCAAAACTGTACACAGTACTCGAGGTGTGGTCTCACCAGTGCCCTGTACAGCTGCAGCAAGGTATCCCTGTTCCTGTATTCCAACCCTTTTGCTATGAAGGCCAGCATACCGTTTGCCTTCTTGACCGCCTGTTGCACCTGCATGCTCGCCTTCAGTGACTGGTGTACAAGAACACCCAGGTCTCTCTGTACTTCCCCCTCTCCCAATTTATTGCCATTTAAATAATAATTTGCCCTCCCGTTCCTGCACCCAAGGTGGATAACTTCGCACTTGTCCACATTATAGTGCATCTGCCATTTATCCGCCCAATCACCCAGTCTGTCCAAATCGCTCTGGAGCTTCCTGGTCTCCTCCTCTGAGCCCACCCCCCCCCTCCTAGTTTAGTGTCGTCTGCAAATTTGGAAATGCTGCATTCGACTCCCTGATCCAGGTCATTAATATAAATTGTGAACAGCTGGGGACCCAGGACAGATCCCTGTGGTACCCCACTTGTTACTGCCTGCCATTCAGAAAATGAGCCGTTTATTCCAACTCTCTGTTTTCTATCTGACAGCCAGTTCTCTATCCACGTCAATACTTTCCCCTTTATCCCATGAGCTTCAATTTTCCATGCTAATCTTTTATGTGGGACCTTATCGAAGGCCTTTTGGAAGTCCAGGTACACCACATCTACTGGCTCTCCCCCATCTATTTTACCAGTTACTCCCTCAAAAAATTCCAATAGATTAGTCAAGCACGATTTACCCTTTGTAAATCCATGTTGACTCTGTCCTATCCTGTCCCCATTTGCTAAGTGCTCGGCTATTTCATCCTTAATGATGGACTCCAGCATTTTGCCCACAACTGATGTAAGGCTTACAGGTCTGTAATTACCTGCTTTTTCCCTACCCCCCTTTTTGAATAGTGGGGTAACGTTAGCTACCCTCCAATCCATGGGCACTGTTCCCGAGTCTAATGAATTCTGAAAAATCATACTTAGTGCATCCGCTATCTCTAGGGCCACCTCCTTCAGTACCCTAGGATGCATGTTATCAGGCCCTGGGGATTTGTCCGCCTTCAATCCCTTTAGCTTCCTTAACACCATATCCTTAGAGATATTGATTTGCGTCAGTTCCTCCTTTGCCAATGTCCCTATTTTTCCCGATATCCCAGGGAGGTTTTTTGTGTCTTCCTTCGTAAAGACTGACCCAAAGTATGCATTTAGTTCGTCTGCCATTTCCTTATTTCCCATTATATATTCCCCCGTATCTGACTGCAATGGACCAACTTTGGTTTTCACCAGTCTTTTCCTCTTGATATACTTATAAAAGCTTTTGGAGTTAGTTTTTATATTTTCCGCCAGCTTGCTTTCGTAAGCTATTTTGCCCTTCTTGATTAAGCCCTTTGCCCTCCTTTGCTCTATCTTAAACTGTTCCCAATCTTCCGCTCTGGCGCGTTTTTTGGCTATTTTATACGCCCTATCTTTGGATTTTATGCTGTCTCTAATTTCCCCTGTTATCCACGGTTGAGTCACCTTTTTAGATTTCCTTTTATGCCAGATTGGTATAAACAATTTTTGCAATTTTGTCATTCTATCTTTAAATGCTTGCCATTGTTTATCTACCTCCAGTCCTCCCAGGAACGTTGTCCAATCAGACCTACTCAGTTCCCGTCTAATGGCATCATAATTCCCCTTGTTTAAATTCAGGACCTGAGTCTCTGAGTCAATTTCTTCGCTCTCCATTTCGAGTGAGAAATCGATCATGTTATGATCGCTCTGACCCAAGGAGATCAGAACAGTACACAGTGTTTTAAGTGTGATATGGAGACCAGAACTGTGCCCAGTGCTATAAGTGTGATATGACGACCAGAACTGTGCACAGTTCTCCAAGTGTGATATGGTGACCAGAACAGTACACTGTGTGCCAAGTATGATATGGAGTGCAGAAGTGTGCACAGTGCTCCCAGTGTGATATGGAGAGCAGAACTATGTACACTGCTCCTCGTGAGACATGGAGACCAGAACTGTACACAGTGCTCCAAGTGAGACATGCAGACCAGAACTGTGCACAGCACTCCAAGTGTGATATGGAGACCGGTACTGTGCACAGTGCTCCCAGTGTGATATGGAGACCAGAACTGTGCACTGTGCTCCAAGTGTGATAAGGAGATCAGAACTGTGCACAGTTCTCCCAGTGTGATATGGAGTCCAGAACTGTACACAGTAATCCAAGTGTGATATGGCGACCAGAACTGTGCACAGTGCTCCAAGTGTGATATGGAGACCAGAACTGTACACAGTGCTCCCAGTGTGATATGGAGACCAGAAATGTGCACATTGCTGCTAGTGTGATATGGAGACCAGAACTGTACACAGTGCTCCAAGTGAGATAAGGAGACCAGAACTGTACACAGTGCTCCCAGTGTGATATGGAGAACAGAACTGTACACAGTGCTCACAGTGTGATATGGGGACCAGTACTGTGCACATTGCTCCCAGTGTGATATGGAGACCAGACCTGTACACTGTGCTCCAAGTGTGATATGGGGAACAGAACTGTACACAGTGCTCCAAGTGTGATATGGTGACCAGAACAGTGCACTGTGTTCAAAGTATGATATGGAGTGCAGAACTGTGCACATTGCTCCCAGTGTGATATGGAGAGCAGAAGTATGCACAGTGCTCCCAGTGTGATATGGAGACCAGAACTATGTGCACTGATCCTAGAGTGATATGGAGACCAGAACAGTACACAGTGCTCCAAGTGTGATATGGAGACCAAAACTGTGCACAGTGCTCCAAGTGTGATATGGAGACCAGAACTTTGCACAGTCCTCCCAGTGTCATATGGAGACCAGAAATGTGCACATTGCTCCTAGTGTGATATGGAGACCAGAACTGTACACAGTGCTCCAAGTGAGATAAGGAGACCAGAACTGTACACAGTGCTCCCAGTGTGATATGGAGACCAGAACTGTGCACATTGCTCCCAGTGTGATATGGAGACCAGAACGGTACACAGTGCTCCAAGTGTGATATGGGGAACAGAACTGTACACAGTGCTCCAAGTGTGATAGGGGGAACAGAACTGTGCACAGTGCTCCAAGTGTGATATGGTGACCAGAACAGTGCACTGTGTTCCAAGTATGATACGGAGTGCAGAATTGAGCACAGTGCTCCCAGTGTGATGTGGAGAGCAGAAGTATGCACAGTGCTCCCAGTGTGATATGGAGACCAGAACTATGTGCACTGATCCTAGAGTGATATGGAGACCAGAACAGTACACAGTGCTCCAAGTGTGATATGGAGACCAGAACTGTACACAGTAATCCAAGTGTGATATGGAGATCAGAACTGTGCACAGTTCTCCCAGTGTAATATAGAGACCAGAACTGTACACAGTAATCCAAGTGTGATATGGAGAACAGAACTATGTGCACTGATCCTAGTGTGATATGGAGACCAGAACTGTACACAGTGCTCCAAGTGTGATATGGAGACCAGAAATGTGCACACTGCTCCAAGTGTGATATGGAGACCGGAACTGTGCACAGTGCTCCCAGTGTGATATGGAGACCAGAACTGTGCACTGTGCTCCAAGTGTGATATGGAGATCAGAACTGTGCACAGTTCTCCCAGTGTGATTTGAAGACGAGAACTGTACACAGTGCTCCAAGTGTGATAGGGGGAACAGAACTGTGCACAGTGCTCCAAGTGTGATATGGTGACCAGAACAGTGCACTGTGTTCCAAGTATGATAAGGAGTGCAGAATTGAGCACAGTGCTCCCAGTGTGATGTGGAGAGCAGAAGTATGCACAGTGCTCCCAGTGTGATATGGAGACCAGAACTATGTGCACTGATCCTAGAGTGATATGGAGACCAGAACAGTACACAGTGCTCCAAGTGTGATATGGAGACCAGAACTGTGCACAGTGCTCCAAGTGTGATATGGAGACCAGAACTTTGCACAGTGCTCCCAGTGTCATATGGAGACCAGAACTGTGCACAGTGCTCCAAGTGTGATATGGAGATCAGAACAGTGCACAGTTCTCCCAGTGTAATATAGAGACCAGAACTGTACACAGTAATCCAAGTGTGATATGACGACCAGAACTGTGCACAGTGCTCACAGTGTGATATGGAGAACAGAACTATGTGCACTGATCCTAGTGTGATATGGAGACCAGAACTGTACACAGTGCTCCAAGTGTGATATGGAGACCAGAGCTGTGCACACTGCTCCAAGTGTGATATGGAGACCGGAACTGTGCACAGTGCTCCCAGTGTGATATGGAGACCAGAACTGTGCACTGTGCTCCAAGTGTGATATGGAGATCAGAACTGTGCACAGTTCTCCCAGTGTGATTTGAAGACCAGAACTGTACACAGTAATCCAAGTGTGATATGGCGACCAGAACTGTGCACAGTGCTCCAAGTTTGATATTGAGAACAGAACTGTACACAGTGCTCCCAGTGTGATATGGAGACCAGAAAGGTGCACATTGCTCCCAGTGTGATATGTGGACCAGAACTGTGCACAGTGCTCCAAGTGTGATATGGGGAACAGAACTGTACACAGTGCTCCCAGTGTGATATGGAGAGCAGAAATATGCACAGTGCTCACAGTGTGATATCGAGATCAGAACTGTGCACAGTGCTCCTCGTGTGTTATGGGGACCAGAACTGCGCAAAGTGCTCCCAGTGTGATATGGAGACCAGAACTGTGTACACTGCTCCTAGTGCGATATGCAGACCAGAACTGTACAAAGTGCTCCAAGTGTGACATTGATACCACACCTGTATACAGTGCTCCAAGTGTGATATGGAGACCGGAAATGTGTACAGTGCTCCCAATGTGATATGGAGATCAGAACTTTGCACAGTGTTCGAAGTATGACATGGAGAGCAGATCTGTGCACAGTGCTCCTATTGTGATATGGTGACCAGAACAGTGCACTGTGTTCCAAGTATGATATGGAGTGCAGAAGTGTGCACAGTGCTCCCAGTGTGATATGGAGAGCAGAAGTATGCACAGTGCTCCCAGTGTGATATGGAGACCAGAACTATGTGCACTGATCCTAGTGTGATATGGAGACCAGAACTGTACACAGTGCTCCAAGTGTGATATGGAGACCAGAACTGTGCACAGTGCTCCAAGTGAGATATGGAGATCAGAACAGTGCACAATTCTCCCAGTGTGATATGGAGACAAGAACTGTACACAGTAATCCAAATGTGAAATGGCGACCAGAACTGTGCACAGTGCTCCAAGTGTGATATGGAGACCAGAACTGTGCACAGTGCTCCAAGTGTGATATGGAGACCAGAACTGTGCACAGTGCTCCAAGTGTGATTTGGAGAGCAGAACTGTGCACAGTGCTCCAAGTGTGATATGGAGAGCAGAACTGTGCACAGTGCTCCAAGTGTGATATGGAGACCAGAACTGTACACAATGTTCCTAGTGTGATATGGAGACCAGAACTGTGCACAGTGCTCCAATTGTGATATGGAGATCAGAACAGTACACAGTGCTCCAAGTGAGATATGGCGACCAGAACTGTGCACAGTGCTCCAAGCGTGATATGGTGACCAGAACAGTGCACTCTGTTCCATGTATGATATGGAGTGCAGAAGTGTGCACAGTGCTCCCAGTGTGATATGGAGAGCGGAACTATGCACAGTGCTCCCAGTGTGATATGGAGACCAGATCTATGTACACTGCTCCTAGTGTGATATGGAGACCAGAACTGTACACAGTGCTACAAGTGTGATATGGAGACCGGAACTGTGCACAGTGCTCCCAGTGTGATATGGAGACCAGAACTGTGCACAGTGGTCCAAGTGTGATATGGAGATCAGAACTGTGCACAGTTCTCCCAGTGTGATATGCAGACCAGAACTGTACACAGTGATCCAAGTGTGATATGTCGAGAAGAACTGTGCACAGTGCTCCAAGTGTGATATGGAGACCAGAAATGTGCACATTGCTGCCATTGTGATATGTGGACCAGAACTGTACACAGTACTCCAAGTGTGATATTGGGAACAGAACTGTACACAGTGCTCCAATTGTGATATGGAGACCAGAACTGTGCACAGTGCTCCAAGTGTGATATGGAGAGCAGAACTCTGTACAGTGCTCCAAGTGTGAAATGGCTACCAGAACTGTGCACAGTGCTCCCAGTGTGATATGGAGAGCAGAACTATGCGCAATGCTCCCAGTGTGATATCGAGACCAGAACTGTGCAGAGTGCTCCTCGTGTGATATGGGGACCAGAACTGCGTACAGTGCTCCCAGTGAGATAAGGAGACCAGAACGTTGTACACTGCTCCTAGTGTGATATGGAGACCGGAACTGTGCACAGTGCTCCCAATGTGATATGGAGATCAGAACTGCGCACAGTGTTCCAAATATAACATGGAGAGCAGATCTGTGCACAGTGCTCCTAGTTTGATATGGGTACCAGAACTCTGCACAGTGTTCCAAGTATGATATGAAGAGCAGAACTGGACACTGTGCTCCCAGTGTGATATAGAGAGCAGAACTGTGCACAGTGCTCCAAGTGTGATATGGATACCTGATCTGTGCACAGTGCTCCAAGTGTTATATGGAGACCAGAACTGTACACAGTGCTCCAAGTTTGATATGGAGACCAGAACTGTACACAGTGCTCCAAGTGTGATATGGAGATCAGAACAGTACACAGTGTTTTAAGTGTGATATGGAGACCAGAACTGTGCCCAGTGCTATAAGTGTGATATGACGACCAGAACTGTGCACAGTGCTCCAAGTGTGATATGGTGACCAGAACAGTACACTGTGTGCCAAGTATGATATGGAGTGCAGAAGTGTGCACAATGCTCCCAGTGTGATATGGAGAGCAGAACTATGTACACTGCTCCTCGTGAGACATGGAGACCAGAACTGTACACAGTGCTCCAAGTGAGATATGGAGACCAGAACTGTGCACAGCACTCCAAGTGTGATATGGAGACCGGTACTGTGCACAGTGCTCCCAGTGTGATATGGAGACCAGAACTGTGCACTGTGCTCCAAGTGTGATAAGGAGATCAGAACTGTGCACAGTTCTCCCAGTGTGATATGGAGTCCAGAACTGTACACAGTAATCCAAGTGTGATATGGCGACCAGAACTGTGCACAGTGCTCCAAGTGTGATATGGAGACCAGAACTGTACACAGTGCTCCCAGTGTGATATGGAGACCGGAAATGTGCACATTGCTGCTAGTGTGATATGGAGACCAGAACTGTACACAGTGCTCGAAGTGAGATAAGGAGACCAGAACTGTACACAGTGCTCCCAGTGTGATATGGAGAACAGAACTGTACACAGTGCTCACAGTGTGATATGGGGACCAGTACTGTGCACATTGCTCCCAGTGTGATATGGAGACCAGACCTGTACACTGTGCTCCAAGTGTGATATGGGGAACAGAACTGTACACAGTGCTCCAAGTGTGATATGGTGACCAGAACAGTGCACTGTGTTCCAAGTATGATATGGAGTGCAGAACTGTGCACATTGCTCCCAGTGTGATATGGAGAGCAGAAGTATGCACAGTGCTCCCAGTGTGATATGGAGACCAGAACTATGTGCACTGATCCTAGAGTGATATGGAGACCAGAACAGTACACAGTGCTCCAAGTGTGATATGGAGACCAAAACTGTGCACAGTGCTCCAAGTGTGATATGGAGACCAGAACTTTGCACAGTGCTCCCAGTGTCATATGGAGACCAGAAATGTGCACATTGCTCCTAGTGTGATATGGAGACCAGAACTGTACACAGTGCTCCAAGTGAGATAAGGAGACCAGAACTGTACACAGTGCTCCCAGTGTGATATGGTGACCAGAACTGTGCACATTGCTCCCAGTGTGATATGGAGACCAGAACGGTACACAGTGCTCCAAGTGTGATATGGGGAACAGAACTGTACACAGTGCTCCAAGTGTGATAGGGGGAACAGAACTGTGCACAGTGCTCCAAGTGTGATATGGTGACCAGAACAGTGCACTGTGTTCCAAGTCTGAAATGGAGTGCAGAATTGAGCACAGTGCTCCCAGTGTGATGTGGAGAGCAGAAGTATGCACAGTGCTCCCAGTGTGATATGGAGACCAGAACTATGTGCACTGAACCTAGAGTGATATGGAGATCAGAACAGTACACAGTGCTCCAAGTGTGATATGGAGACCAGAACTGTACACAGTAATCCAAGTGTGATATGGAGATCAGAACTGTGCACAGTTCTCCCAGTGTAATATAGAGACCAGAACTGTACACAGTAATCCAAGTGTGATATGGCGACCAGAACTGTGCACAGTGCTCCCAGTGTGATATGGAGAACAGAACTTTGTGCACTGATCCTAGTGTGATATGGAGACCAGAACTGTACATAGTGCTCCAAGTGTGATATGGAGACCAGAACTGTGCACACTGCTCCAAGTGTGATACGGAGACCGGAACTGTGCACAGTGCTCCCAGTGTGATATGGAGACCAGAACTGTGCACTGTGCTCCAAGTGTGATATGGAGATCAGAACTGTGCACTGTGTTCCAAGTATGATAAGGAGTGCAGAATTGAGCACAGTGCTCCCAGTGTGATGTGGAGAGCAGAAGTATGCACAGTGCTCCCAGTGTGATATGGAGACCAGAACTATGTGCACTGATCCTAGAGTGATATGGAGACCAGAACTGTGCACAGTGCTCCAAGTGTGATATGGAGACCAGAACTGTGCACAGTGCTCCAAGTGTGATATGGAGATCAGAACAGTGCACAGTTCTCCCAGTGTAATATAGAGACCAGAACTGTACACAGTAATCCAAGTGTGATATGACGACCAGAACTGTGCACAGTGCTCCAAGTGTGATATGGAGAACAGAACTATGTGCACTGATCCTAGAGTGATATGGAGACCAGAACTGTGCACAGTGCTCCAAGTGTGATATGGAGACCAGAACTGTGCACAGTGCTCCAAGTGTGATATGGAGATCAGAACGGTGCACAGTTCTCCCAGTGTAATATAGAGACCAGAACTGTACACAGTAATCCAAGTGTGATATGACGACCAGAACTGTGCACAGTGCTCCAAGTGTGATATGGAAAACAGAACTGTACACAGTGCTCCCAGTGTGATATGGAGACCAGAAAGGTGCACATTGCTCCCAATGTGATATGTGGACCAGAACTGTGCACAGTGCTCCAAGTGTGATATGGGGAACAGAACTGTACACAGTGCTCCAAGTGTGATATGGAGACTAGAACTGTGCACAGTGCTATAAGTGTGATATGGGGAGCAGAAAGGTGCACAGTGCTCCAAGTGTGATATGGAGACCAGAACTGTTCACAGTGCTCCAAGTGTGATATGGGGACCAGAACTGTACACAGTGCTCCAAGTGTGATATGGCGACAAGAGCTGTGCACAGTGCTCCAAGCGTGATATGGTGACCAGAACAGTGCACTGTGTTCCAAGTATGATATGGAGTGCAGAAGTGTGCACAGTGCTCCCAGTGTGATATGGAGAGCAGAAGTATGCACAGTGCTCCCAGTGTGATATGGAGACCAGAACTATGTACACTGCTCCCAGTGTGATATGGAGACCAGAACTGTACACAGTGCTCCAAGTGTGATATGGAGACCAGAACTGTGCACAGTGCTCCAAGTGTGATATGGAGACCAGAACTGTACACAGTGCTCCCAGTGTGATATGGAGACAGAACTGTGCACAGTGCTCCCAGTGTGATATGGAGACCAGAACTGTGCACAGTGCTCCCAGTGTGATATGGAGACCAGAACTGTACACAGTGCTCCAAGTGTGATATGGAGATCAGAACTGTACACAGTGCTCCAAGTGTGATATGGAGACCAGAACTGTGCACAGTGCTCCAAGTGTGATATGGAGACCAGAACAGTGCACAGTGCTCCAAGTGTGATATGGAGACCAGAACTGTGCACAGTGCTCCCAGTGTGATATGGAGAGCAGAACTGATGCACAGTGCTCCAAGTGTGATATGGAGACCAGAACTGTGCACAGTGCTCCAAGTGTGATATGGAGATCAGAACTGTGCACAGTGCTCCAAGTGTGATTTGGAGACCAGAACTGTACACAGTAATCCAAGTGTGATATGGAGATCAGAACTGTGCACATTAATCCAAGTGTGATATCGCGACCAGAACTGTGCACAGTGCTCCAAGTGTGATATGGAGACCAGAACTGTACACAGTGCTCCCAGTGTGATATGGAGACCAGAAATGTGCACATTGCTCCTAGTGTGATATGGAGACCAGAACTGTACACAGTGCTCCAAGTGAGATATGGAGACCAGAACTGTACACAGTACTCCCAGTGTGATATTGAGAACAGAACTGTACACTGTGCTCACAGTGTGCTATGGGGACCAGTACTGTGCACATTGCTCCCAGTGTGATATGGAGACCAGAACTGTACACAGTGCTCCAAGTGTGATATGGGGAACAGAACTGTACACAGTGCTCCAAGTGTGATATGGGGATCAGAACTGTGCACAGTGCTCCAAGTGTGATATGGTGATCAGAATAGTGCACTGTGTTCCAAGTATGATATGGAGTGCAGAAGTGTGCACAGTGCTCCCAGTGTGATATGGAGAGCAGAAGTATGCACAGTGCTCCAAGTGTGATATTGAGACCAGAACTATGTGCACTGATCCTAGTGTGATATGGAGATCAGAACTGTGCACAGTTCTCCCAGTGTGATTTGGAGACCAGAACTGTACACAGTAATCCAAGTGTGATATGGCGACCAGAAATGTGCACATTGCTCCCAGTGTGATATGTGGACCAGAACTGTGCACAGTGCTATAAGTGTGATATGGACAGCAGAAATGTGCACAGTGCTCCAAGTGTGATATGGAGAGCAGAACTGTGCAAAGTGCTCCAAGTGTGATATGGAGACCAGAACTGTGCACAGTGCTCCAAGTGTGATATGGAGACCAGAACTGTGCACAGTGCTCCAAGTGTGATATGGAGATCAGAACAGTACACAGTGCTCCAAGTGTGAGATGGCGACCAGAGCTGTGCACAGTGCTCCAAGCGTGATATGGTGACCAGAACAGTGCACTGTGTTCCAAGTATGATATGGAGTGCAGAAGTGTGCACAGTGCTCCCAGTGTGATATGGAGAGCAGAAGTATGCACAGTTCTCCCAGTGTGATATGGAGACCATAACTATGTACACTGCTCCTAGTGTGATATGGAGACCAGAACTGTACACAGTGCTCCAAGTGTGATATGGAGACCAGAACTGGGCACAGTGCTCCAAGTGTGATATGGAGACCGGAACTGTGCACAGTGCTACATGTGTGATATGGAGATCAGAACTGTGCACAGTGCTCCAAGTGTGATATGGCGACCAGAACTGTACACAGTGTTCCAAGTGTGATATGGAGACCAGAACTGTGCACAGTGCTCGAAGTGAGATAAGGAGACCAGAACTGTACACAGTGCTCCCAGTGTGATATGGAGAACAGAACTGTACACAGTGCTCACAGTGTGATATGGGGACCAGTACTGTGCACATTGCTCCCAGTGTGATATGGAGACCAGACCTGTACACTGTGCTCCAAGTGTGATATGGGGAACAGAACTGTACACAGTGCTCCAAGTGTGATATGGTGACCAGAACAGTGCACTGTGTTCCAAGTATGATATGGAGTGCAGAACTGTGCACATTGCTCCCAGTGTGATATGGAGAGCAGAAGTATGCACAGTGCTCCCAGTGTGATATGGAGACCAGAACTATGTGCACTGATCCTAGAGTGATATGGAGACCAGAACAGTACACAGTGCTCCAAGTGTGATATGGAGACCAAAACTGTGCACAGTGCTCCAAGTGTGATATGGAGACCAGAACTTTGCACAGTGCTCCCAGTGTCATATGGAGACCAGAAATGTGCACATTGCTCCTAGTGTGATATGGAGACCAGAACTGTACACAGTGCTCCAAGTGAGATAAGGAGACCAGAACTGTACACAGTGCTCCCAGTGTGATATGGTGACCAGAACTGTGCACATTGCTCCCAGTGTGATATGGAGACCAGAACGGTACACAGTGCTCCAAGTGTGATATGGGGAACAGAACTGTACACAGTGCTCCAAGTGTGATAGGGGGAACAGAACTGTGCACAGTGCTCCAAGTGTGATATGGTGACCAGAACAGTGCACTGTGTTCCAAGTATGATATGGAGTGCAGAATTGAGCACAGTGCTCCCAGTGTGATGTGGAGAGCAGAGGTATGCACAGTGCTCCCAGTGTGATATGGAGACCAGAACTATGTGCACTGATCCTAGAGTGATATGGAGATCAGAACAGTACACAGTGCTCCAAGTGTGATATGGAGACCAGAACTGTACACAGTAATCCAAGTGTGATATGGAGATCAGAACTGTGCACAGTTCTCCCAGTGTAATATAGAGACCAGAACTGTACACAGTAATCCAAGTGTGATATGGCGACCAGAACTGTGCACAGTGCTCCCAGTGTGATATGGAGAACAGAACTTTGTGCACTGATCCTAGTGTGATATGGAGACCAGAACTGTACACAGTGCTCCAAGTGTGATATGGAGACCAGAACTGTGCACACTGCTCCAAGTGTGATATGGAGACCGGAACTGTGCACAGTGCTCCCAGTGTGATATGGAGACCAGAACTGTGCACTGTGCTCCAAGTGTGATATGGAGATCAGAACTGTGCACTGTGTTCCAAGTATGATAAGGAGTGCAGAATTGAGCACAGTGCTCCCAGTGTGATGTGGAGAGCAGAAGTATGCACAGTGCTCCCAGTGTGATATGGAGACCAGAACTATGTGCACTGATCCTAGAGTGATATGGAGACCAGAACAGTACACAGTGCTCCAAGTGTGATATGGAGACCAGAACTGTGCACAGTGCTCCAAGTGTGATATGGAGACCAGAACTTTGCACAGTGCTCCCAGTGTCATATGGAGACCAGAACTGTGCACAGTGCTCCAAGTGTGATATGGAGATCAGAACAGTGCACAGTTCTCCCAGTGTAATATAGAGACCAGAACTGTACACAGTAATCCAAGTGTGATATGACGACCAGAACTGTGCACAGTGCTCACAGTGTGATATGGAGAACAGAACTATGTGCACTGATCCTAGTGTGATATGGAGACCAGAACTGTACACAGTGCTCCAAGTGTGATATGGAGACCGGAACTGTGCACAGTGCTCCCAGTGTGATATGGAGACCAGAACTGTGCACTGTGCTCCAAGTGTGATATGGAGATCAGAACTGTGCACAGTTCTCCCAGTGTGATTTGAAGACCAGAACTGTACACAGTAATCCAAGTGTGATATGGCGACCAGAACTGTGCACAGTGCTCCAAGTGTGATATGGAGAACAGAACTGTACACAGTGCTCCCAGTGTGATATGGAGACCAGAAAGGTGCACATTGCTCCCAGTGTGATATGTGGACCAGAACTGTGCACAGTGCTCCAAGTGTGATATGGGGAACAGAACTGTACACAGTGCTCCAAGTGTGATATGGAGACCAGAACTGTGCACAGTGCTATAAGTGTGATATGGAGAGCAGAAAGGTGCACAGTGCTCCAAGTGTGATATGGAGACCAGAACTGTTCACAGTGCTCCAAGTGTGATATGGGGACCAGAACTGTACACAGTGCTCCAAGTGTGATATGGCGACAAGAGCTGTGCACAGTGCTCCAAGCGTGATATGGTGACCAGAACAGTGCACTGTGTTCCAAGTATGATATGGAGTGCAGAAGTGTGCACAGTGCTCCCAGTGTGATATGGAGAGCAGAAGTATGCACAGTGTTCCCAGTGTGATATGGAGACCAGAACTATGTACACTGCTCCTAGTGTGATATGGAGACCAGAACTGTACACAGTGCTCCCAGTGTGATATGGAGACCAGAAATGTGCACATTGCTCCTAGTGTGATATGGAGACCAGAACTGTACACAGTGCTCCAAGTGAGATATGGAGACCAGAACTGTACACAGTACTCCCAGTGTGATATGGAGAACAGAACTGTACACTGTGCTCACAGTGTGATATGGGGACCAGTACTGTGCACATTGCTCCCAGTGTGATATGGAGACCAGAACTGTACACAGTGCTCCAAGTGTGATATGGGGAACAGATCTGTACAAAGTGCTCCAAGTGTGATATGGGGATCAGATCTGTGCACAGTGCTCCAAGTGTGATATGGTAATCAGAATAGTGCACTGTGTTCCAAGTATGATATGGAGTGCAGAAGTGTGCACAGTGCTCCCAATGTGATATGGAGAGCAGAAGTATGCACAGTGCTCCAAGTGTGATATGGAGACCAGAACTATGTGCACTGATCCTAGTGTGATATGGAGATCAGAACTGTGCACAGTTCTCCCAGTGTGATTTGGAGACCAGAACTGTAAACAGTAATCCAAGTGTGATATGGAGATCAGAACTGTGCACATTAATCCAAGTGTGATATCGCGACCAGAACTGTGCACAGTGCTCCAAGTGTGATATGGAGACCAGAACTGTACACAGTGCTCCCAGTGTGATATGGAGACCAGAAATGTGCACATTGCTCCTAGTGTGATATGGAGACCAGAACTGTACACAGTGCTCCAAGTGAGATATGGAGACCAGAACTGTACACAGTACTCCCAGTGTGATATTGAGAACAGAACTGTACACTGTGCTCACAGTGTGCTATGGGGACCAGTACTGTGCACATTGCTCCCAGTGTGATATGGAGACCAGAACTGTACACAGTGCTACAAGTGTGATATGGGGAACAGAACTGTACACAGTGCTCCAAGTGTGATATGGGGATCAGAACTGTGCACAGTGCTCCAAGTGTGATATGGTGATCAGAATAGTGCACTGTGTTCCAAGTATGATATGGAGTGCAGAAGTGTGCACAGTGCTCCCAGTGTGATATGGAGAGCAGAAGTATGCACAGTGCTCCAAGTGTGATATTGAGACCAGAACTATGTGCACTGATCCTAGTGTGATATGGAGATCAGAACTGTGCACAGTTCTCACAGTGTGATTTGGAGACCAGAACTGTACACAGTAATCCAAGTGTGATATGGCGACCAGAAATGTGCACATTGCTCCCAGTGTGATATGTGGACCAGAACTGTGCACAGTGCTATAAGTGTGATATGGAGAGCAGAAATGTGCACAGTGCTCCAAGTGTGATATGGAGAGCAGAACTGTGCACAGTGCTCCAAGTGTGATATGGAGACCAGAACTGTGCACAGTGCTCCAAGTGTGATATGGAGACCAGAACTGTGCACAGTGCTCCAAGTGTGATATGGAGATCAGAACAGTACACAGTGCTCCAAGTGTGAGATGGCGACCAGAGCTGTGCATAGTGCTCCAAGCGTGATATGGTGACCAGAACAGTGCACTGTGTTCCAAGTATGATATGGAGTGCAGAAGTGTGCACATTGCTCCCAGTGTGATATGGAGAGCAGAAGTATGCACAGTTCTCCCAGTGTGATATGGAGACCATAACTATGTACACTGCTCCTAGTGTGATATGGAGACCAGAACTGTACACAGTGCTCCAAGTGTGATATGGAGACCAGAACTGGGCACAGTGCTCCAAGTGTGATATGGAGACCGGAACTGTGCACAGTGCTACATGTGTGATATGGAGATCAGAACTGTGCACAGTGCTCCAAGTGTGATATGGCGACCAGAACTGTACACAGTGTTCCAAGTGTGATATGGAGACCAGAACTGTGCACAGTGCTCGAAGTGAGATAAGGAGACCAGAACTGTACACAGTGCTCCCAGTGTGATATGGAGAACAGAACTGTACACAGTGCTCACAGTGTGATATGGGGACCAGTACTGTGCACATTGCTCCCAGTGTGATATGGAGACCAGACCTGTACACTGTGCTCCAAGTGTGATATGGGGAACAGAACTGTACACAGTGCTCCAAGTGTGATATGGTGACCAGAACAGTGCACTGTGTTCCAAGTATGATATGGAGTGCAGAACTGTGCACATTGCTCCCAGTGTGATATGGAGAGCAGAAGTATGCACAGTGCTCCCAGTGTGATATGGAGACCAGAACTATGTGCACTGATCCTAGAGTGATATGGAGACCAGAACAGTACACAGTGCTCCAAGTGTGATATGGAGACCAAAACTGTGCACAGTGCTCCAAGTGTGATATGGAGACCAGAACTTTGCACAGTGCTCCCAGTGTCATATGGAGACCAGAAATGTGCACATTGCTCCTAGTGTGATATGGAGACCAGAACTGTACACAGTGCTCCAAGTGAGATAAGGAGACCAGAACTGTACACAGTGCTCCCAGTGTGATATGGTGACCAGAACTGTGCACATTGCTCCCAGTGTGATATGGAGACCAGAACGGTACACAGTGCTCCAAGTGTGATATGGGGAACAGAACTGTACACAGTGCTCCAAGTGTGATAGGGGGAACAGAACTGTGCACAGTGCTCCAAGTGTGATATGGTGACCAGAACAGTGCACTGTGTTCCAAGTATGATATGGAGTGCAGAATTGAGCACAGTGCTCCCAGTGTGATGTGGAGAGCAGAGGTATGCACAGTGCTCCCAGTGTGATATGGAGACCAGAACTATGTGCACTGATCCTAGAGTGATATGGAGATCAGAACAGTACACAGTGCTCCAAGTGTGATATGGAGACCAGAACTGTACACAGTAATCCAAGTGTGATATGGAGATCAGAACTGTGCACAGTTCTCCCAGTGTAATATAGAGACCAGAACTGTACACAGTAATCCAAGTGTGATATGGCGACCAGAACTGTGCACAGTGCTCCCAGTGTGATATGGAGAACAGAACTTTGTGCACTGATCCTAGTGTGATATGGAGACCAGAACTGTACACAGTGCTCCAAGTGTGATATGGAGACCAGAACTGTGCACACTGCTCCAAGTGTGATATGGAGACCGGAACTGTGCACAGTGCTCCCAGTGTGATATGGAGACCAGAACTGTGCACTGTGCTCCAAGTGTGATATGGAGATCAGAACTGTGCACTGTGTTCCAAGTATGATAAGGAGTGCAGAATTGAGCACAGTGCTCCCAGTGTGATGTGGAGAGCAGAAGTATGCACAGTGCTCCCAGTGTGATATGGAGACCAGAACTATGTGCACTGATCCTAGAGTGATATGGAGACCAGAACAGTACACAGTGCTCCAAGTGTGATATGGAGACCAGAACTGTGCACAGTGCTCCAAGTGTGATATGGAGACCAGAACTTTGCACAGTGCTCCCAGTGTCATATGGAGACCAGAACTGTGCACAGTGCTCCAAGTGTGATATGGAGATCAGAACAGTGCACAGTTCTCCCAGTGTAATATAGAGACCAGAACTGTACACAGTAATCCAAGTGTGATATGACGACCAGAACTGTGCACAGTGCTCACAGTGTGATATGGAGAACAGAACTATGTGCACTGATCCTAGTGTGATATGGAGACCAGAACTGTACACAGTGCTCCAAGTGTGATATGGAGACCGGAACTGTGCACAGTGCTCCCAGTGTGATATGGAGACCAGAACTGTGCACTGTGCTCCAAGTGTGATATGGAGATCAGAACTGTGCACAGTTCTCCCAGTGTGATTTGAAGACCAGAACTGTACACAGTAATCCAAGTGTGATATGGCGACCAGAACTGTGCACAGTGCTCCAAGTGTGATATGGGGAACAGAACTGTACACAGTGCTCCAAGTGTGATATGGAGACTAGAACTGTGCACAGTGCTATAAGTGTGATATGGGGAGCAGAAAGGTGCACAGTGCTCCAAGTGTGATATGGAGACCAGAACTGTTCACAGTGCTCCAAGTGTGATATGGGGACCAGAACTGTACACAGTGCTCCAAGTGTGATATGGCGACAAGAGCTGTGCAAAGTGCTCCAAGCGTGATATGGTGACCAGAACAGTGCACTGTGTTCCAAGTATGATATGGAGTGCAGAAGTGTGCACAGTGCTCCCAGTGTGATATGGAGAGCAGAAGTATGCACAGTGTTCCCAGTGTGATATGGAGACCAGAACTATGTACACTGCTCCTAGTGTGATATGGAGACCAGAACTGTACACAGTGCTCCCAGTGTGATATGGAGACCAGAAATGTGCACATTGCTCCTAGTGTGATATGGAGACCAGAACTGTACACAGTGCTCCAAGTGAGATATGGAGACCAGAACTGTACACAGTACTCCCAGTGTGATATGGAGAACAGAACTGTACACTGTGCTCACAGTGTGATATGGGGACCAGTACTGTGCACATTGCTCCCAGTGTGATATGGAGACCAGAACTGTACACAGTGCTCCAAGTGTGATATGGGGAACAGATCTGTACAAAGTGCTCCAAGTGTGATATGGGGATCAGATCTGTGCACAGTGCTCCAAGTGTGATATGGTAATCAGAATAGTGCACTGTGTTCCAAGTATGATATGGAGTGCAGAAGTGTGCACAGTGCTCCCAATGTGATATGGAGAGCAGAAGTATGCACAGTGCTCCAAGTGTGATATGGAGACCAGAACTATGTGCACTGATCCTAGTGTGATATGGAGATCAGAACTGTGCACAGTTCTCCCAGTGTGATTTGGAGACCAGAACTGTAAACAGTAATCCAAGTGTGATATGGAGATCAGAACTGTGCACATTAATCCAAGTGTGATATCGCGACCAGAACTGTGCACAGTGCTCCAAGTGTGATATGGAGACCAGAACTGTACACAGTGCTCCCAGTGTGATATGGAGACCAGAAATGTGCACATTGCTCCTAGTGTGATATGGAGACCAGAACTGTACACAGTGCTCCAAGTGAGATATGGAGACCAGAACTGTACACAGTACTCCCAGTGTGATATTGAGAACAGAACTGTACACTGTGCTCACAGTGTGCTATGGGGACCAGTACTGTGCACATTGCTCCCAGTGTGATATGGAGACCAGAACTGTACACAGTGCTACAAGTGTGATATGGGGAACAGAACTGTACACAGTGCTCCAAGTGTGATATGGGGATCAGAACTGTGCACAGTGCTCCAAGTGTGATATGGTGATCAGAATAGTGCACTGTGTTCCAAGTATGATATGGAGTGCAGAAGTGTGCACAGTGCTCCCAGTGTGATATGGAGAGCAGAAGTATGCACAGTGCTCCAAGTGTGATATTGAGACCAGAACTATGTGCACTGATCCTAGTGTGATATGGAGATCAGAACTGTGCACAGTTCTCACAGTGTGATTTGGAGACCAGAACTGTACACAGTAATCCAAGTGTGATATGGCGACCAGAAATGTGCACATTGCTCCCAGTGTGATATGTGGACCAGAACTGTGCACAGTGCTATAAGTGTAGTATGGAGAGCAGAAATGTGCACAGTGCTCCAAGTGTGATATGGAGAGCAGAACTGTGCAAAGTGCTCCAAGTGTGATATGGAGACCAGAACTGTGCACAGTGCTCCAAGTGTGATATGGAGACCAGAACTGTGCACAGTGCTCCAAGTGTGATATGGAGATCAGAACAGTACACAGTGCTCCAAGTGTGAGATGGCGACCAGAGCTGTGCACAGTGCTCCAAGCGTGATATGGTGACCAGAACAGTGCACTGTGTTCCAAGTATGATATGGAGTGCAGAAGTGTGCACAGTGCTCCCAGTGTGATATGGAGAGCAGAAGTATGCACAGTTCTCCCAGTGTGATATGGAGACCATAACTATGTACACTGCTCCTAGTGTGATATGGAGACCAGAACTGTACACAGTGCTCCAAGTGTGATATGGAGACCAGAACTGGGCACAGTGCTCCAAGTGTGATATGGAGACCGGAACTGTGCACAGTGCTACATGTGTGATATGGAGATCAGAACTGTGCACAGTGCTCCAAGTGTGATATGGCGACCAGAACTGTACACAGTGTTCCAAGTGTGATATGGAGACCAGAACTGTGCACAGTGCTCCAAGTGTGATATGGAGAGCAGAACTGTGCACAGTGCTCCAAGTGTGATATGGATACCAGAACTGTGCACAGTGCTCCCAGTGTGATATGGAGAGCAGAACTATGCACTGTGCTCCCAGTGTGATATCGAGATCAGAACTGTGCACAGTGCTCCTCGTGTGATATGGGGACCAGAACTGCGCAAAATGCTCCCAGTGTGATATGGAGACCAGAACTGTGTACACTGCTCCTAGTGCGATATGCAGACCAGAACTGTACACAGTGCTCCAAGTGTGACATTGATACCACACCTGTATACAGTGCTCCAAGTGTGATATGGAGACCGGAACTGTGCACAGTGCTCCCAATGTGATATGGAGATCAGAACTTTGCACAGTGTTCGAAGTATGACATGGAGAGCAGATCTGTGCATAGTGCTCCTATTGTGATATGGTGACCAGAACAGTACACTGTTTTCCAAGTATGATATGGAGACCAGAACTGTACACAGAGCTGCAAGTGTGATATGGAGACCAGAACTGGGCACAATGCTCCAAGTGTGATATGGAGACAAAAACTGTACACAGTAATCCAAGTGTGATATGGCGATCAGAAATGTGGACAGTTCTCCAAGTGTGATACGGAGACCAGAACTGTGCACAGTGCTCCAAGTGTGATATGGAGATCGGAACTGTGCACAGTGCACTCAGTGTGATATGGAGACCAGAACTCTGGACAGTGCTCCAAGTGTGATATGGAGATCAGAACTGTGCACAGATCTCCCAGTGTGATATGGAGAACAGAACTGTCCACAGTGCTTCCAGTGTGGTATGTGGACCAGAACTGTACATAGTGCTCCAAGTGTGATATGGACAGCAGGACTGTGCACAGTGCTCCAAGTGTGATATGGAGTGCAGAACTGTGCACAGTGCTCCAAGTGTGAAATGGATACCAGAAGTGTGCACAGTGCTCCAAGTGTGATAAGGAGAACAGAACTGTGCACAGTGCTCCCAGTGTGATCTGGAGAGCAGAACTATGCACAGTGCTCTCAGTGTGATATGGGGACCAGAACTGTGCACAATGTTCCAAGTATGATATGGAGAGCAGAACTGTGCACAGTGCTCCCAGTGTAATGTGGAGAGCAGAACTGTGCACAGTGCTCCCAGTGTGATATTGGTACCATAACTGTGCACAGTGCTCCATTTGTGATATGGAGACCAGAACTGTACACAGTGCTCGAAGTGTGATATGGAGATCGGAACAGTACACAGTGCTCCAAGTGTGATATGGAGACCAGAACTGTGCCAATGCTCTAATTGTGATATGGCGACCAGAACTGTGCACAGAGCTCCCAGTGTGATATGGGGACCAGAACTGCGCAAACTGCTCCCAGTGTGATATGGAGACCAGAACTGTGTACACTGCTCCTAGTGCGATATGCAGACCAGAACTGTTCACAGTGCTCCAAGTGTGACATTGATACCACACCTGCATACAGTGCTCCAACTGTGATATGGAGACCGGAACTGTGCACAGTGCTCCCAATGTGATATGGAGATCAGAACTTTGCACAGTGTTCGAAGAATGACATGGAGAGCAGATCTGTGCACAGTGCTCCTATTGTGATATGGTGACCAGAACAGTACACTGTGTTCCAAGTATGATATGGAGACCAGAACTGTACACAGAGCTCCAAGTGTGATATGGAGACCAGAACTGTGCACAGTGCTCCAAGTGTGATATGGAGATCAGAACTGTGCACAGATCTCCCAGTGTGATATGGAGACAAAAACTGTACACAGTAATCCAAGTGTGATATGGCGATCAGAACTGTGGACAGTGCTCCAAGTGTGATACGGAGACCAGAACTGTGCACAGTGCTCCAAGTGTGATATGGAGACCGGAACTGTGCACAGTGCTCCAAGTGTGATATGGAGATCAGAACTGTGCACAGATCTCCCAGTGTGATATGGAGACCAGAACTGTCCACAGTAATCCAAGTGTGATATGGCGAACAGAACTCTGGACAGTGCTCCAAGTGTGATATGGAGATCAGAACTGTGCACAGATCTCCCAGTGTGATATGGAGACCGGAACTGTCCACAGTAATCCAAGTGTGATATGGAGACCAGAACTGTGCACAGTGCTCCAAGTGTGATATGGAGAGCAGAAATATGCACAGTGCTCCAAGTGTGATATGGAGTGCAGAACTGTGCACAGTGCTCCAAGTGTGAAATGGATACCAGAAGTGTGCACAGTGCTCCAAGTGTGATAAGGAGAACAGAACTGTGCACAGTGCTCCCAGTGTGATCTGGAGAGCAGAACTATACACAGTGCTCCCAGTGTAATATGGGGACCAGAACTGTGCACAGTGTTCCAAGTATGATATGGAGAGCAGAACTGTACACTGTGCTCCCTGTGTGATATGGAGAGCAGAACTGTGCACAGTGCTCCAAGTGTGATATTGGTACCATAACTGTGCACAGTGCTCCAATTGTGATATGGAGACCAGAACTGTACACAGTGCTCGAAGTGTGATATGGTGATCGGAACAGTACACAGTGCTCCAAGTGTGATATGGAGACCACAACTGTGCCAAGTGCTCTAATTGTGATATGGCGACCAGAACTGTGCACAGAGCTCCCAGTGTGATATGGCGACCAGAACTGTTCACAGTGTTCCAAGTGTGACATGGAGACCAGAACTGTGCACAGTGCTCCAAGTGTGAGATGGAGATCAGAACTGTGCGTAGTGCTCCAAGTGTGATATGGAGAGCAGAACTGTGCTCAGTGCTCCAAGTGTGATATGGATACCAGAACTGTGCACAGTGCTCCCAGTGTGATATGGAGAGCAGAACTATGCACCGTGCTCCCAGTGTGATATCGAGATCAGAACTGTGCACAGTGCTCCTCGTGTGATATGGGGACCAGAACTGCGCAAAGTGCTCCCAGTGTGATATGGAGACCAGAACTGTGTACACTGCTCCTAGTGCGATATGCAGACCAGAACTGAACACAGTGCTCCAAGTGTGACATTGATACCACACCTGTATACAGTGCTCCAAGAGTGATATGGAGACCGGAACTGTGCACAGTGCTCCCAATGTGATATGGAGATCAGAACTTTGCACAGTGTTCGAAGAATGACATGGAGAGCAGATCTGTGCACAGTGCTCCTATTGTGATATGGTGACCAGAACAGTACACTGTGTTCCAAGTATGATATGGAGACCAGAACTGTACACAGAGCTCCAAGTGTGATATGGAGACCAGAACTGTGCACAGTGCTCCAAGTGTGATATGGAGATCAGAACTGTGCACAGATCTCCCAGTGTGATATGCAGACAAAAACTGTACACAGTAATCCAAGTGTGTTATGGCGATCAGAACTGTGGACAGTGCTCCAAGTGTGATACGGAGACCAGAACTGTGCACAGTGCTCCAAGTGTGATATGGAGACCGGAACTGTGCACAGTGCTCCAAGTGTGATATGGAGATCAGAACTGTGCACAGATCTCCCAGTGTGATATGGAGACCAGAACTGTCCACAGTAATCCAAGTGTGATATGGCGACCAGAACTCTGGACAGTGCTCCAAGTGTGATATGGAGACCAGAACTGTGCACAGTGCTCCAAGTGTGATATGGAGAGCAGAAATATGCACAGTGCTCCCAGTGTGGTATGTGGACCAGAACTGTACATAGAGCTCCAAGTGTGATATGGACAGCAGGACTGTGCACAGTGCTCCAAGTGTGATATGGAGTGCAGAACTGTGCACAGTGCTCCAAGTGTGAAATGGATACCAGAAGTGTGCACAGTGCTCCAAGTGTGATAAGGAGAACAGAACTGTGCACAGTGCTCCCAGTGTGATCTGGAGAGCAGAACTATACACAGTGCTCCCAGTGTAATATGGGGACCAGAACTGTGCACAGTGTTCCAAGTATGATATGGAGAGCAGAACTGTACACTGTGCTCCCAGTGTGATATGGAGAGCAGAACTGTGCACAGTGCTCCAAGTGTGATATTGGTACCATAACTGTGCACAGTGCTCCAATTGTGATATGGAGACCAGAACTGTACACAGTGCTCGAAGTGTGATATGGTGATCGGAACAGTACACAGTGCTCCAAGTGTGATATGGAGACCACAACTGTGCCAAGTGCTCTAATTGTGATATGGCGACCAGAACTGTGCACAGAGCTCCCAGTGTGATATGGCGACCAGAACTGTTCACAGTGCTCCAAGTGTGACATGGAGACCAGAACTGTGCACAGTGCTCCAAGTGTGAGATGGAGATCAGAACTGTGCGTAGTGCTCCAAGTGTGATATGGAGAGCAGAACTGTGCTCAGTGCTCCAAGTGTGATATGGATACCAGCACTGTGCACAGTGCTCCCAGTGTGATATGGAGAGCAGAACTATGCACAGTGCTCCCAGTGTGATATCGAGATCAGAACTGTGCACAGTGCTCCTCGTGTGATATGGGGACCAGAACTGCGCAAAGTGCTCCCAGTGTGATATGGAGACCAGAACTGTGTACACTGCTCCTAGTGCGATATGCAGACCAGAACTGAACACAGTGCTCCAAGTGTGACATTGATACCACACCTGTATACAGTGCTCCAAGAGTGATATGGAGACCGGAACTGTGCACAGTGCTCCCAATGTGATATGGAGATCAGAACTTTGCACAGTGTTCGAAGAATGACATGGAGAGCAGATCTGTGCACAGTGCTCCTATTGTGATATGGTGACCAGAACAGTACACTGTGTACCAAGTATGATATGGAGACCAGAACTGTACACAGAGCTCCAAGTGTGATATGGAGACCAGAACTGTGCACAGTGCTCCAAGTGTGATTTGGAGATCAGAACTGTGCACAGTACTCCCAGTGTGATATGGAGACAAAAACTGTACACAGTAATCCAAGTGTGATATGGCGATCAGAACTGTGGACAGTTCTCCAAGTGTGATACGGAGACCAGAACTGTGCACAGTGCTCCAACTCTGATATGGAGACCGGAACTGTGCACAGTGCTCTCAGTGTGATATGGAGACCAGAACTGCGCAAAGTGCTCCCAGTGTGATATGGAGACCAGAACTGTGTACACTGCTCCTAGTGCGATATGCAGACCAGAACTGAACACAGTGCTCCAAGTGTGACATTGATACCACACCTGTATACAGTGCTCCAAGAGTGATATGGAGACCGGAACTGTGCACAGTGCTCCCAATGTGATATGGAGATCAGAACTTTGAACAGTGTTCGAAGTATGACATGGAGAGCAGATCTGTGCATAGTGCTCCAAGTGTGAAATGGGTACCAGAAGTGTGCACAGTGCTCCAAGTGTGATAAGGAGAACAGAACTGTGCACAGTGCTCCCAGTGTGATCTGGAGAGCAGAACTATGCACAGTGCTCCCAGTGTGATATGGGGACCAGAACTGTGCACAGTGTTCCAAGTATGATATGGAGAGCAGAACTGTACACTGTGCTCCCAGTGTGATATGGAGAGCAGAACTGTGCACAGTGCTCCAAGTGTGATATTGGTACCATAACTGTGCACAGTGCTCCAATTGTGATATGGAGACCAGAACTGTACACAGTGCTCGAAGTGTGATATGGAGATCGGAACAGTACACAGTGCTCCAAGTGTGATATGGAGACCAGAACTGTGCCAAGTGCTCTAATTGTGATATGGCGACCAGAACTGTGCACAGAGCTCCCAGTGTGATATGGCGACCAGAACTGTACACAGTGTTCCAAGTGTGACATGGAGACCAGAACTGTGCACAGTGCTCCAAGTGTGATATGGAGATCAGAACTGTGCGTAGTGCTCCAGGTGTGATATGGAGAGCAGAACTGTGCACAGTGCTCCCAGTGTGATATCGAGATCAGAACTGTGCACAGTGCTCCTCGTGTGATATGGGGACCAGAACTGCGCAAACTGCTCCCAGTGTGATATGGAGACCAGAACTGTACACAGTGCTCCAAGTGTGACATTGATACCAAAGCTGCATACAGTGCTCCAACTGTGATATGGAGACCGGACCTGTGCACAGTGCTCCCAATGTGATATGGAGATCAGAACTTTGCACAGTGTTCGAAGAATGACATGGAGAGCAGATCTGTGCACAGTGCTCCTATTGTGATATGGTGACCAGAACAGTACACTGTGTTCCAAGTATGATATGGAGACCAGAACTGTACACAGAGCTCCAAGTGTGATATGGAGACCAGAACTGTGCACAGTGCTCCACGTGTGATATGGAGAATCGAACTGTGCACAGATCTCCCAGTGTGATATGGAGACAAAAACTGTACACAGTAATCCAAGTGTGATATGGCGATCAGAACTGTGGACAGTTCTCCAAGTGTGATACGGAGACCAGAACTGTGCACAGTGCTCCAAGTGTGATATGGAGACCGGAACTTTGCACAGTGCTCTCAGTGTGATATGGAGACCAGAACTGCGCAAAGTGCTCCCAGTGTGATATGGAGACCAGAACTGTGTACACTGCTCCTAGTGCGATATGCAGACCAGAACTGTACACAGTGCTCCAAGTGTGACATTGATACCACACCTGTATACAGTGCTCCAAGGGTGATATGGAGACCGGAACTGTGCACAGTGCTCCCAATGTGATATGGAGATCAGACCTTTGCACAGTGTTCGAAGTATGACATGGAGAGCAGATCTGTGCATAGTGCTCCTACTGTGATATAGTGACCAGAACAGTACACTCTTTTCCAAGTATGATATGGAGATCAGAACTGTACACAGAGCTGCAAGTGTGATATGGAGACCAGAACTGGGCACAATGCTCCAAGTGTGATATGGAGACCGGAACTGTTCACAGTGCTCTCAGTGTGATATGGAGACCAGAACTGTGCACAGTGCTCCAAGTGTGATATGGAGATCAGAACTGTGCATAGTCTCCCAGTGTGATATGGTGACAAAAACTGTACACAGTAATCCAAGTGTGTTATGGCGATCAGAACTGTGGACAGTTCTCCAAGTGTGATACGGAGACCAGAACTGTGCACAGTGCTCCAAGTGTGATATGGAGACCGGAACTGTGCACAGTGCTCTCAGTGTGATATGGAGACCAGAACTGTACACAGTGCTCCCAGTGTGATATGGAGACCAGAACTGTCCACAGTAATCCAAGTGTGATATGGCGACCAGAACTCTGGACAGTGCTCCAAGTGTGATATGGAGACCAGAACTGTGCACAGTGCTCCAAGTGTGATATGGACAGCAGGACTGTGCACAGTGCTCCAAGTGTGATATGGAGTGCAGAACTGTGCACAGTGCTCCAAGTGTGAAATGGATACCAGAAGTGTGCACAGTGCTCCAAGTGTGATAAGGAGAACAGAACTGTGCACAGTGCTCCCAGTGTGATCTGGAGAGCAGAACTATGCACAGTGCTCCCAGTGTGATATGGGGACCAGAACTGTGCACAGTGTTCCAAGTATGATATGGAGAGCAGAACTGTACACTGTGCTCCCAGTGTGATATGGAGATCAGAACTGTGCATAGTGCTCCAAGTGTGATATTGGTACCATAACTGTGCACAGTGCTCCAATTGTGATATGGAGACCAGAACTGTACACAGTGCTCGAAGTGTGACATGGAGATCGGAACAGTACACAGTGCTCCAAGTGTGATATGGAGACCAGAACTGTGCCAAGTGCTCGAATTATGATATGGCGACCAGAACTGTGCACAGAGCTCCCAGTGTGATATGGCGACCAGAACTGTACACAGTGTTCCAAGTGTGATATGGAGACCAGAACTGTGCACAGTGCTCCAAGTGTGATATGGATACCAGAACTGTACACAGTGCTCCCAGTGTGATATGGAGAGCAGAACTATGCACAGTGCTCCCAGTGTGATATCGAGATCAGGACTGTGCACAGTGCTCCTCGTGTGATATGGGGACCAGAACTGCGCAAAATGCTCCCAGTGTGCTATGGAGACCAGAACAGTGTACACTGCTCCTAGTGCGATATGCAGACCAGAACTGTTCACAGTGCTCCAAGTGTGACATTGATACCACACCTGCATACAGTGCTCGAAGAATGACATGGAGAGCAGATCTGTGCACAGTGCTCCTATTGTGATATGGTGACCAGAACAGTACACTGTGTTCCAAGTATGATATGGAGACCAGAACTGTACACAGAGCTCCAAGTGTGATTTGGAGACCAGAACTGTGCACAGTGCTCCAAGTGTGATATGGAGATCAGAACTGTGCACAGATCTCCCAGTGTGATATGGAGACAAAAACTGTACACAGTGCTCCAAGTGTGATATGGAGACCAGAACTGTGCACATTGCTCCAAGTGTGATATGGAGAGCAGAACTGTGCTCAGTGCTCCAAGTGTGATATGGATACCAGAACTGTGCACAGTGCTCCCAGTGTGATATGGAGAGCAGAACGATGCACAGTGCTCCCAGTGTGATATCGAGATCAGAACTGTCCCCAGTGCTCCTCGTGCGATATGGGGACCAGAACTGCGCAAACTGCTCCCAGTGTGATATGGAGACCAGAACAGTGTACACTGCTCCTAGTGCGATATGCAGACCAGAACTGTTCACAGTGCTCCAAGTGTGACATTGATAC
>JASTWF010001151.1:0-55882 GCA_030390025.1 Squalus acanthias | reverse complement strand
AACTGTGCACAGATCTCCCAGTGTGATATAGAGACAAAAACTGTTCACAGTAATCCAAGTGTGATATGGCGATCAGAACTGTAGACAGTGCTCCAA
The DNA here is from genome assembly GCA_030390025.1 of Squalus acanthias. Classification (NCBI taxonomy): domain Eukaryota; kingdom Metazoa; phylum Chordata; class Chondrichthyes; order Squaliformes; family Squalidae; genus Squalus; species Squalus acanthias. The sequence goes on along the minus strand of JASTWF010001151.1, from coordinate 55,786 downwards.
GTGTGATACGCAGACCAGAACTGTGCACAGTGCTCCAAGTGTGATATGGAGACCGGAACTCTGCACAGTGCTCCAAGTGTGATATGGAGATCAGAACTGTGCACAGATCTCCCAGTGTGATATGGAGACCAGAACTGTACACAGTAATCCAAGTGTGATATGGACAGCAGGACTGTGCACAGTGCTCCAAGTGTGATATGGAGAGCAGAACTGTGCACTGTGCTCCAAGTGTGAAATGGATACCAGAAGTGTGCACAGTGCTCCAAGTGTGAAAAGGAGAACAGAACTGTGCACAGTGCTCCCAGTGTGATCTGGAGAGCAGAACTATGCACAGTGCTCCCAGTGTGATATGAGGACCAGAACTGTGCACAGTGTTCCAATTGTGATATGGAGACCAGAACTGTACACAGTGCTCGAAGTGTGATATGGAGACCAGAACTGTGCCCAGTGCTCTAATTGTGATATGGCGACCAGAACTGTGCACAGTGCTCCCAGTGTGATATGGTGACCAGAACCGTACACTGTGTTCCAAGTATGATATGGAGAGCAGAACTGTGCACAATGCTCCAAGTGTGATAAGGAGACCAGAACTGTGCACAGTGCTCCCAGTGTGATATGGAGACCAGAACTGTGCACAGTTCTCCTCGTGTGATATGGGGACCAGAACTGCGCACAGTGCTCCCAGTGTGATATGGAGACCAGAACTGTGTACACTGCTCCTAGTGTGATATGGAGGCCAGAACTGTACACAGTGCTCCCAGTGTGACATTGAGACCACACATGTATACAGTGCTCCAAGTGTGAAATGGAGATCAGAACTGTGCACAGTGTTCCAAGTAAAACATGGAGACCAGAACTGTACACAGTGCTCCTGGTGTGATATGGGGACCAGAACTGTGCACAGTGCTCCAAGTGTGATATGGAGACCAGAACTGTGCACAGTGCTCCAGTTGTGATATGGAGATCAGAACTGTGCACAGATATCCCAGTGTGATATGGAGACCAGAACTGTCCACAGTAATCCAAGTGTGATATGGCGACCAGAACTCTGGACATTGCTCCAAGTTTGATATGGAGACCAGAACTGTGCACAGTGCTCCAAGTGTGATATGGAGAGCAGAAATATGCACAGTGCTCCCAGTGTGGTATGTGGACCAGAACTGTACATAGTGCTCCAAGTGTGATATGGACAGCAGGACTGTGCACAGTGCTCCAAGTGTGACATGGAGAGCAGAACTGTGCACAGTGCTCCAAGTGTGAAATGGATACCAGAAGTGTGCACAGTGCTCCAAGTGTGATAAGGAGAACAGAACTGTGCACAGTGCTCCCAGTGTGATCTGGAGAGCAGAACTATGCACAGTGCTCCCAGTGTGATATGGGGACCAGAACTGTGCACAGTGTTCCAAGTATGATATGGAGAGCAGAACTGTACACTGTGCTCCCAGTGTGATATGGAGAGCAGAACTGTGCACAGTGCTCCAAGTGTGATATTGGTACCATAACTGTGCACAGTGCTCCAATTGTGATATGGAGACCAGAACTGTACACAGTGCTCGAAGTGTGATAAGAAGATCAGAACAGTACACAGTGCTCCAAGTGTGATATGGAGACCCGAACTGTGCCCAGTGCTCTAATTGTGATATGGCGACCAGAACTGTGCACAGTGCTCCCAGTGTGATATGGCGACCAGAACTGTACACAGTGTTCCAAGTGTGATATGGAGACCAGAACTGTGCACAGTGCTCCAAGTGTGATATGGAGATCAGAACTGTGTACAGTGATCCAAGTGTGATATGGAGAGCAGAACTATGCACAGTGCTCCCAGTGTGATATCGAGATCAGAACTGTGCACAGTGCTCCTCGTGTGATATGGGGACCAGAACTGCGCAAAGTGCTCCCAGTGTGATATGGAGACCAGAACTGTACACAGTGCTCCAAGTGTGACATTGATACTACACCTGTATACAGTTTTCCAAGTGTGATATGGAGACCGGTCCTGTGCACAGTGCTCCAAGTGTGACATGGAGACCAGAACTGTGCCCAGTGCTCTAAGTGTGATATGGCGACCAGAACAGTGCACAGTGCTCCCAGTGTGATAGAAACATAGAAACATAGAAACTAGGAGCAGGAGTAGGCCATTCGGCCCGTCGAGCCTGCCCCACCATTCAATACGATCATGGCTGATCATCCAAATCCAGTACCCTGTCCCTGCTTTCTCACACAGAATCCCCATCGAGCCTGCACCGACACATATCCCACCCTATCCCCGTAACCGCACGTATTTAATTCCCCCTAACATATCCCTTCCTATCCTATCCCCGTAACCCCACATATTTAATCCCCCCCTAACACTAAGGGTCAATTTATCATAGCCAAATCAACCTAACCCGCACATTTTTGGACTGTGGGAGGAAACCGGAGCACCCGGAGGAAACCCACGCAGACACGGGGAGAATGTGCAAACTCCACACAGACAGTCACCCAAGGCCAGATTCGAACCCGGGTCCCTGGCGCTGTGAGGCACCAGTGCTAACCACTATGCCACCGTGTTGATATGGTGACCAGAACAGTACACTGTGTTCCAAGTATGGTATGGAGTCTAAAACTGTACACAGAGCTCCAAGTGTGATATGGATACCAGAACTGTGCACAGTGCTCCAAGTGTGATATGGAGATCAGAACTGTGCACAAATCTCCCAGTGTGATATGGAGACAAAAACTGTACACAGTAATCCAAGTGTGATATGGCGATCAGAACTGTGGACAGTGCTCCAAGTGTGATACGGAGACCAGAACTGTGCACAGTGCTCCAAGTGTGATATGGAGACCAGAATTGTGCACAGTGCTCCAAGTGTGATATGGAGATCAGAACTGTGCACAGATCTCCCAGTGTGATATGGAGACCAGAACTGTTCACAGAAATCCAAGTGTGATATGGCGACCAGAACTCTGGACAGTGCTCCAAGTGTGATATGGAGACCAGAACTTTGCACAGTGCTCCAAGTGTGATATGGAGAGCAGAAATATGCACAGTGCTCCCAGTGTGAAATGGATACCAGAAGTGTGCACAGTGCTCCAAGTGTGATAAGGAGAACAGAACTGTGCTCAGTGCTCCCAGTGTGATCTGCAGAGCAGAACTATGCACAGTGCTCCCAGTGTGATATGGGGACCAGAACTGTGGACAGTGTTCCAAGTATGATATGGAGAGCAGAACTGTACACTGTGCTCCCAGTGTGATATGGAGAGCAGAACTGTGCACAGTGCTCCAAGTGTGATATTGGTACCATAACTGTGCACAGTGCTCCAATTGTGATATGGAGACCAGAACTGTACACAGTGCTCGAATTGTGATATGGAGATCAGAACAGTAGACAGTGCTCCAAGTGTGATATGGAGACCAGAACTGTGCCCAGTGCTCTAATTGTGATATGGCGACCAGAAATGTGCACAGTGCTCCCAGTGTGATATGGTGACCAGAACAGTACACTTTGTTCCAAGTATGATATGGAGTGCAGAAGTGTGCACAGTGCTCCCAGTGTGATATGGAGACCAGAAATGTGCACATTGCTCCAAGTATGATATGTGGACCAGAACTGTACACAGTGCTCCAAGTGTGATATGGGGAACAGAACTGTACACAGTGCTCCAAGTGTGATATGGAGACCAGAACTGTGCACAGTGCTCCAAGTGTGATATGGAGAGAAGAACTGTGCACAGAGCTACAAGTGTGATATGGAGACCAGAACTGTGCACAGTGCTCCAAGTGTGATAAGGAGACCAGAACTGTGCACAGTGCTCCAAGTGTGATATGGAGACCAGAAATGTGCACATTGCTCCCAGTGTGATATGTGGACCAGAACTGTACACAGTGCTCCAAGTGTGATATGGGGAACAGAACTGTGCACAGTGCTCCAAGTGTGATATGGAGAGCAGAACTGTGCACAGTGTTCCAATGTGATATGGATACCAGAACTGTGCACAGTGCTCCAAGTGTGATAAGGAGACCAGAACTGTGCACAGTGCTCCCAGTGTGATATGGAGAGCAGAACTATGCGCAGTGCTCCCAGTGTGATATCGAGACCAGAACTGTGCACAGTTCTCCTCGTGTAATATGGGGACCAGAACTGTACACAGTGCTCCCAGTGTGACAATGAGACCACACATGTATACAATGCTCCAAGTGTGATATGGAGACCGGAACTGTGCACAGTGCTCCCAATGTGATATGGAGATCAGAACTGTGCACAGTGTTCCAAGTAAAACAGGGAGAGCAGATCTGTGCACAGTGCTCCTGGTGTGATATGGGGACCAGAACTGTGCACAGTGCTTCAAGTGCGATATGGATAACAGAACTGTGCTCAGTGCTCCAAGTGTGATATGGAGACCAGAACTTTACACAGTGCTCCAAGTGTGATATGGAGACCAGAACTGTGCACAGTGCTCCAAGTGTGATATGGAGATCAGAACAGTACACAGTGCTCCAAGTTTGATATGGAGACCAGAACTGTGCCCAGTGCTGTAAGTGTGATATGGGGACCAGAACTGTGCACAGTGCTCCCAGTGTAATATGGGGGCCAGAACTATGTACACTGCTCCTGGTGTGAAATGGAGACCAGAACTGTGCACAGTGCTCCCAGTTTGATATGGTGACCAGAACAGTACACTGTGTTCCAAGTATGATATGGAGTGCAGAAGTGTGCACAGTGCTCCCAGTGTGATATGGAGAGCAGAAGTATGCACAGTGCTCCAAGTGTAATATGGGGGCCAGAACTATGTACACTGCTCCTAGTGTGAAATGGAGACCAGAACTGTACACAGTGCTCCAAGTGTGATATGGAGACCAGAACTGTGCACAATGCTCCCAGTGTGATATGGTGACCAGAACTGTACACAGTGCTCCAAGTGTGATATGGAGACCAGAACTGTGCACAGTGCTCCAAGTGTGATATGGAGATCAGAACTGTGCACTGTTCTCCCAGTGTGATCTGGAGTCTAGAACTGTACACAGTAATCCCAGTGTGATATGGCGACCAGAACTGTGCACAGTGCTCCAAGTGTGATATGGAGACCAGAACTGTACACAGTGCTCCCAGTGTGATATGGAGACCAGAAATGTGCACATTGCTCCCAGTATGATATGTGCACCAGAACTGTACACAGTGCTCCAAGTGTGATATGGAGATCAGAACTGTACACAGTGCTCCAAGTGTGATATGGAGACCGGAACTGTGCACAGTGCTCCCAGTGTGATATGGAGACCAGAACTGTGCACAGTGCTCCAAGTGTGATATGGAGAGCAGAACTGTGCACAGTGCTCCAAGTGTGATATGGAGAGCAGAACTGCGCACAGTGCTCCAAGTGTGATATGGTTACCAGAACTGTGCACAGTGCTCCAAGTGTGATATGGATACCAGAACTGTGCACAGTGCTCCAAGTGTGATATGGAGACCAGAACTGTACACAGTGCTCCAAGTGTGATATGGAGACCAGAACTGTGCACAGTGCTCCAAGTGTGATATGGAGATCAGAACAGTACACAGTGCTCCAAGTGTGATATGGAGACCAGAACTGTGCCCAGTGCTCTAAGTGTGATATGGCGACCAGAACTGTGCACAGTGCTCCCAGTGTGATATGGTGACCAGAACAGTACACTGTGTTCCAAGTATGATATGGAGTGCAGAAGTGTGCACAGTGCTCCCAGTTTGATATGGGGGCCAGAACTATGTACACTGCTCCTAGTCTGAAATGGAGACCAGAACTGTACACAGTGTTCCAAGTATGATATGGAGTGCAGAAGTGTGCACAGTGCTCCCAGTGTGATATGGAGAGCAGAAGTATGCACAGTGCTCCCAGTGTGATATGGCGACCAGAACTGTGCACAGTGCTCCCAGTGTGATATGGTGACCAGAACTGTACATTGTGTTCCAAGTGTGATATGGAGACCAGAACTGTGCACAGTGCTCCAAGTGTGATAAGGAGACCAGAACTGTAAACAGTGCTCCCAGTGTGATATGGAAACCAGAAATGTGCACATTGCTCCCAGTATGATATGTGCACCAGAACTGTACACAGTGCTCCAAGTGTGATATGGGGAACAGAACTGTACACAGTGTTCCTTGTGTGATATTGAGAGCAGAACTGTGCACAGTGCTCCAAGTGTGATATGGAGAGCAGAACTGTGCACAGTGCTCCAAGTGTGATATGGATACCAGAACTGTGCACAGTGCTCCAAGTGTGATAAGGAGACCAGAACTGTGCACAGTGCTCCCAGTGTGATATGGAGAGCTGAACTGTGCACAGTGCTCCCAGTGTGATATCGAGACCAGAACTGTGCACAGTGCTCCTCGTGTGATATGGGGACCAGAACTGCGCAAAGTGCTCCCAGTGTGACATGGAGACCAGAACTGTGTACACTGCTCCAAGTGCGATATGCAGACCAGAACTGTACACAGGGCTCCAAGTGTGACATTGTGACCACACCTGTATGCAGTGCTCCAAGTGTGATATGGAGACCGGAACTGTGCACAGTGCTCCCAAAGTGATATGGGGATCAGAACTGTGCACAGTGTTCCAAGTATGACATGGAGAGCAGATCTGTGCACAGTGCTCCTATTGTGATATGGTGACCAGAATAGTACACTGTGTTCCAAGTATGATATGGAGACCAGAACAGTACACAGTGCTCCAAGTGTGATATGGAGACCAGAACTGTGCCCAGTGCTCTAATTGTGATATGGCGACCACAACTGTGCACAGTGCTCCCAGTGTGATATGGTGACCAGAACTGTACATTGTGTTCCAAGTATGATATGGAGTGCATAAGTGCGCACAGTGCTCCCAGTGTGATATGGAGACCAGAAATGTGCACATTGCTCCCAGTGTGATATGTGGACCAGAACTGTACACAGTGCTCCAAGTGTGATATGGGGAACAGAACTGTACACAGTGCACCAAGTGTGATATGGAGACCAGAACGGTGCACAGGGCTCCAAGTGTGATATGGAGAGCAGAACTGCGCACAGAACTACAAGTGTGATATGGACACCAGAACTGTACACAGTGCTCCAAGTGTGATATGGAGACCAGAAATGTGCACATTGCTCCCAGTGTGATATGTGGAACAGAACTGTACACAGTGGTCCAAGTGTGATATGGAGACCAGAACTTTGCACAGTGCTCCAAGTGTGATATGGAGAGCAGAACTGTGCACAGAACTACAAGTGTGATATGGAGACCAGAACATTACACAGTGCTCCAAGTGTGATATGGCGACCAGAACTGTGCACAGTGCTCCAAGTGTGACATGGAGATCAGAACAGTACACAGTGTTCCAAATGTGATATGGCGACCAGAACTGTGCACAGTGCTCCAAGCGTGATATGGTGACCAGAACAGTGCACTGTGTTCCAAGTATGATATGGAGTGCAGAAGTGTGCACAGTGCTCCCAGTGTGATATGGAGACCAGAACTATGTACACTGCTCCTGGTGTGACATGGAGACCAGAACTGTACACAGTGCTCCAAGTGTGATACGGATACCAGAACTGGGCACAGTGCTCCAAGTGTGATATGGAGATCGGATCTGTGTACAGTGCTCTCCGTGTGATATTGAGACCAGAACTGTGCACAGTGCTCCAAGTGTGATATGGCGACCAGAACTGTGCACAGTGCTGCAAGTGTGATATGGAGTTTAGAACTGTACACAGTGCTCCCAGTGTGATATGGAGACCAGAAATGTGCACATTGCTCCCAGTGTGATATGTGGACCAGAACTGTACACAGTGCTCCAAGTGTGATATGGAGAGCAGAACTGTGCAAAGAGCTCCAAGAGTGATATGGAGAGCAGAACTGTGCACCGTGCTCCAAGTGTGATATGGATACCATAACTGGGCACAGTGCTCCAATTGTGATATGGAGACCAGAACTGTTCACAGTGCTCTAAGTGTGATATGGCGATCAGAACTGTGCACAGTGCTCCCAGTGTGATATGGAGACCAGAACAGTACACTGTGTTCCAAGTATGATATGGAGTGCAGAAGTGTGCACATTGCTCCCAGTGTGATATGGAGTGCAGAAATATGCACAGTGCTCCCAGTGTGATATGGAGACCAGAACTATGTACACTGCTCCTAGTGTGACAAGGAGAACAGAACTGTACACAGTGCTCCAAGTGTGATATGGAGACCAGAAATGTGCACAGTGCTCCAAGTGTGATATGGAGACCGGAACTGTGCACAATGCTCCCAGTGTGATATGGAGACCAGAACTGTGCACAGTGCTCCAAGTGTGATATGGAGATCAGAACAGTACACAGTGCTCCAAGAGTGATATGGAAACCAGAACGGTGCCCAGTGCTCTAAATGTGACATGGCGACCAGAACTGTGCAGAGTGCTCCCAGTGTGATATGGAGAGCAGAAATATGCACAATGCTCCCAGTGTGATATGGAGACCAGAACTATGTACACTGCTCCTAGTGCGACATGGAGACCAGAACTGTACACAGTGCTCCAAGTGTGATATGAGAAAAGAACTGTGCACAGCGCTCCAAGTGTGATATGGAGACCGGAACTGTGCACAGTGCTCCCAGTGTGATAAGGAGACCAGAACTGTGCACAGTGCTCCAAGTGTGATCTGAAGACCAGAACTGTACATAGTGCTCCCAGTGTGATATGGAGACCAGAACTGTACACAGTGCTCCTAGTGTGATATGTGGAACAGAACTGTACACAGTGCTCCAAGTGTGATATGGAGACCAGAACTGTGCACAGTGCTCCAAGTGTGATATGGAGAGCAGAACTGTGCACAGTGCTCCAAGTGTGATATGGAGAGCAGAACAGTGCACAGCGCTCCAAGTGTGATCTGGATACCAGAACTGTGCACAGTGCTCCAAGTAAGATATGGAGAGCAGAACAGTGCACACCGCTCGAAGTGTGATCTGGATACCAGAACTGTGCACAGTGCTCCAAGTGTGATATGGAGACCAGAACTGTACACAGTGCTCCCAGTGTGATATGGAGACCAGAACTGTGCACAGTGCACCAAGTGTGATATGGAGACCGGAACTGTGCACAGTGCTCCAAGTGTCATATGGAGTCCAAAACAGTGCACAGTGTTCCAATTGTGATAAGGAGACCAGAACTGTACACAGTGCTACATGTGTGATATGGAGACCAGAACTGTGCACAGTGCTCCCAGTGTGATATGGTGACCAGAACAGTACACTGTGTTCCAAGTATGATATGGAGTGCAGAAGAGTGCACAGTGCTCCCAGTGTGATATGGAGTGCAGAAATATGCACAGTGCTCCCAGTGTGATATGGAGACCAGAACTATGTACACTGCTCCTAGTGTAACATGGAGACCAGAACTATGTACACTGCTCCTAGTGTGACATGGAGAACAGAACTGTACACAGTGCTCCAAGTGTGATATGGAGACCAGAAATGTGCACAGTGCTCGAAGTGTGATATGGAGACCTGAAATGTGCACAGTGCTCCCAGTGTGATATGGAGACCAGAACTGTGCACAGTGCTCCAAGTGTGATATGGAGATCAGAACAGTACACAGTGCTCCAAGTGTGATATGGAGACCAAAACTGTGCCCAGTGCTCTAAATGTGACATCGCGACCAGAACTGTGCAGAGTGCTCCCAGTGTGATATGGAGAGCAGAAATATGCACAGTGCTCCCAGTGTGATATGGAGACCAGAACCAAGTACACTGCTCCTAGTGTGACATGGAGACCAGATCTGTACACAGTGCTCCAAGTGTGATATGAGAAAAGAACTGTGCACAGTGCTCCAAGTGTGATATGGGGACCGGAACTGTGCACAGTGCTCCCAGTGTGATATGGAGACCAGAACTGTGCACAGTGCTCCAAGTGTGATATGGAGATCAGAACTGTTGACAGTTCTCCCAGTGTGATATGGAGAGCTGAACTGTGCACAGTGCTCCCAGTGTGATATCGAGACCAGAACTGTGCACAGTGCTCATCGAGTGATATGGGGACCAGAACTGCGCAAAGTGCTCCCAGTGTGACATGCAGACCAGAACTGTGTACACTGCTCCTAGTTCGATATGCAGACCAGAACTGTACACAGGGCTCCAAGTGTGACATTGAGACCACACCTGTATGCAGTGCTCCAAGTGTGATATGGAGACCGGAACTGTGCACAGTGTCCCAATGTGATATGGGGATCAGAACTGTGCACAGTGTTCCAAGTATGACATGGAGAGCAGATCTGTGCACAGTGCTCCTATTGTGATATGGTGACCAGAACAGTACACTGTGTTCCAAGTATGATATAGAGATCAGAACAGTACACAGTGCTCCAAGTGTGATATGGAGACAAGAACTGTGCCCAGTGCTCTAATTGTGATATGGCGATCACAACTGTGCACAGTGCTCCCAGTGTGATATGGTGACCAGAACTGTACATTGTGTTCCAAGTATGATATGGAGTGCATAAGTGCGCACAGTGCTCCCAGTGTGATATGGAGACCAGAAATGTGCACATTGCTCCCAGTGTGATATGTGGACCAGAACTGTACACAGTGCTCCAAGTGTGATATGGGGAACAGAACTGTACACAGTGCACCAAGTGTGATATGGAGACCAGAACGGTGCACAGGGCTCCAAGTGTGATATGGAGAGCAGAACTGCGCACAGAACTACAAGTGTGATATGGACACCAGAACTGTACACAGTGCTCCAAGTGTGATATGGCGACCAGAACTGTGCACAGTGCTCCAAGTGTGACATGGAGATCAGAACAGTACACAGTGTTCCAAATGTGATATGGCGACCAGAACTGTGCACAGTGCTCCAAGCGTGATATGGTGACCAGAACAGTGCACTGTGTTCCAAGTATGATATGGAGTGCAGAAGTGTGCACAGTGCTCCCAGTGTGATATGGAGACCAGAACTATGTACACTGCTCCTGGTGTGACATGGAGACCAGAACTGTACACAGTGCTCCAAGTGTGATACGGATACCAGAACTGGGCACAGTGCTCCAAGTGTGATATGGAGATCGGATCTGTGTACAGTGCTCTCCGTGTGATATTGAGACCAGAACTGTGCACAGTGCTCCAAGTGTGATATGGAGATCAGAACTGTACACAGTAATCCAAGTGTGATATGGCGACCAGAACTGTGCACAGTGCTGCAAGTGTGATATGGAGTTTAGAACTGTACACAGTGCTCCCAGTGTGATATGGAGACCAGAAATGTGCACATTGCTCCCAGTGTGATATGTGGACCAGAACTGTACACAGTGCTCCAAGTGTGATATGGAGAGCAGAACTGTGCAAAGAGCTCCAAGAGTGATATGGAGAGCAGAACTGTGCACCGTGCTCCAAGTGTGATATGGATACCATAACTGTGCACAGTGCTCCAATTGTGATATGGAGACCAGAACTGTTCACAGTGCTCTAAGTGTGATATGGCGATCAGAACTGTGCACAGTGCTCCCAGTGTGATATGGTGACCAGAACAGTACACTGTGTTCCAAGTATGATATGGAGTGCAGAAGTGTGCACATTGCTCCCAGTGTGATATGGAGTGCAGAAATATGCACAGTGCTCCCAGTGTGATATGGAGACCAGAACTATGTACACTGCTCCTAGTGTGACAAGGAGAACAGAACTGTACACAGTGCTCCAAGTGTGATATGGAGACCAGAAATGTGCACAGTGCTCCAAGTGTGATATGGAGACCGGAACTGTGCACAATGCTCCCAGTGTGATATGGAGACCAGAACTGTGCACAGTGCTCCAAGTGTGATATGGAGATCAGAACAGTACACAGTGCTCCAAGAGTGATATGGAAACCAGAACGGTGCCCAGTGCTCTAAATGTGACATGGCGACCAGAACTGTGCAGAGTGCTCCCAGTGTGATATGGAGAGCAGAAATATGCACAGTGCTCCCAGTGTGATATGGAGACCAGAACTATGTACACTGCTCCTAGTGCGACATGGAGACCAGAACTGTACACAGTGCTCCAAGTGTGTTATGAGAAAAGAACTGTGCACAGCGCTCCAAGTGTGATATGGAGACCGGAACTGTGCACAGTGCTCCCAGTGTGATAAGGAGACCAGAACTGTGCACAGTGCTCCAAGTGTGATCTGAAGACCAGAACTGTACATAGTGCTCCCAGTGTGATATGGAGACCAGAACTGTACACAGTGCTCCTAGTGTGATATGTGGAACAGAACTGTACACAGTGCTCCAAGTGTGATATGGAGACCAGAACTGTGCACAGTGCTCCAAGTGTGATATGGAGAGCAGAACTGTGCACAGTGCTCCAAGTGTGATATGGAGAGCAGAACAGTGCACAGTGCTCATCGAGTGATATGGGGACCAGAACTGCGCAAAGTGCTCCCAGTGTGACATGCAGACCAGAACTGTGTACACTGCTCCTAGTTCGATATGCAGACCAGAACTGTACACAGGGCTCCAAGTGTGACATTGAGACCACACCTGTATGCAGTGCTCCAAGTGTGATATGGAGACCGGAACTGTGCACAGTGTCCCAATGTGATATGGGGATCAGAACTGTGCACAGTGTTCCAAGTATGACATGGAGAGCAGATCTGTGCACAGTGCTCCTATTGTGATATGGTGACCAGAACAGTACACTGTGTTCCAAGTATGATATAGAGATCAGAACAGTACACAGTGCTCCAAGTGTGATATGGAGACAAGAACTGTGCCCAGTGCTCTAATTGTGATATGGCGATCACAACTGTGCACAGTGCTCCCAGTGTGATATGGTGACCAGAACTGTACATTGTGTTCCAAGTATGATATGGAGTGCATAAGTGCGCACAGTGCTCCCAGTGTGATATGGAGACCAGAAATGTGCACATTGCTCCCAGTGTGATATGTGGACCAGAACTGTACACAGTGCTCCAAGTGTGATATGGGGAACAGAACTGTACACAGTGCACCAAGTGTGATATGGAGACCAGAACGGTGCACAGGGCTCCAAGTGTGATATGGAGAGCAGAACTGCGCACAGAACTACAAGTGTGATATGGACACCAGAACTGTACACAGTGCTCCAAGTGTGATATGGAGACCAGAAATGTGCACATTGCTCCCAGTGTGATATGTGGAACAGAACTGTACACAGTGGTCCAAGTGTGATATGGAGACCAGAACTTTGCACAGTGCTCCAAGTGTGATATGGAGAGCAGAACTGTGCACAGAACTACAAGTGTGATATGGAGACCAGAACATTACACAGTGCTCCAAGTGTGATATGGCGACCAGAACTGTGCACAGTGCTCCAAGTGTGACATGGAGATCAGAACAGTACACAGTGTTCCAAATGTGATATGGCGACCAGAACTGTGCACAGTGCTCCAAGCGTGATATGGTGACCAGAACAGTGCACTGTGTTCCAAGTATGATATGGAGTGCAGAAGTGTGCACAGTGCTCCCAGTGTGATATGGAGACCAGAACTATGTACACTGCTCCTGGTGTGACATGGAGACCAGAACTGTACACAGTGCTCCAAGTGTGATACGGATACCAGAACTGGGCACAGTGCTCCAAGTGTGATATGGAGATCGGATCTGTGTACAGTGCTCTCCGTGTGATATTGAGACCAGAACTGTGCACAGTGCTCCAAGTGTGATATGGAGATCAGAACTGTACATAGTAATCCAAGTGTGATATGGCGACCAGAACTGTGCACAGTGCTGCAAGTGTGATATGGAGTTTAGAACTGTACACAGTGCTCCCAGTGTGATATGGAGACCAGAAATGTGCACATTGCTCCCAGTGTGATATGTGGACCAGAACTGTACACAGTGCTCCAAGTGTGATATGGAGAGCAGAACTGTGCAAAGAGCTCCAAGAGTGATATGGAGAGCAGAACTGTGCACCGTGCTCCAAGTGTGATATGGATACCATAACTGTGCACAGTGCTCCAATTGTGATATGGAGACCAGAACTGTTCACAGTGCTCTAAGTGTGATATGGCGATCAGAACTGTGCACAGTGCTCCCAGTGTGATATGGTGACCAGAACAGTACACTGTGTTCCAAGTATGATATGGAGTGCAGAAGTGTGCACATTGCTCCCAGTGTGATATGGAGTGCAGAAATATGCACAGTGCTCCCAGTGTGATATGGAGACCAGAACTATGTACACTGCTCCTAGTGTGACAAGGAGAACAGAACTGTACACAGTGCTCCAAGTGTGATATGGAGACCAGAAATGTGCACAGTGCTCCAAGTGTGATATGGAGACCGGAACTGTGCACAATGCTCCCAGTGTGATATGGAGACCAGAACTGTGCACAGTGCTCCAAGTGTGATATGGAGATCAGAACAGTACACAGTGCTCCAAGAGTGATATGGAAACCAGAACGGTGCCCAGTGCTCTAAATGTGACATGGCGACCAGAACTGTGCAGAGTGCTCCCAGTGTGATATGGAGAGCAGAAATATGCACAGTGCTCCCAGTGTGATATGGAGACCAGAACTATGTACACTGCTCCTAGTGCGACATGGAGACCAGAACTGTACACAGTGCTCCAAGTGTGATATGAGAAAAGAACTGTGCACAGCGCTCCAAGTGTGATATGGAGACCGGAACTGTGCACAGTGCTCCCAGTGTGATAAGGAGACCAGAACTGTGCACAGTGCTCCAAGTGTGATCTGAAGACCAGAACTGTACATAGTGCTCCCAGTGTGATATGGAGACCAGAACTGTACACAGTGCTCCTAGTGTGATATGTGGAACAGAACTGTACACAGTGCTCCAAGTGTGATATGGAGACCAGAACTGTGCACAGTGCTCCAAGTGTGATATGGAGAGCAGAACTGTGCACAGTGCTCCAAGTGTGATATGGAGAGCAGAACAGTGCACAGCGCTCCAAGTGTGATCTGGATACCAGAACTGTGCACAGTGCTCCAAGTAAGATATGGAGAGCAGAACAGTGCACACCGCTCGAAGTGTGATCTGGATACCAGAACTGTGCACAGTGCTCCAAGTGTGATATGGAGACAAGAACTGTACACAGTGCTCCCAGTGTGATATGGAGACCAGAACTGTGCACAGTGCACCAAGTGTGATATGGAGACCGGAACTGTGCACAGTGCTCCAAGTGTCATATGGAGTCCAAAACAGTGCACAGTGTTCCAATTGTGATAAGGAGACCAGAACTGTACACAGTGCTACATGTGTGATATGGAGACCAGAACTGTGCACAGTGCTCCCAGTGTGATATGGTGACCAGAACAGTACACTGTGTTCCAAGTATGATATGGAGTGCAGAAGAGTGCACAGTGCTCCCAGTGTGATATGGAGTGCAGAAATATGCACAGTGCTCCCAGTGTGATATGGAGACCAGAACTATGTACACTGCTCCTAGTGTAACATGGAGACCAGAACTATGTACACTGCTCCTAGTGTGACATGGAGAACAGAACTGTACACAGTGCTCCAAGTGTGATATGGAGACCAGAAATGTGCACAGTGCTCGAAGTGTGATATGGAGACCTGAAATGTGCACAGTGCTCCCAGTGTGATATGGAGACCGGAACTGTGCACAGTGCTCCAAGTGTGATATGGAGATCAGAACAGTACACAGTGCTCCAAGTGTGATATGGAGACCAAAACTGTGCCCAGTGCTCTAAATGTGACATCGCGACCAGAACTGTGCAGAGTGCTCCCAGTGTGATATGGAGAGCAGAAATATGCACAGTGCTCCCAGTGTGATATGGAGACCAGAACCAAGTACACTGCTCCTAGTGTGACATGGAGACCAGATCTGTACACAGTGCTCCAAGTGTGATATGAGAAAAGAACTGTGCACAGTGCTCCAAGTGTGATATGGGGACCGGAACTGTGCACAGTGCTCCCAGTGTGATATGGAGACCAGAACTGTGCACAGTGCTCCAAGTGTGATATGGAGATCAGAACTGTTGACAGTTCTCCCAGTGTGATATGGAGAGCTGAACTGTGCACAGTGCTCCCAGTGTGATATCGAGACCAGAACTGTGCACAGTGCTCATCGAGTGATATGGGGACCAGAACTGCGCAAAGTGCTCCCAGTGTGACATGCAGACCAGAACTGTGTACACTGCTCCTAGTTCGATATGCAGACCAGAACTGTACACAGGGCTCCAAGTGTGACATTGAGACCACACCTGTATGCAGTGCTCCAAGTGTGATATGGAGACCGGAACTGTGCACAGTGTCCCAATGTGATATGGGGATCAGAACTGTGCACAGTGTTCCAAGTATGACATGGAGAGCAGATCTGTGCACAGTGCTCCTATTGTGATATGGTGACCAGAACAGTACACTGTGTTCCAAGTATGATATAGAGATCAGAACAGTACACAGTGCTCCAAGTGTGATATGGAGACAAGAACTGTGCCCAGTGCTCTAATTGTGATATGGCGATCACAACTGTGCACAGTGCTCCCAGTGTGATATGGTGACCAGAACTGTACATTGTGTTCCAAGTATGATATGGAGTGCATAAGTGCGCACAGTGCTCCCAGTGTGATATGGAGACCAGAAATGTGCACATTGCTCCCAGTGTGATATGTGGACCAGAACTGTACACAGTGCTCCAATTGTGATATGGGGAACAGAACTGTACACAGTGCTCCAAGTGTGATATGGAGAGCAGAACTGCGCACAGAACTACAAGTGTGATATGAAGACCAGAACTGTACACAGTGCTCCAAGTGTGATATGGAGACCAGAACTGTGCACAGTGCTCCAAGTGTGATATGGAGATCAGAACAATACACAGTGCTCCAAATGTGATATGGCGACCAGAACTGTGCACAGTGCTCCAATCGTGATATGGTGACCAGAACAGTACACTGTGTTCCAAGTATGATATGGAGTGCAGAAGTGTGCACAGTGCTCCCAGTGTGATATGGAGACCAGAAATGTGCACATTGCTCCCAGTGTGATATGTGCAACAGAACTGTACACAGTGGTCCAAGTGTGATATGGGGAACAGAACTGTACACAGTGCTCCAAGTGTGATATGGAGACCAGAACTTTGCACAGTGCTCCAAGTGTGATATGGAGTGCAGAACTGTGCACAGAACTACAAGTGTGATATGGAGACCAGAACTTTACACAGTGCTCCAAGTGTGACATGGAGATCAGAACAGTACACAGTGCTCCAAATGTGATATGGCGACCAGAACTGTGCACAGTGCTCAAGCGTGATATGGTGACCAGAACAGTGCACTGTGTTCCAAGTATGTTATGGAGTGCAGAAGTGTGCACAGTGCTCCCAGTGTGATATGGAGAGCAGAACTATGTACACTGCTCCTGGTGTGATATGGAGACCAGAACTGTACACAGTGCTCCAAGTGTGATACGGATACCAGAACTGGGCACAGTGCTCCAAGTGTGATATGGAGACCGGATCTGTACACAGTGCTCTCCGTGTGATATTGATGCCAGAACTGTGCACAGTGCTCCAAGTGTGATATGGAGATCAGAACTGTACATAGTAATCCAAGTGTGATATGGCGACCAGAACTGTGCACAGTGCTGCAAGTGTGATATGGAGTTTAGAACTGTACACAGTGCTCCCAGTGTGATATGGAGACCAGAAATGTGCACATTGCTCCAAGTGTGATATGGAGAGCAGAACTGTGCACAGTGCTCCAAGAGTGATATGGAGAGCAGAACTGTGCACAGTGCTCCAAGTGTGATATGGATACCATAACTGTGCACAGTGCTCCAATTGTGATATGGAGACCAGAACTGTTTTGGTGCTCCAAGTGTGATATGGAGACCAAAACTGTGCACAGTGCTCGAAGTGTGATATGGAGATCAGAACAGTACACAGTGCTCCAAGTGTGATATGGAGACCAGAACTGTGCCCAGTGCTCTAAGTGTGATATGGCGACCAGAACTGTGCACAGTGCTCCCAGTGTGATATGGTGACCAGAACAGTACACTGTGTTCCAAGTATGATATGGAGTGCAGAAGTGTGCACATTGCTCCCAGTGTGATATGGAGTGCAGACATATGCACAGTGCTCCCAGTTTGATATGGAGACCAGAACTATGTACACTGCTCCTAGTGTGACATGGAGAACAGAACTGTACACAGTGCTCCAAGTGTGATATGGAGACCAGAAATGTGCACAGTGCTCCAAGTGTGATATGGAGACCGGAACTGTGCACAATGCTCCCAGTGTGATATGGAGAGCAGAACTGTGCACAGTGCTCCAAGTGTGATATGGAGACCAGAACTGTGCCCAGTGCTCTAAATGTGACATGGCGACCAGAACTGTGCAGAGTGCTCCCAGTGTGATATGGAGAGCAGAAATATGCACAGTGCTCCCAGTGTGATATGGAGACCAGAACTATGTACACTGCTCCTAGTGTGATATGGAGACCGGAACTGTGCACAGTGCTCCCAGTGTGATATGGTGACCAGAACTGTGCACAGTGCTCCAAGTGTGATATGGAGATCAGAACTGTGCACAGTTCTCCAAGTGTGATATGGAGACCAGAACTGTACACAGTAATCCAAGTGTGATAGGGCGACCAGAACTGTGCACAGTAGTCCAAGTGTGATATGGAGACCAGAACTGTACACAGTGCTCCCAGTGTGATATGGAGACCAGAACAGTGCACATTGCTCCCAGTGTGATATGGAGACCAGAAATGTACACAGTGCTCCAAGTGTGATCTGAAGACCAGAACTGTACACAGTGCTCCCAGTGTGATATGGAGACCAGAACTGTACACAGTGCTCCTAGTGTGATATGTGGAAGAGAACTGTACACAGTGCTCCAAGTGTGACATGGAGACCAGAACTGTGCACAGTGCTCCAAGTGTGATATGGAGACCTGAACTGTGCACAGTGCTCCCAGTGTGATATGGTGACCAGAACAGTACACTGTTTTCCAAGTATGATATGGAGTGCAGAAGAGTGCACAGTGCTCCCAGTGTGATATGGAGTGCAGAAATATGCACAGTGCTCCCAGTGTGGTATGGAGACCAGAACTATGTACACTGCTCCTAGTGTGACAGGGAGACCAGAACTATGTACACTGCTCCTAGTGTGACATGGAGAACAGAACTGTACACAGTGCTCCAAGTGTGATATGGAGACCAGAAATGTGCACAGTGCTCCAAGTGTGATATGGAGACCGGAAATGTGCACAGTGCTCCCAGTGTGATATGGAGACCAGAACTGTGCACAGTGCTCCAAGTGTGATATGGAGATCAGAACAGTACACAGTGCTCCAAGTGTGATATGGAGACCAAAACTGTGCCCAGTGCTCTAAATGTGACATGGCGACCAGAACTGTGCAGAGTGCTCCCAGTGTGATATGGAGAGCAGAAATATGCACAGTGCTCCCAGTGTGATATGGAGACCAGAACCAAGTACACTGCTCCTAGTGTGACATGGAGACCAGACCTGTACACAGTGCTCCAAGTGTGATATGAGAAAAGAACTGTGCACAGTGCTCCAAGTGTGATATGGGGACCGGAACTGTGCACAGTGCTCCCAGTGTGATATGGAGACCAGAACTGTGCACAGTGCTCCAAGTGTGATATGGAGATCAGAACTGTTGACAGTTCTCCCAGTGTGATATGGAGAGCTGAACTGTGCACAGTGCTCCCAGTGTGATATCGAGACCAGAACTGTGCACAGTGCTCCTCGAGTGATATGGGGACCAGAACTGCGCAAAGTGCTCCCAGTCTGACATGCAGACCAGAACTGTGTACACTGCTCCTAGTTCGATATGCAGACCAGAACTGTACACAGGGCTCCAAGTGTGACATTGAGACCACACCTGTATGCAGTGCTCCAAGTGTGATATGGAGACCGGAACTGTGCACAGTGCTCCCAATGTGATATGGGGATCAGAACTGTGCACAGT
Organism: Squalus acanthias; assembly: GCA_030390025.1. Lineage (NCBI taxonomy): Eukaryota > Metazoa > Chordata > Chondrichthyes > Squaliformes > Squalidae > Squalus > Squalus acanthias. Next base: position 35,892 of record JASTWF010001151.1, on the reverse strand, counting down.
GTTCCAAGTATGACATGGAGAGCAGATCTGTGCACAGTGCTCCTATTGTGATATGGTGACCAGAACAGTACACTGTGTTCCAAGTATGATATAGAGATCAGAACAGTACACAGTGCTCCAAGTGTGATATGGAGACAAGAACTGTGCCCAGTGCTCTAATTGTGATATGGCGACCACAACTGTGCACAGTGCCCCCAGTGTGATATGGTGACCAGAACTGTACATTGTGTTCCAAGTATGATATGGAGTGCATAAGTGCGCACAGTGCTCCCAGTGTGATATGGAGACCAGAAATGTGCACATTGCTCCCAGTGTGATATGTGGACCAGAACTGTACACAGTGCTCCAAGTGTGATATGGGGAACAGAACTGTACACAGTGCTCCAAGTGTGATATGGAGACCAGAACTTTGCACAGTGCTCCAAGTGTGATATGGAGTGCAGAACTGTGCACAGAACTACAAGTGTGATATGGAGACCAGAACTTTACACAGTGCTCCAAGTGTGATATGGAGATCAGAGCAGTACACAGTGCTCCAAGTGTGATATGGAGACCAGAACTGTGCCCAGTGCTCTAAATGTGACATGGCGACCAGAACTGTGCAGAGTGCTCCCAGTGTGATATGGAGAGCAGAAATATGCACAGTGCTCCCAGTGTGATATGGAGACCAGAACTATGTACACTGCTCCTAGTGTGATATGGAGACCGGAACTGTGCACAGTGCTCCCAGTGTGATATGGAGACCAGAACTGTGCACAGTGCTCCAAGTGTGATATGGAGATCAGAACTGTGCACAGTTCTTCAAGTGTGATATGGAGACCAGAACTGTACACAGTAATCCAAGTGTGATAGGGTGACCAGAACTGTGCACAGTAGTCCAAGTGTGATATGGAGACCAGAACTGTACACAGTGCTCCCAGTGTCATATGGAGACCAGAACAGTGCACATTGCTCCCAGTGTGATATGGAGACCAGAAATGTACACAGTGCTCCAAGTGTGATCTGAAGACCAGAACTGTACACAGTGCTCCCAGTGTGATATGGAGACCAGAACTGTACACAGTGCTCCTAGTGTGATATGTCATACAGAACTGTACACAGTGCTCCAAGTGTGATATGGAGACCAGAAATGTGCACAGTGCTCCAAGTGTGATATGGAGAGCAGAACTGTGCACAGTGCTCCAAGTGTGATATGGAGAGCAGAACAGTGCACAGCGCTCCAAGTGTGATCTGGATACCAGAACTTTACACAGTGCTCCAAGTGTGACATGGAGATCAGAACAGTACACAGTGCTCCAAATGTGATATGGCGACCAGAACTGTGCACAGTGCTCCAAGCGTGATATGGTGACCAGAACAGTGCACTGTGTTCCAAGTATGTTATGGAGTGTAGAAGTGTGCACAGTGCTCCCAGTGTGATATGGAGACCAGAACTATGTACACTGCTCCTGGTGTGATATGGAGACCAGAACTGTACACAGTGCTCCAAGTGTGATACGGATACCAGAACTGGGCACAGTGCTCCAAGTGTGATATGGAGACCGGATCTGTACACAGTGCTCTCCGTGTGATATTGATGCCAGAACTGTGCACAGTGCTCCAAGTGTGATATGGAGATCAGAACTGTACATAGTAATCCAAGTGTGATATGGCGACCAGAACTGTGCACAGTGCTGCAAGTGTGATATGGAGTTTAGAACTGTACACAGTGCTCCCAGTGTGATATGGAGACCAGAAATGTGCACATTGCTCCAAGTGTGATATGGAGAGCAGAACTGTGCACAGTGCTCCAAGAGTGATATGGAGAGCAGAACTGTGCACAGTGCTCCAAGTGTGATATGGATACCATAACTGTGCACAGTGCTCCAATTGTGATATGGAGACCAGAACTGTTTTGGTGCTCCAAGTGTGATATGGAGACCAGAACTGTGCACAGTGCTCGAAGTGTGATATGGAGTTCAGAACAGTACACAGTGCTCCAAGTGTGATATGGAGACCAGAACTGTGCCCAGTGCTCTAAGTGTGATATGGCGACCAGAACTGTGCACAGTGCTCCCAGTGTGATATGGTGACCAGAACAGTACACTGTGTTCCAAGTATGATATGGAGTGCAGAAGTGTGCACATTGCTCCCAGTGTGATATGGAGTGCAGAAATATGCACAGTGCTCCCAGTGTGATATGGAGACCAGAACTATGTACACTGCTCCTAGTGTGACATGGAGAACAGACCTGTACACAGTGCTCCAAGTGTGATATGGAGACCAGAACTGTGCACAATGCTCCCAGTGTGATATGGAGAGCAGAACTGTGCACAGTGCTCCAAGTGTGATATGGAGAGCAGAACTGTGCACAGTGCTCCAAGTGTGATATGGAGAGCAGAACAGTGCACAGCGCTCCAAGTGTGATCTGGATACCAGAACTGTGCACAGTGCTCCAAGTGTGATATGGAGAGCAGAACAGTGCACAGTGCTCCCAGTTTGATATGGAGACCAGAACTGTGCACAGTGCACCAAGTGTGATATGGAGACCGGAAATGTGCACAGTGCTCCCAGTGTGATATGGAGACCAGAACTGTGCACAGTGCTCCAAGTGTGATATGGAGTCCAAAACTGTGCACAGTGTTCCAATTGTGATAAGGAGGTTAGAAATTTACACAGTGCTACAAGTGTGATATGGAGACCGGTACTGTGCACAGTGCTTCAAGTGTGATATGGAGACCAGGACTGTGCACAGTGCTCCAATTGTGATATGCAGACCAGAACTGTACACAGTGCTCCATGTGTGATATGGAGACCAGAACTGTACACAGTGGTCCAAATGTGATATGGAAACCAGAACTGTGCACAGTGCTCCAAGTGTGATATGGAGACCTGAACTGTGCACAGTGCTCCAAGTGTTATATGTAGACCAGAACTGTGCACCGTGCTCCAAGTGTGATATGGAGATCAGAACTGTACACAGTGCTCCAAGTGTGATATGGAGACCAGAAATGTTCACAGTGCTCCAAGTGTGATATCGAGACCAGAACTGTGCACAGTGCTCGAAGTGTGATATGGAGATCAGAACAGTACACAGTGCTCCAAGTGTGATATGGAGACCAGAACTGTGCCCAGTGCTTTAAGTGTGATATGGCGACCAGAACTGTGCACAGTGCTCCCAGTGTGATATGGTGACCAGAACAGTACACTGTGTTCCAAGTATGATAAGGAGTGCAGAAGTGTGCACAGTGCTCCCAGTGTGATATGGAGTGCAGAAATATGCACAGCGCTCCCAGTGTGATATGGAGACCAGAACTATGTACACTGCTCCTAGTGTGACATGGAGAACAGAACTGTACTCAGTGCTCCAAGTGTGATATGGAGACCAGAAATGTGCACAGTGCTCCAAGTGTGATATGGAGACCGGAACTGTGCACAGGGCTCCCAGTGTGATATGGAGACCAGAACTGTGCACAGTGCTCCAAGTGTGATATGGAGATCGGAACTGTGCACAGTTCTCCCAGTGTGATATGGAGACCAGAACTGTGCACAGTGCTCCAAGTGTGATATGGAGACCGGAACTGTGCACAGGGCTCCCAGTGTGATATGGAGACCAGAACTGTGCACAGTGCTCCAAGTGTGATATGGAGATCGGAACTGTGCACATTGCTCCCAGTGTGATATAGAGACCAGAACAGTGCACATTGCTCCCAGTGTGATATGGAGACCATAATGTACACAGTGCTCCAAGTGTGATCTGAAGACCAGAACTGTACACAGTGCTCCCAGTGTGATATGGAGACCAGAACTGTACACAGTGCTCCTAGTGTGATATGTGGAACAGAACTGTACACAGTGCTCCCATTGTGATATGGAAACCAGAACTGTGCACAGTGCTCCAAGTGTGATATGGAGACCTGAACTGTGCACAGTGCTCCAAGTGTTATATGTAGACCAGAACTGTGCACCGTGCTCCAAGTGTGATATGGAGATCAGAACTGTACACAGTGCTCCAAGTGTGATATGGAGACCAGAAATGTTCACAGTGCTCCAAGTGTGATATGGAGACCAGAACTGTGCACAGTGCTCGAAGTGTGATATGGAGATCAGAACAGTACACAGTGCTCCAAGTGTGATATGGAGACCAGAACTGTGCCCAGTGCTTTAAGTGTGATATGGCGACCAGAACTGTGCACAGTGCTCCCAGTGTGATATGGTGACCAGAACAGTACACTGTGTTCCAAGTATGATAAGGAGTGCAGAAGTGTGCACAGTGCTCCCAGTGTGATATGGAGTGCAGAAATATGCACAGCGCTCCCAGTGTGATATGGAGACCAGAACTATGTACACTGCTCCTAGTGTGACATGGAGAACAGAACTGTACTCAGTGCTCCAAGTGTGATATGGAGACCAGAAATGTGCACAGTGCTCCAAGTGTGATATGGAGACCGGAACTGTGCACAGGGCTCCCAGTGTGATATGGAGACCAGAACTGTGCACAGTGCTCCAAGTGTGATATGGAGATCGGAACTGTGCACAGTTCTCCCAGTGTGATATGGAGACCAGAACTGTGCACAGTGCTCCAAGTGTGATATGGAGACCGGAACTGTGCACAGGGCTCCCAGTGTGATATGGAGACCAGAACTGTGCACAGTGCTCCAAGTGTGATATGGAGATCGGAACTGTGCACATTGCTCCCAGTGTGATATAGAGACCAGAACAGTGCACATTGCTCCCAGTGTGATATGGAGACCATAATGTACACAGTGCTCCAAGTGTGATCTGAAGACCAGAACTGTACACAGTGCTCCCAGTGTGATATGGAGACCAGAACTGTACACAGTGCTCCTAGTGTGATATGTGGAACAGAACTGTACACAGTGCTCCAAGTGTGATATGGAGACCAGAACTGTGCACAGTGCTCCAAGTGTGATATGGAGAGCAGAACTGTGCACAGTGCTCCAAGTATGATATGGAGAGCAGAACAGTGTACAGCGCTCCAAGTGTGATCTGGATACCAGAACTGTGCACAGTGTTCCAGGTGTGATATGGAGAGCAGAACAGTGCACAGCGCTCGAAGTGTGATCTGGATACCAGAACTGTGCACAGTGCTCCAAGTGTGATATGGAGACCAGAACTGTACACAGTGCTCCCAGTGTGATATGGAGACCAGAACTGTGCACAGTGCAACAAGTGTGATATGGAGACCAGAAATGTTCACAGTGCTCCAAGTGTGATATGGAGACCAGAACTGTGCACAGTGCTCGAAGTGTGATATGGAGATCAGAACAGTACACAGTGTTCCAAGTGTGATATGGAGACCAGAACTGTGCCCAGTGCTTTAAGTGTGATATGGCGACCAGAACTGTGCACAGTGCTCCCAGTGTGATATGGTGACCAGAACAGTACACTGTGTTCCAAGTATGATAAGGAGTGCAGAAGTGTGCACAGTGCTCCCAGTGTGATATGGAGTGCAGAAATATGCACAGCGCTCCCAGTGTGATATGGAGACCAGAACTATGTACACTGCTCCTAGTGTGACATGGAGAACAGAACTGTACTCAGTGCTCCAAGTGTGATATGGAGACCAGAAATGTGCACAGTGCTCCAAGTGTGATATGGAGACCGGAACTGTGCACAGGGCTCCCAGTGTGATATGGAGACCAGAACTGTGCACAGTGCTCCAAGTGTGATATGGAGATCGGAACTGTGCACAGTTCTCCCAGTGTGATATGGAGACCAGAACTGTGCACAGTGCTCCAAGTGTGATATGGAGACCGGAACTGTGCACAGGGCTCCCAGTGTGATATGGAGACCAGAACTGTGCACAGTGCTCCAAGTGTGATATGGAGATCGGAACTGTGCACATTGCTCCCAGTGTGATATAGAGACCAGAACAGTGCACATTGCTCCCCGTGTGATATGGAGACCATAATGTACACAGTGCTCCAAGTGTGATCTGAAGACCAGAACTGTACACAGTGCTCCCAGTGTGATATGGAGACCAGAACTGTACACAGTGCTCCTAGTGTGATATGTGGAACAGAACTGTACACAGTGCTCCAAGTGTGATATGGAGACCAGAACTGTGCACAGTGCTCCAAGTGTGATATGGAGAGCAGAACTGTGCACAGTGCTCCAAGTATGATATGGAGAGCAGAACAGTGTACAGCGCTCCCAGTGTGATATGGAGACCATAATGTACACAGTGCTCCAAGTGTGATCTGAAGACCAGAACTGTACACAGTGCTCCCAGTGTGATCTGGATACCAGAATTGTGCACAGTGCTCCAGGTGTGATATGGAGAGCAGAACAGTGCACAGCGCTCGAAGTGTGATCTGGATACCAGAACTGTGCACAGTGCTCCAAGTGTGATATGGAGACCAGAACTGTACACAGTGCTCCCAGTGTGATATGGAGACCAGAACTGTGCACAGTGTTCCAATTGTGATAAGGAGGTTAGAAATTTACACAGTGCTACAAGTGTGATATGGAGACCGGTACTGTGCACAGTGCTTGAAGTGTGATATGGAGACCAGGACTGTGCACAGTGCTCCAATTGTGATATGCAGACCAGAACTGTACACAGTGCTCCATGTTTGATATGGAGACCAGAACTGTACACAGTGGTCCAAATGTGATATGGAAACCAGAACTGTGCACAGTGCTCCAAGTGTGATATGGAGACCTGAACTGTACACAGTGCTCCAAGTGTGATCTGGATACCAGAACTGTGCACAGTGCTCCAAGTGTGATATGGAGAGCAGAACAGTGCACAGCGCTCGAAGTGTGATCTGGATACCAGAACTGTGCACAGTGCTCCAAGTGTGATATGGAGACCAGAACTGTACACAGTGCTCCCAGTGTGATATGGAGACCAGAACTGTGCACAGTGCACCAAGTGTGATATGGAGACCGGAACTGTGCACAGTGCTCCCAGTGTGATATGGCGACCAGAACTGTGCACAGTGCTCCCAGTGTGATATGGTGACCAGAACAGTACACTGTGTTCCAGGTATGATAAGGATTGCAGAAGTGTGCACATTGCTCCCAGTGTGATATGGAGTGCAGAAATATGCACAGTGCTCCCAGTGTGATATGGAGACCAGAACTATGTACACTGCTCCTAGTGTGACATGGAGAACAGAACTGTGCACAGTGCTCCAAGTGTGATATGGAGACCAGAAATGTGCACAGTGCTCCAAGTGTGATATGGAGACCGGAACTGTGCACAATGCTCCCAGTGTGATATGGAGACCAGAACTGTGCACAGTGCTCCAAGTGTGTTATGGAGATCAGAGCAGTACACAGTGCTCCAAGTGTGATATGGAGATCAGAACTGTGCCCAGTGCTCTAAATGTGACATGGCGACTAGAACTGTGCAGAGTGCTCCCAGTGTGATATGGAGAGCAGAAATATGCACAGTGCTCCCAGTGTGATATGGAGACCAGAACTATGTACACTGCTCCTAGTGTGATATGGAGACCGGAACTGTGCACAGTGCTCCCAGTGTGATATGGAGACCAGAACTGTGCACAGTGTTCCAAGTGTGATATGGAGACCAGAACTGTGCCCAGTGCTTTAAGTGTGATATGGCGACCAGAACTGTGCACAGTGCTCCCAGTGTGATATGGTGACCAGAACGGTACACTGTGTTCCAAGTATGATAAGGAGTGCAGAAGTGTGCACAGTGCTCCCAGTGTGATATGGAGTGCAGAAATATGCACAGCGCTCCCAGTGTGATATGGAGACCAGAACTATGTACACTGCTCCTAGTGTGACATGGAGAACAGAACTGTACTCAGTGCTCCAAGTGTGATATGGAGACCAGAAATGTGCACAGTGCTCCAAGTGTGATATGGAGACCGGAACTGTGCACAGGGCTCCCAGTGTGATATGGAGACCAGAACTGTGCACAGTGCTCCAAGTGTGATATGGAGATCGGAACTGTGCACAGTTCTCCCAGTGTGATATGGAGACCAGAACTGTGCACAGTGCTCCAAGTGTGATATGGAGACCGGAACTGTGCACAGGGCTCCCAGTGTGATATGGAGACCAGAACTGTGCACAGTGCTCCAAGTGTGATATGGAGATCGGAACTGTGCACATTGCTCCCAGTGTGATATAGAGACCAGAACAGTGCACATTGCTCCCAGTGTGATATGGACACCATAATGTACACAGTGCTCCAAGTGTGATCTGAAGACCAGAACTGTACACAGTGCTCCCAGTGTGATATGGAGACCAGAACTGTACACAGTGCTCCTAGTGTGATATGTGGAACAGAACTGTACACAGTGCTCCAAGTGTGATATGGAGACCAGAACTGTGCACAGTGCTCCAAGTGTGATATGGAGAGCAGAACTGTGCACAGTGCTCCAAGTATGATATGGAGAGCAGAACAGTGTACAGCGCTCCAAGTGTGATCTGGATACCAGAACTGTGCACAGTGCTCCAGGTGTGATATGGAGAGCAGAACAGTGCACAGCGCTCGAAGTGTGATCTGGATACCAGAACTGTGCACAGTGCTCCAAGTGTGATATGGAGACCAGAACTGTACACAGTGCTCCCAGTGTGATATGGAGACCAGAACTGTGCACAGTGTTCCAATTGTGATAAGGAGGTTAGAAATTTACACAGTGCTACAAGTGTGATATGGAGACCGGTACTGTGCACAGTGCTTGAAGTGTGATATGGAGACCAGGACTGTGCACAGTGCTCCAATTGTGATATGCAGACCAGAACTGTACACAGTGCTCCATGTTTGATATGGAGACCAGAACTGTACACAGTGGTCCAAATGTGATATGGAAACCAGAACTGTGCACAGTGCTCCAAGTGTGATATGGAGACCTGAACTGTACACAGTGCTCCAAGTGTGATCTGGATACCAGAACTGTGCACAGTGCTCCAAGTGTGATATGGAGAGCAGAACAGTGCACAGCGCTCGAAGTGTGATCTGGATACCAGAACTGTGCACAGTGCTCCAAGTGTGATATGGAGACCAGAACTGTACACAGTGCTCCCAGTGTGATATGGAGACCAGAACTGTGCACAGTGCACCAAGTGTGATATGGAGACCGGAACTGTGCACAGTGCTCCCAGTGTGATATGGCGACCAGAACTGTGCACAGTGCTCCCAGTGTGATATGGTGACCAGAACAGTACACTGTGTTCCAAGTATGATAAGGATTGCAGAAGTGTGCACATTGCTCCCAGTGTGATATGGAGTGCAGAAATATGCATAGTGCTCCCAGTGTGATATGGAGACCAGAACTATGTACACTGCTCCTAGTGTGACATGGAGAACAGAACTGTGCACAGTGCTCCAAGTGTGATATGGAGACCAGAAATGTGCACAGTGCTCCAAGTGTGATATGGAGACCGGAACTGTGCACAATGCTCCCAGTGTGATATGGAGACCAGAACTGTGCACAGTGCTCCAAGTGTGTTATGGAGATCAGAGCAGTACACAGTGCTCCAAGTGTGATATGGAGACCAGAACTGTGCCCAGTGCTCTAAATGTGACATGGCGACTAGAACTGTGCAGAGTGCTCCCAGTGTGATATGGAGTGCAGAAATATGCACAGTGCTCCCAGTGTGATATGGAGACCAGAACTATGTACACTGCTCCCAGTGTGATATGGAGACCGGAACTGTGCACAGTGCTCCCAGTGTGATATGGAGACCAGAACTGTGCACAGTGCTCCAAGTGTGATATGGAGATCAGAACTGTGCACAGTTCTCCCAGTGTGATATGGAGACCAGAACTGTACACAGTAATCCAAGTGTGATAGGGCGACCAGAACTGTGCACAGTAGTCCAAGTGTGATATGGAGACCAGAACTGTACACAGTGCTCCCAGTGTGATATGGAGACCAGAAATGTACACAGTGCTCCAAGTGTGATCTGAAGACCAGAACTGTACACAGTGCTCCCAGTGTGATATTGAGACCAGAACTGTACACAGTGCTCCTAGTGTGATATGTGGAACAGAACTGTACACAGTGCTCCAAGTGTGATATGGAGACCAGAACTGTGCACAGTGCTCCAAGTGTGATATGGAGAGCAGAACAGTGCACAGCGCTCCAAGTGTGATCTGGATACCAGAACTGTGCACAGTGCTCCAAGTGTGATATGGAGAGCAGAACAGTGCACAGTGCTCCCAGTGTGATATGGAGACCAGAACTGTGCACAGCGCTCCAAGTGTGATCTGGATACCAGAAATGTGCACAGTGCTCCAAGTGTGATATGCAGAGCAGAACTGTACACAGTGCTCCCAGTGTGATATGGAGACCAGAACTGTGCACAGTGCACCAAGTGTGATATGGAGACCGGAAATATGCACAGTGCTCCCAGTGTGATATGGAGACCAGAACTGTGCACAGTGCTCCAAGTGTGATATGGAGTCCAAAACTGTGCACAGTGTTCCAATTGTGATGAGGAGGTTAGAAATTTACACAGTGCTACAAGTGTGATATGGAGACCGGTACTGTGCACAGTGCTTCAAGTGTGATATGGAGACCAGGACTGTGCACAGTGCTCCAATTGTGATATGCAGACCAGAACTGTACACAGTGCTCCATGTGTGATATGGAGACCAGAACTGTACACAGTGGTCCAAATGTGATATGGAAACCATAACTGTGCACAGTGCTCCAAGTGTGATATGGAGACCGGAACTGTGCACAGTGCTCCCAGTGTGATATGGAGACCAGAACTGTGCACAGTGCTCCAAGTGTGATATGGAGATCAGAACAGTACACAGTGCTCCAAGTGTGATATGGAGACCAGAACTGTGCCCAGTGCTCTAAATGTGACATGGCGACCAGTACTGTGCACAGTGCTCCCAGTGTGATATGGAGAGCAGAAATATGCACAGTGCTCCCAGTGTGATATGGAGACCAGAACTATGTACACTGCTCCTAGTGTGACATGGAGACCAGAACTGTGCACAGTGCTCCAAGTGTGATATGGAGACCGGAACTGTGTACACTGCTCCCAGTGTGATATGGAGACCAGAACTGTGCACAGTGCTCCAAGTGTGATATGGAGATCGGAACTGTGCACAGTTCTCCCAGTGTGATAAGGAGACCAGAACTGTACACAGTAATCCACGTGTGATAGGGCGACCAGAACTGTGCACAGTAGTCCAAGTGTGATATGGAGACCAGAACTGAACACAGTGCTCCCAGTGTGATATAGAGACCAGAACAGTGCACATTGCTCCCAGTGTGATATGGAGACCAGAAATGTACACAGTGCTCCAAGTGTGATCTGAAGACCAGAACTGTACACAGTGCTCCCAGTGTGATATGGAGACCAGAACTGTACACAGTGCTCCTAGTGTGATATGTGGAACAGAACTGTACACAGTGCTCCAAGTGTGATATGGAGACCAGAACTGTGCACAGTGCTCCAAGTGTGATATGGAGAGCAGAACTGTGCACAGTGCTCCAAGTATGATATGGAGAGCAGAACAGTGCACAGCGCTCCAAGTGTGATCTGGATATCAGAACTGTGCACAGTGCTCCAAGTGTGATATGGAGAGCAGAACAGTGCACAGCGCTCGAAGTGTGATCTGGATACCAGAACTGTGCACAGTGCTCCAAGTGTGATATGGAGACCAGAACTGTACACAGTGCTCACAGTGTGATATGGAGACCAGAACTGTGCACAGTGCACCAAGTGTGATATGGAGACCGGAACTGTGCACAGTGCTCCCAGTGTGATATGGCGACCAGAACTGTGCACAGTGCTGCCAGTGTGATATGGTGACCAGAACAGTACACTGTGTTCCAAGTATGATAAAGAGTGCAGAAGTGTGCACAGTGCTCCCAGTGTGATATGGAGTGCAGAAATATGCACAGCGCTCCCAGTGTGATATGGAGACCAGAACTATGTACACTGCTCCTAGTGTGACATGGAGAACAGAACTGTACACAGTGCTCCACGTGTGATATGGAGACCAGAAATGTGCACAGTGCTCCAAGTGTGATATGGAGACCGGAACTGTGCACAGTGCTCCCAGTGTGATATGGAGACCAGAACTGTGCACAGTGCTCCAAGTGTGATATGGAGATCAGAACAGTACACAGTGCTCCAAGTGTGATATGGAGACCAGAACTGTGCCCAGTGATCTAAATGTGACATGGCGACCAGTATTGTGCACAGTGCTCCCAGTGTGATATGGAGAGCAGAAATATGCACAGTGCTCCCAGTGTGATATGGAGACCAGAACTATGTACACTGCTCCTAGTGTGACATGGAGACCAGAACTGTACACAGTGCTCCAAGTGTGATATGTGGAACAGAACTGTACACAGTGCTCCAATTGTGATATGGAGACCAGAACTTTGCACAGTGCTCCAAGTGTGATATGGAGAGCAGAACTGTGCACAGTGCTCCAGGTGTGATATGGAGAGCAGAACAGTGCACAGCGCTCGAAGTGTGATTTGGATACCAGAACTGTGCACAGTGCTCCAAGTGTGATATGGAGACCAGAACTGTACACAGTGCTCCCAGTGTGATATGGAGACCAGAACTGTGCACAGTGCACCAAGTGTGATATGGAGACCGGAACTGTGCACAGTGCTCCCAGTGTGATATGGAGACCAGAACTGTGCACAGTGCTCCAAGTGTGATATGGAGTCCAAAACTGTGCACAGTGTTCCAATTGTGATAAGGAGGTTAGAAATTTACACAGTGCTACAAGTGTGATATGGAGACCAGAACTGTACACAGTGCTCCTAGTGTGATATGTGGAACAGAATTGTACACAGTGCTCCAAGTGTGATATGGAGACCAGAACTGTGCACAGTGCTCCAAGTGTGATATGGAGAGCAGAACTGTGCACAGTGCTCCAGGTGTGATATGGAGAGCAGAACAGTGCACAGCGCTCGAAGTGTGATCTGGATACCAGAACTGTGCACAGTGCTCCAAGTGTGATATGGAGACCAGAACTGTACACAGTGCTCCCAGTGTGATATGGAGACCAGAACTGTGCACAGTGCACCAAGTGTGATATGGAGACCGGAACTGTGCACAGTGCTCCCAGTGTGATATGGAGACCAGAACTGTGCACAGTGCTCCAAGTGTGATATGGAGTCCAAAACTGTGCACAGTGTTCCAATTGTGATAAGGAGGTTAGAAATTTACACAGTGCTACAAGTGTGATATGGAGACCGGTACTGTGCACAGTGCTTCAAGTGTGATATGGAGACCAGGACTGTGCACAGTGCTCCAATTGTGATATGCAGACCAGAACTGTACACAGTGCCCCATGTGTGATATGGACACCAGAACTGTACACAGTGGTCCAAATGTGGTATGGAAACCAGAACTGTGCACAGTGCTCCAAGTGTGATATGGAGACATGAACTGTACACAGTGCTCCAAGTGTGATCTGGATACCAGAACTGTGCACAGTGCTCCAAGTGTGATATGGAGAGCAGAACAGTGCACAGCGCTCGAAGTGTGATCTGGATACCAGAACTGTGCACAGTGCTCCAAGTGTGATATGGAGACCAGAACTGTACACAGTGCTCCCAGTGTGATATGGAGACCAGAACTGTGCACAGTGCACCAAGTGTGATATGGAGACCGGAACTGTGCACAGTGCTCCCAGTGTGATATGGCGACCAGAACTGTGCACAGTGCTCCCAGTGAGATATGGTGACCAGAACAGTACACTGTGTTCCAAGTATGATAAGGAGTGCAGAAGTGTGCACATTGCTCCCAGTGTGATATGGAGTGCAGAAATATGCACAGTGCTCCCAGTGTGATATGGAGACCAGAACTATGTACACTGCTCCTAGTGTGACATGGAGAACAGAACTGTGCAGAGTGCTCCAAGTGTGATATGGAGACCAGAAATGTGCACAGTGCTCCAAGTGTGATATGGAGATCAGAGCAGTACACAGTGCTCCAAGTGTGATATGGAGACCAGAACTGTGCCCAGTGCTCTAAATGTGACATGGCGACCAGAACTGTGCAGAGTGCTCCCAGTGTGATATGGAGAGCAGAAATATGCACAGTGCTCCCAGTGTGATATTGAGACCAGAACTATGTACACTGCTCCTGGTGTGATATGGAGACCGGAACTGTGCACAGTGCTCACAGTGTGATATGGAGACCAGAACTGTGCACAGTGCTCCAAGTGTGATATGGAGATCAGAACTGTGCACAGTTCTCCCAGTGTGATATGGAGACCAGAACTGTACACAGCGCTCCAAGTGTGATCTGGATACCAGAACTGTGCACAGTGCTCCCAGTGTGATATTGAGACCAGAACTGTACACAGTGCTCCTAGTGTGATATGTGGAACAGAACTGTACACAGTGCTCCAAGTGTGATATGGAGACCAGAACTGTGCACAGTGCTCCAAGTGTGATATGGAGAGCAGAACTGTGCACAGTGCTCCAAGTGTGATATGGAGACCAGAACTATGTACACTGCTCCTGGTGTGATATGGAGACCGGAACTGTGCACAGTGCTCACAGTGTGATAGGGCGACCATAACTGTGCACAGTAGTCCAAGTGTGATATGGAGACCAGAACTGTACACAGTGCTCCCAGTGTGATATGGAGACCAGAAATGTACACAGTGCTCCAAGTGTGATCTGAAGACCAGAACTGTACACAGTGCTCCCAGTGTGATATTGAGACCAGAACTGTACACAGTGCTCCTAGTGTGATATGTGGAACAGAACTGTACACAGTGCTCCAAGTGTGATATGGAGACCAGAACTGTGCACAGTGCTCCAAGTGTGATATGGAGAGCAGAACTGTGCACAGTGCTCCAAGTGTGATATGGAGACCAGAACTGTGCACAGCGCTCCAAGTGTGATCTGGATACCAGAACTGTGCACAGTGCTCCAAGTCTGATATGCAGACCAGAACTGTACACAGTGCTCCCAGTGTGATATGGAGACCAGAACTGTGCACAGTGCACCAAGTGTGATATGGAGACCGGAAATGTGCACAGTGCTCCCAGTGTGATATGGAGACCAGAACTGTGCACAGTGCTCCAAGTGTGATATGGAGTCCAAAACTGTGCACAGTGTTCCAATTGTGATAAGGAGGTTAGAAATTTACACAGTGCTACAAGTGTGATATGGAGACCGGTACTGTGCACAGTGCTTCAAGTGTGATATGGAGACCAGGACTGTGCACAGTGCTCCAATTGTGATATGCAGACCAGAACTGTACACAGTGCTCCATGTGTGATATGGAGACCAGAACTGTACACAGTGGTCCAAATGTGATATGGAAACCAGAACTGTGCACAGTGCTCCAAGTGTGATATTGGGACCTGAACTGTGCACAGTGCTCCAAGTGTTATATGGAGACCAGAACTGTGCACCGTGCTCCAAGTGTGATATGGAGATCAGAACTGTACACAGAGCTCCAAGTGTGATATGGAGACCAGAACTTTTCACAGTGCTCCAAGTGTGATATGGAGACCAGAACTGTGCACAGTGCTCGAAGTGTGATATGGAGATCAGAACAGTACACAGTGCTCCAAGTGTGATATGGAGACCAGAACTGTGCCCAGTGCTCTAAGTGTGATATGGCGACCAGAACTGTGCACAGTGCTCCCAGTGTGATATGGTGACCAGAACAGTACACTGTGTTCCAAGTATGATAAGGAGTGCAGAAGTGTGCACAGTGCTCCCAGTGTGATATGGAGTGCAGAAATATGCACAGCGACCCCAGTGTGATATGGAGACCAGAACTATGTACACTGCTCCTAGTGTGACATGGAGAACAGAACTGTACACAGTGCTCCAAGTGTGAAATGGAGACCAGAAATGTGCACAGTGCTCCAAGTGTGATATGGAGACCGGAACTGTGCACAGTGCTCCCAATGTGATATGGAGACCATAACTGTGCACAGTGCTCCAAGTGTGATATGGAGATCAGAACAGTACACAGTGCTCCAAGTGTGATATGGAGACCAGAACTGTGCCCAGTGCTCTAAATGTGACATGGCGACCAGTACTGTGCACAGTGCTCCCAGTGTGATATGGAGAGCAGAAATATGCACAGTGCTCCCAGTGTGATATGGAGACCAGAACTATGTACACTGCTCCTAGTGTGACATGGAGACCAGAACTGTACACAGTGCTCCAAGTGTGATATGAGAAAAGAACTGTGCACAGTGCTCCAAGTGTGATATGGAGACCGGAACTGTGCACAGGGCTCCCAGTGTGATATGGAGACCAGAACTGTGCACAGTGCTCCAAGTGTGATATGGAGATCGGAACTGTGCACAGTTCTCCCAGTGTGATATGGAGACCAGAACTGTACACAGTAATGCAAGTGTGATAGGGCGACCAGAACTGTGCACAGTAGTCCAAGTGTGATATGGAGACCAGAACTGTACACAGTGCTCCAAGTGTGATATGGAGACCAGAAATGTACACAGTGCTCCAAGTGTGATCTGAAGACCAGAACTGTACACAGTGCTCCCAGTGTGATATGGAGACCAGAACTGTACACAGTGCTCCTAGTGTGATATGTGGAACAAAACTGTACACAGTGCTCCAAGTGTGATCTGGATACCAGAACTGTGCACAGTGCTCCAAGTGTGATATGGAGACCAGAAATGTACACAGTGCTCCCAGTGTGATATGGAGACCAGAACTGTGCACAGTGCACCAAGTGTGATATGGAGACCGGAACTGTGCACAGTGCTCCCAGTGTGATATGGAGACCAGAACTGTACACAGTGCTCACAGTGTGATATGGAGACCAGAACTGTGCACAGTGCACCAAGTGTGATATGGAGACCGGAACTGTGCACAGTGCTCCCAGTGTGATATGGCGACCAGAACTGTGCACAGTGCTGCCAGTGTGATATGGTGACCAGAACAGTACACTGTGTTCCAAGTATGATAAAGAGTGCAGAAGTGTGCACAGTGCTCCCAGTGTGATATGGAGTGCAGAAATATGCACAGCGCTCCCAGTGTGATATGGAGACCAGAACTATGTACACTGCTCCTAGTGTGACATGGAGAACAGAACTGTACACAGTGCTCCACGTGTGATATGGAGACCAGAAATGTGCACAGTGCTCCAAGTGTGATATGGAGACCGGAACTGTGCACAGTGCTCCCAGTGTGATATGGAGACCAGAACTGTGCACAGTGCTCCAAGTGTGATATGGAGATCAGAACAGTACACAGTGCTCCAAGTGTGATATGGAGACCAGAACTGTGCCCAGTGCTCTAAGTGTGATATGGCGACCAGAACTGTGCACAGTGCTCCCAGTGTGATATGGAGAGCAGAAATGTGCACAGTGCTCCCAGTGTGATATGGAGACCAGAACTATGTACACTGCTCCTAGTGTGATATGGAGACCAGAACTGTACACAGTGCTCCAAGTGTGATATGTGGAACAGAACTGTACACAGTGCTCCAAGTGTGATATGGAGACCAGAACTTTGCACAGTGCTCCAAGTGTGATATGGAGAGCAGAACTGTGCACAGTGCTCCAAGTGTGATATGGAGAGCAGAACAGTGCACAGCGCTCGAAGTGTGATATGGATACCAGAACTGTGCACAGTGCTCCAAGTGTGATATGGAGACCAGAACTGTACACAGTGCTCCCAGTGTGATATGGAGACCAGAACTGTGCACAGTGCACCAAGTGTGATATGGAGACCAGAACTGTGCACAGTGCTCCCAGTGTGATATGGAGACCAGAACTGTGCACAGTGCTCCAAGTGTGATATGGAGTCCAAAACTGTGCACAGTGTTCCAATTGTGATAAGGAGGTTAGAAATTTACACAGTGCTACAAGTGTGATATGGAGACCAGAACTGTACACAGTGCTCCTAGTGTGATATGTGGAACAGAACTGTACACAGTGCTCCAAGTGTGATATGGAGACCAGAACTGTGCACAGTGCTCCAAGTGTGATATGGAGAGCAGAACTGTGCACAGTGCTCCAGGTGTGATATGGAGAGCAGAACTGTGCACAGCGCTCGAAGTGTGATCTGGATACCAGAACTGTGCACAGTGCTCCAAGTGTGATATGGAGACCAGAACTGTACACAGTGCTCCCAGTGTGATATGGAGACCAGAACTGTGCACAGTGCACCAAGTGTGATATGGAGACCGAACTGTGCACAGTGCTCCCAGTGTGATATGGAGACCAGAACTGTGCACAGTGCTCCAAGTGTGATATGGAGTCCAAAACTGTGCACAGTGTTCCAATTGTGATAAGGAGGTTAGAAATTTACACAGTGCTACAAGTGTGATATGGAGACCGAACTGTGCACAGTGCTCAAGTGTGATATGGAGACCAGACTGTGCACAGTGCTCCAATTGTGATATGCAGACCAGAACTGTACACAGTGCTCCAAGTGTGATATGGAGACCAGAACTGTACACAGTGCTCCAAGTGTGATATGGAACCAGAACTGTGCACAGTGCTCCAAGTGTGATATGGAGACAGAACTGTACACAGTGCTCCAAGTGTGATCTGGATACCAGAACTGTGCACAGTGCTCCAAGTGTGATATGGAGAGCAGAACAGTGCACAGTGCTCCAAGTGTGATATGGATACCAGAACTGTGCACAGTGCTCCAAGTGTGATATGGAGACCAGAACTGTACACAGTGCTCCAGTGTGATATGGAGACCAGAACTGTGCACAGTGCTCCAAGTGTGATATGGAGACCGGAACTGTGCACAGTGCTCCCAGTGTGATATGGCGACCAGAACTGTGCACAGTGCTCCCAGTGAGATATGGTGACCAGAACAGTACACTGTGTTCCAAGTATGATAAGGAGTGCAGAAGTGTGCACATTGCTCCCAGTGTGATATGGAGTGCAGAAATATGCACAGTGCTCCAGTGTGATATGGAGACCAGAACTATGTACACTGCTCCTAGTGTGACATGGAGAACAGAACTGTGCACAGTGCTCCAAGTGTGATATGGAGACCAGAAATGTGCACAGTGCTCCAAGTGTGATATGGAGATCAGAGCAGTACACAGTGCTCCAAGTGTGATATGGAGACCAGAACTGTGCCCAGTGCTCTAAATGTGACATGGCGACCAGAACTGTGCAGAGTGCTCCCAGTGTGATATGGAGAGCAGAAATATGCACAGTGCTCCCAGTGTGATATTGAGACCAGAACTATGTACACTGCTCCTGGTGTGATATGGAGACCGGAACTGTGCACAGTGCTCACAGTGTGATATGGAGACCAGAACTGTGCACAGTGCTCCAAGTGTGATATGGAGATCAGAACTGTGCACAGTTCTCCCAGTGTGATATGGAGACCAGAACTGTACACAGTGCTCCAAGTGTGATATGGAGACCAGAACTGTGCACAGTGCTCCCAGTGTGATATGGAGACCAGAACTGTACACAGTGCTCCTAGTGTGATATGTGGAACAGAACTGTACACAGTGCTCCAAGTGTGATATGGAGACCAGAACTGTGCACAGTGCTCCAAGTGTGATATGGAGAGCAGAACTGTGCACAGTGCTCCAAGTGTGATATGGAGACCAGAACTATGTACACTGCTCCTGGTGTGATATGGAGACCGGAACTGTGCACAGTGCTCACAGTGTGATAGGGCGACCATAACTGTGCACAGTAGTCCAAGTGTGATATGGAGACCAGAACTGTACACAGTGCTCCCAGTGTGATATGGAGACCAGAAATGTACACAGTGCTCCAAGTGTGATCTGAAGACCAGAACTGTACACAGTGCTCCAGTGTGATATTGAGACCAGAACTGTACACAGTGCTCCTAGTGTGATATGTGGAACAGAACTGTACACAGTGCTCCAAGTGTGATATGGAGACCAGAACTGTGCACAGTGCTCCAAGTGTGATATGGAGAGCAGAACTGTGCACAGTGCTCCAAGTGTGATATGGAGACCAGAACTGTGCACAGCGCTCCAAGTGTGATCTGGATACCAGAACTGTGCACAGTGCTCCAAGTCTGATATGCAGACCAGAACTGTACACAGTGCTCCCAGTGTGATATGGAGACCAGAACTGTGCACAGTGCACCAAGTGTGATATGGAGACCGGAAATGTGCACAGTGCTCCCAGTGTGATATGGAGACCAGAACTGTGCACAGTGCTCCAAGTGTGATATGGAGTCCAAAACTGTGCACAGTGTTCCAATTGTGATAAGGAGGTTAGAAATTTACACAGTGCTACAAGTGTGATATGGAGACCGGTACTGTGCACAGTGCTTCAAGTGTGATATGGAGACCAGGACTGTGCACAGTGCTCCAATTGTGATATGCAGACCAGAACTGTACACAGTGCTCCATGTGTGATATGGAGACCAGAACTGTACACAGTGGTCCAAATGTGATATGGAAACCAGAACTGTGCACAGTGCTCCAAGTGTGATATTGGGACCTGAACTGTGCACAGTGCTCCAAGTGTTATATGGAGACCAGAACTGTGCACCGTGCTCCAAGTGTGATATGGAGATCAGAACTGTACACAGTGCTCCAAGTGTGATATGGAGACCAGAACTGTTCACAGTGCTCCAAGTGTGATATGGAGACCAGAACTGTGCACAGTGCTCGAAGTGTGATATGGAGATCAGAACAGTACACAGTGCTCCAAGTGTGATATGGAGACCAGAACTGTGCCCAGTGCTCTAAGTGTGATATGGCGACCAGAACTGTGCACAGTGCTCCCAGTGTGATATGGTGACCAGAACAGTACACTGTGTTCCAAGTATGATAAGGAGTGCAGAAGTGTGCACAGTGCTCCCAGTGTGATATGGAGTGCAGAAATATGCACAGCGACCCCAGTGTGATATGGAGACCAGAACTATGTACACTGCTCCTAGTGTGACATGGAGAACAGAACTGTACACAGTGCTCCAAGTGTGAAATGGAGACCAGAAATGTGCACAGTGCTCCAAGTGTGATATGGAGACCGGAACTGTGCACAGTGCTCCCAATGTGATATGGAGACCAGAACTGTGCACAGTGCTCCAAGTGTGATATGGAGATCAGAACAGTACACAGTGCTCCAAGTGTGATATGGAGACCAGAACTGTGCCCAGTGCTCTAAATGTGACATGGCGACCAGTACTGTGCACAGTGCTCCCAGTGTGATATGGAGAGCAGAAATATGCACAGTGCTCCCAGTGTGATATGGAGACCAGAACTATGTACACTGCTCCTAGTGTGACATGGAGACCAGAACTGTACACAGTGCTCCAAGTGTGATATGAGAAAAGAACTGTGCACAGTGCTCCAAGTGTGATATGGAGACCGGAACTGTGCACAGGGCTCCCAGTGTGATATGGAGACCAGAACTGTGCACAGTGCTCCAAGTGTGATATGGAGATCGGAACTGTGCACAGTTCTCCCAGTGTGATATGGAGACCAGAACTGTACACAGTAATGCAAGTGTGATAGGGCGACCAGAACTGTGCACAGTAGTCCAAGTGTGATATGGAGACCAGAACTGTACACAGTGCTCCAAGTGTGATATGGAGACCAGAAATGTACACAGTGCTCCAAGTGTGATCTGAAGACCAGAACTGTACACAGTGCTCCCAGTGTGATATGGAGACCAGAACTGTACACAGTGCTCCTAGTGTGATATGTGGAACAAAACTGTACACAGTGCTCCAAGTGTGATCTGGATACCAGAACTGTGCACAGTGCTCCAAGTGTGATATGGAGACCAGAACTGTACACAGTGCTCCCAGTGTGATATGGAGACCAGAACTGTGCACAGTGCACCAAGTGTGATATGGAGACCGGAACTGTGCACAGTGCTCCCAGTGTGATATGGCGACCAGAACTGTGCACAGTGCTCCCAGTGTGATATGGTGACCAGAACTGTGCACAGTGCTCCAAGTGTGATATGGAGTCCAAAACTGTGCACAGTGTTCCAATTGTGATAAGGAGGTTAGAAATTTACACAGTGCTACAAGTGTGATATGGAGACCGGTACTGTTCACAGTGCTTCAAGTGTGATATGGAGACCAGGACTGTGCACAGTGCTCCAATTGTGATATGCAGACCAGAACTGTACACAGTGCTCCATGTGTGATATGGAGACCAGAACTGTACACAGTGGTCCAAATGTGATATGGAAACCAGAACTGTGCACAGTGCTCCAAGTGTGATATGGAGACCTGAACTGTACACAGTGCTCCAAGTGTGATCTGGATACCAGAACTGTGCACAGTGCTCCAAGTGTGATATGGAGAGCAGAACAGTGCACAGCGCTCGAAGTGTGATCTGGATACCAGAACTGTGCACAGTGCTCCAAGTGTGATATGGAGACCAGAACTGTACACAGTGCTCCCAGTGTGATATGGAGACCAGAACTGTGCACAGTGCACCAAGTGTGATATGGAGACCGGAAATGTGCACAGTGCTCCCAGTGTGATATGGTGACCAGAACAGTACACTGTGTTCCAAGTATGATAAGGAGTGCAGAAGTGTGCACAGTGCTCCCAGTGTGATATGGAGTGCAGAAATATGCACAGCGCTCCCAGTGTGATATGGAGACCAGAACTATGTACACTGCTCCTAGTGTGACATGGAGAACAGAACTGTACACAGTGCTCCAAGTGTGATATGGAGACCAGAAATGTGCACAGTGCTCCAAGTGTGATATGGAGACCGGAACTGTGCACAGTGCTCCCAGTGTGATATGGAGACCAGAACTGTGCACAGTGCTCCAAGTGTGATATGGAGATCAGAACAGTACACAGTGCTCCAAGTGTGATATGGAGACCAGAACTGTGCCCAGTGCTCTAAATGTGACATGGCGACCAGAACTGTGCAGAGTGCTCCCAGTGTGATATGGAGAGCAGAAATATGCACAGTGCTCCAAGTGTGATATGGAGACCGGAACTGTGCACAGGGCTCCCAGTGTGATATGGAGACCAGAACTGTGCACAGTGCTCCAAGTGTGATATAGAGATCGGAACTGTGCACAGTTCTCCCAGTGTGATATGGAGACCAGAACTGTACACAGTAATCCAAGTGTGATAGGGCGACCAGAACTGTGCACAGTAGTCCAAGTGTGATATGGAGACCAGAACTGTACACAGTGCTCCCAGTGTGATATAGAGACCAGAACAGTGCACATTGCTCCCAGTGTGATATGGAGACCAGAAATGTACACAGTGCTCCAAGTGTGATCTGAAGACCAGAACTGTACACAGTGCTCCAAGTGTGATATGGAGACCAGAACTGTACACAGTGCTCCTAGTGTGATATGTGGAACAGAACTGTACACAGTGCTCCAAGTGTGATATGGAGACCAGAACTGTGCACAGTGCTCCAAGTGTGATATGGAGAGCAGAACTGTGCACAGTGCTCCAAGTATGATATGGAGAGCAGAACAGTGCACAGCGCTCCAAGTGTGATCTGGATACCAGAACTGTGCACAGTGCTCCAAGTGTGATATGGAGAGCAGAACAGTGCACAGCGCTCGAAGTGTGATCTGGATACCAGAACTGTGCACAGTGCTCCAAGTGTGATATGAAGACCAGAACTGTACACAGTGCTCCCAGTGTGATATGGAGACCAGAACTGTGCACAGTGCACCAAGTGTGATATGGAGACCGGAACTGTGCACAGTGCTCCCAGTGTGATATGGAGACCAGAACTGTGCACAGTGCTCCAAGTGTGATATGGAGTCCAAAACTGTGCACAGTGTTCCAATTGTGATAAGGAGGTTAGACATTTACACAGTGCTACAAGTGTGATATGGAGACCGGTACTGTGCACAGTGCTTCAAGTGTGATATGGAGACCAGGACTGTGCACAGTGCTCCAATTGTGATATGCAGACCAGAACTGTACACAGTGCTCCATGTGTGATATGGAGACCAGAACTGTACACAGTGGTCCAAATGTGATATGGAAACCAGAACTGTGCACAGTGCTCCAAGTGTGATATGGAGACCTGATCTGTACACAGTGCTCCAAGTGTGATATGGAGACCTGAACTGTGCACAGTGCTGCAAGTGTTATATGGAGACCAGAACTGTGCACCGTGCTCCAAGTGTGATATGGAGATCAGAACTGTACACAGTGCTTCATGTGTGATATGGAGACCAGAACTGTACACAGTGCTCCAAGTGTGATATGGGGACTAGAACTGTGCACAGTGCTCCAAGTGTGATATGGAGAGCAGAACTGTACACTGTGCTCCCAGTGTGATATGGAGACCAGAATTGTGCACAGTGCTCCAAGTGTGATATGGGGACTAGAACTGTGCACAGTGCTCCAAGTGTGATATGGAGAGCAGAACTGTGCACAGTGCTCCAAGTGTGATATGGATACCAGAACTGTACACAGTGCTCCAAGTGTGATATGGGGACTAGAACTGTGCACAGTGCTCCAAGTGTGATATGGAGAGCAGAACTGTACACTGTGCTCCCAGTGTGATATGGAGACCAGAACTGTGCACAGTGCTCCAAGTGTGATATGGGGACTAGAACTGTGCACAGTGCTCCAAGTGTGATATGGAGAGCAGAACTGTGCACAGTGCTCCAAGTGTGATATGGATACCAGAACTGTACACAGTGCTCCAAGTGTGATATGGGGACTAGAACTGTGCACAGTGCTCCAAGTGTGATATGGAGAGCAGAACTGTGCAAAGTGACGGTTAAATTATTTTCCCTTGAAACATATTCATAAAGCGAATTATAGTAAATGTTTGATAATTCACTTCATTTATTATTTGGAAAACATTAATTTTAAACACCCTAAACTCTCACAGAGTAACGCATATTAGGCTCTTGTTGGAGAACACAATTGAAACCAATTCTCTCTACATTACACTTTTCACTCACAGCTTATCGGAGTCCCGTCAGTGATTTCCGCAGATTGCAGTCTCTGCACTATGCGCGCACACACACACACACACACACACACACACACACACACACACACACACACACACAGAGTCCAGGAAGGGGATATTAACCCTTTCCTTCACGGTTTACAATCCGGACTGGGAGCAGCGCGGAGAACAGGACCGAGAGAGAGAGAGACTGACAGTTCGATTTTCTGTCACACGGAGGTGACCGTGACGGAGAGATAGTGAGAGAGAGAGACAGAGAGAGAGAATGAGACAGTGAGAGAGGGAGAGACAGAGAGAGAGAATGAGACAGTGAGAGAGGGAGAGAAAGAGAGAGAGAGAGAGAGAGAGAGAGAATGAGACAGTAAGAGGGAGAGACAGAGAGATAGAGAATGAGACAGTGAGAGAGGGAGAGGCAGAGAGAGAGGGAATGAGACAGTGAGAGAGGGAGAGACAGAGAGAGAGAGAGAATGAGACAGTGACAGAGAGATAGAGAATGAGAGAGGGAGAGACAGAGAGAATGAGACAGTGAGAGAGACAGTGACAGAGAGAGAGAGAGAATGAGACAGTGAGAGAGGGAGTGACAGAAAGAGAGAGAATGAGACAGTGAGAGAGGGAGAGAGAGAGAATGAGACAGTGAGAGAGGGAGAGAGAGAGAATGAGACAGTGAGAGGGAGAGTGAGAGAATGAGACAGTGAGAGAGGGAGAGACAGAGAGAGAGAGATAATGAGACAGTGAGAGAGGCAGAGACAGAGAATGAGACAGTGAGAGAGGGAGAGGCAGAGAGAGAGAATGAGACAGTGAGAGAGGGAAAGAGAGTAAGAGAGAGAGAATGAGTCAGTGACAGAGAGAGAGAGAGAATGAGACAGTGAGAGAGGAGTGACAGAAAGAGAGAGAATGAGACAGTGAGAGAGGGAGAGAGAGAGAATGAGACAGTGAGAGAGGGCGAGAGAGGGAGAGAGAGAGAATGAGACAGTGAGAGAGAGAGAGAGAATGAGACAGTGAGAGAGGGAGAGAGAGAGAATGAGAGAGTGAGAGAGGGAGAGATAGAGAATGAGACAGTGAGAGAGGGAGAGAGAGAGAATGAGACAGTGAGAGAGAGAGAATGAGACAGTGAGAGGGAGAGAGAGAGAGAATGAGACAGTGAAGAGGGAGAGAGAGAGAATGAGACAGTGAGAGAGGGAGAGAGAGAGAATGAGACAGTGAGAGAGGGAGAGAGAGAGAATGAGACAGTGGGAGAGGGAGAGACAGAGAGAATGAGAACAGTGAGAGAGGGTGAGAGAGGAGTCTCTGGGCTTCACCTTCCCTTCTGTGCCCAGTTAGCTGGAATGGGATCTGAGCTTCACACAGGTACATCCGATGCTCACGGTTAGACTGGATCTGGTGAGGATGAGTTGTTGCCCAAACCGCTTCTTGTACCAGACGTCCATGGTGTGCTTGAGGGGCACGGAGATGAGGTGGCGGATGTGGCGCCATTGCTGCCGGCTCTCTGTCCCCGGGTAGACGCAATCTTCCCGCTTGCACTTGGCCATCTTGATCGTTGTGGGGTAGCGTGCGTGATCCGTGCAGATTCTGGAGGGAGGGAAGAGAATGAATGGCCCTTTATACTCTGTCTTTCACAGTCTCAGCACCTCCCAAAAGATCCATAGCCCTTCAAGCACTCTCCCAAACTGTCCTCTTGTAGCAACACTCTCTCTTTCTCTCAGACTCTCTGTCACTCACACATTCTCTTTCTTTGTCTCACTCTCTCACTCTCACTCTTTCTCTCTCTCTGTCTCACTCTCTCTGTCTCACTCTTTCTCTCTCTCTGTCTCACTCTCTGTCTCACTCTCACTGTCTCACTCTCTCTGTCTCACTCTCACTGTCTCACTCTCTCTCTCTGTCTCACTCTCACTGTCTCACTCTCTCTGTCTTACTCTCACTGTCTCACTCTCTCTCTCTCTCTCTCACTCTCACTGTCTCACTCTCTGTCTCACTCTCACTGTCTCACTCTCTCTCTCTCTGGCTCACTCTCACTGTCTCACTCTCTCTGGCTCACTCTCTCTGGCTCACTCTCACTGTCTCACTCTCTCTCTGTCTCACTCTCACTGTCTCTCTCTCTCTCTCTCTCTCTGTCTCACTCTCACTGTCTCACTCTCTCTCTCTCTCTCTCTCTCTGTCTCACTCTCTGTCTCACTCTCTCTCTCTCTCTCTGTCTCACTCTCTGTCACTCCCTGTCTCTCTCACGCATTCTCTTTCTTTGTCTCTGTCTCACTCTCTCACTCTCACTCTCCCTCTCACTCACTCTCTCTTTCTCTCTCTGTCTCACTCTCACTCTCTCACTCTGTCT
Source organism: Squalus acanthias (assembly GCA_030390025.1). Classification (NCBI taxonomy): domain Eukaryota; kingdom Metazoa; phylum Chordata; class Chondrichthyes; order Squaliformes; family Squalidae; genus Squalus; species Squalus acanthias. Next base: position 8,756 of record JASTWF010001151.1, on the reverse strand, counting down.
CTCACTCTGACTCACTTTCTCTCTCATTCTCTCTCATTCGCTCTCTTTCTCTCTCTTTTTCTCTCTCTCTTTCTCTCTCCCTTTCTCTCTTTCACTCTCACTCTGTCTTACTCTCACTCTCACTCTTTCTCACTCCCACTCTCGCACTCTCTCACTCCTGCTCACACTCTCACTATTTCTTTCTCTCTCTCTCTCTCTCTCTCTCTCTCTCTCTGTCTCACTCTCTCTGTCTCTCTCACATTGTCTGTCTGTCTTTCTGTCTCTCTCTGTCACTCTCACTCACTCTCACTAATTCTTTCTCTCTCTCTCTCTCTCTCTGTCTCTCTCATTCTCTCTCTCACACACTCTGTCTCACTCTCTCTCTCACCCACTCTCTCTGTTTCACTCTCTCTCACACACACTCCGACTCACTCTCTCTCTCTCAAACTCTCTCTGTCTCACTCTCTCTCTCACACACACTCTGTATCACTCTCTCTCTCACACACTCTGTTTCACTCACTCTCTTACACTCTCTCTCTCTCACACACTCTCTCTCTCTCTCGCATTCTCTCTCCGAGCCTCTCCCATCGACTCCTCACTTACATGTACGTCCAGGGAGAGAGGGACCGGGAGTTCTGATCTTGGCCCGAGGAAGAATCCTTCTGTTCCTCGCAGATCTCGCCACTGCTGAGGTTGGAGTGTTGACTGAAGTATTCGGTGGCGGCGGCTCGGTTGCAGGGGTGTTGGTGGGGCGTGGCACGGCTCTTTCGCCTCCTCCTGCGGAGCCCGAGTCTCTCACCCTCGGCGCAATGAAGCTGTTCGACCAGGAGCAGCGGCACCAGGAAGCAGAGCTGGGGAGAAACAAAAAGAAGAGAAATAGGTTTTGGGGGCGCACTGGAGGAGGTTCTGTCTGGGTCTGGGGGGCAGGGTCTGTCTGGGTCTGGGGGGCAGGGTCTGTCTGGGTCTGGAGGGTAGGGTCTGTCTGGGTCTGGGGGGCAGGGTCTGTCTGGGTCTGGGGGGCAGAGTCTGTCTGTTTCTGGGGGGCAGGGTCTGTCTGGTTCTGGGAGATAGGGTCTGTCTGGGTCTGGAGGGCAGGTTCTGTCTGGTTTTGGGGGGTGTGGTCTGTCTGGGTCTGGGGTGTGGGGTCTGTCTCGTCTGGAGGCGGGGTTTGTCTGGATCTGGGGTTTATCTGGATCTGGGGTGGGTCTGTCTGGGTCGGTGGTGTGGTCTGTCTGGGTCTGGGGGCCAGGGTCTGTTTGGGTCAGTGACAGAGTCTGTCTGGGTCTGGGTCAGTGGCAGGGTCTGTCTGGATCTAGGGGGCGGGCTCTGTCTGGGGCAGTGGCAGGGTCTGTCTGGGGGTGGGGTCTGTCTGGGGGGGTGCGGTCTGTCTGGGGGGTAGGCTCTGTCTGGGTCTGGGGGCAGGGTCTGTTTGGGGTGTAGGCTCTGTCTGGGTCTGGGAGCAGGGTCTGTCTGGGGGGGTAGGCTCTGTCGGTCTGGGGGTGGGGTCTGTCTGGGGCAGGCTCTGTCTGGGTCATGGGGCAGTTTTGTCTGGCTCTGGGGGCAGGGTCTGTCTGGGTCTGGGGGCAGGGTCTGTCTGGGTCGGTGGCAGGTTCTGTCTGGGTCTGGTTGAGAAGGGTCTGTCTCGGTCTGAAATACGGGGTCTGTCAGGGACTATGGGACAGTCTGTCTCTCTCTTTCTCTTTCTCTCTCCCTCTCCCTCTGTCTCTGCCTGTCTGTCTCTCTCTATCTCTGTTTCTCTCTCTCTCCACAGCTCCCGGTCCCTCTCTCCCTGGAAGTACAAGTAAGTGCGGAGTTGCTGGGAGGGGCTCAGAGAGAGCGAGGGTGCGAGGGAGAGAGAGACAGAGAGAGAATGAGACAGAGAGCGAGAGAGAGAGGGAGAGAGAGAGACAACGAGCGAGAGAGAGAGAGACAACGAGCGAGAGAGAGAGAGAGAGCGAGAGAGAGCGAGACAACGAGCGAGAGAGAGAAACAACGAGCGAGAGAGAGAGAGAGACAGCGAGAAAGAGAGAGAGACAACGAGCGAGAGAGAGAGAGACAGCGAGCGAGAGAGAGAGAGACAGCGAGAGACAGAGAGAGAGAGAGAGAGAACGATAGACAGACAGAGAGAGACAGACAGACAGAGAGAGAGAGAGACAGTGCGAGAAAGATAGCGGAAGAGAGAGAAGAGAGAGACAGAGAGAGACAGCGAGAGAGAGAGAGACAGCGAGAGAGAGAGAGACACAACGAGCGAGAGAGTGAGAGTGAGAGAGAGCAAGAGAGACAGACAGAGAGAGACAGACAGAGAGACAGGGCGAGAAAGACACAGAGAGAGTGAGAGAGACAGAGACAGCAAGAGGGAGAGGGAGATAGCAAGAGAAAGAGTGATAGCAAGAGAGACAGAGACAGAGAGAGAGAGCTATAGAGAGAAACAGAGAGAGAGAGAGCGAAACAGAGAGAGAGACAGACAGACAGAGAGAGAGAGAAACAGAGACAGAGAGACAGACAGAGAGAGAGAGACAGAGCGAAAGAGAGAGAGAGAGAGAGACAGACAGACAGAGAGAGAAAGACGGAGCGAGACAGAGAGAGAAAGACAGCGAGAGACAGAGAGACAGAGAGAGAGAGGGAGAGTGTTTGTGGGAGAGTGAGAGAGAATTTGAATAAAGAACAGAGTGGAGCTCATTGAGGCCAGGGAATGCAAAGCAGAGAGAGTGAAAGAGAGAGTGAGAGAGAGAGAGAGAGAGAGAGAGCCATCACCCATCCCCTCCTCGAACTTTCACCCCTCTGTGGTTCTGCTCTCCCCCCGGCCCATCGCCCTATTCCCAAACACAAGTCTCCCACCCGCACCCCCTCCCGATGCGAGCAGCAGCGGCCCTTTAAACCCCCCTGGGCCGACTCGGGGGACTCACCAGTGTGAAGATCTTCATGTTGAGGCCGGGAGCTGCGTCCTGCACTGATCGGGTAGCGGGGTCACTGGCTCGAGCGAGGAACTCTGTCTGGGCTTCCCATCCATCACTATTTAAATTCTCCGTCCCTCCCACGCTCCCTCCCTCCCTCCCTCCCTCCCTCGCTCTTTGTTTGTTTGTTAATCTTTTCCAATCTGTGCGGGAGCGGAGCGGGGGAGGGTTTTGGAAAATGTGGGCCCAGGCTTCCCCTCGTTTTCCATGGCAACGGTTGCTAGGCCCGGCAGTGAGCGGAGGGAAGGCTTTGGGATGGTGCGGAGTGTGAGGTAGGGGTGGGGAGAGGGTGAGAAAGGGAGATGGGAGGGGTGAGAGAGAGATGGGAGGGGAGATGGGGAGGGGGACTGGGCGGGTGGAGGGGAAGGCGGGAGGGCAGGGAGGGGGAAGTTGAGGGAGGGGAGCGGAGGTGATGGAAGGGGAGCGTCGGGTGTGTGTGGGGGAGGGCAGGTTGGAGGAGGGAGGGGGAGGGTGGGGAGGGCAAGAGTCGGGGTGGGGGAGGGTGAGGAGGGGAGGGTGGGTAAGTTTGGGACTGGTGAGGGATGGAGGGGAGGGGGAGAGTGGGTTGTGAGACCTGGACACCCCAGGATTCCCCACGCTCCCCCGAGCCATTAAAGGAGATATTAGGGCAGGTGACCAAAAGCTTGGTCAAAGAGGCAGGTTTTAAGGATCATCTTCAAGGAGGAAAGAGAGAGGCGGAGAGGTTTAGGGAAGGAATTCCAGAGCTTAGGGCCCCGGCAGCTGAAGGCACGGCCGATGGTGGAGCGATGGAGATGAGTGAGTTCCCCGTGTGTGTGTTTGTTTAATGTGTCTCCCGGGTAGCCCCAGTGAGAGTGACTCACTGTCACTGTGACTCCCTCCCTCCTTCCTGGAACTGCAGACGAAGGAGTCACTGGTTTATTTTTTTCCGCTTTCTCTCTCCTGTCTCCATGGAGACTCTACCTGACTGATCAGCCTCTGCGGCCCTTACCTGATGGAGCAGCGAATGAGTTTTGCTGGAAGGGGAGGAGTATTCCATCGCTGTGGCGGGCGAAGGTGGGGTTTGCGAGGAGTATGCCATCGGGACTTTCTCTTGTCTTGACTGCAGTCTGATGGCGGTTAGATTGGGTGTGTTTGGGGAGGACAGTGTGGGCGGGCATGGCAGGGGAGGGGGGGGGGGCTACCACCTCCATTTCCATTTCCTTCCCGGCCCATTTCACGGAGCTGTGACCAGGGACAGTAACCAAGGGTGGGATCACCGTGTGTGGGAGGGAGTCACGGTGACACTGAGTCACTCTCACTGGGGCTACCCGGGAGACAGTGAATTGACCTCAACTGCCTTCTGTGGTTAAGAATTCCACAGGTTCGCCACTCTCTGGGTGAAGAAATTCCTCCTCATCTCAGTCCTAAATGGCTTACCCCTTATCCTTAGACTGTGAACTCTGGTTCTGGATTCCCCCGCCATCGGGAACATCCTTCCTGCATCTAGACTGTCTAGTCCTGAAAGAATTTTATAAGTTTCAATGAGATCCCCTCTCATTCTTCTAAACTCTAGCGAGTACAAGCCCAATCGTCCCAATCTCTCTTCATACGTCATTTATGCCATTCCAGGTATCAGTCTGGTGAATCTTCGCTGCACTCCCTCCATGGCAAGAACATCCTTCCTCAGATAAGGCGACCAAAACTTCACACAATACTCAAGGTGTGCTCTCAGCAAGGCCTAGTACAATTGCAGCAAGACATCCTTGCTCCTGTACTCGAATCCTCTCGCTATGAAGGCCATTTGCCTTCTTAACCACCTGCTGTACCTGCATGTTTTCCTTCAGCGATTGGTGCACAAGGACACCCAGGTCTCGTTGCACTTCCCCTTCTCCCAATCTATTGCCATTCAGATAATAATCTGCCTTCCTATTTTTGACACCAAAGTGGATAATCTCGCATTTATCCACATTATATTGCATCTGCCATGTTTCTGCCCAATCCGCCAACCTGTCCAAATCATACTGGAGTTTCTCGGCATCCTCCTCACGGCACACACTCCCACCCAGCTTTGTGTCGTCTGCAAACTTGGAGATATTACATCCAATTCCATCTTCCAGATCATTAATATATATTGTGAATAGCTGGGGTCCTAGGACCGATCCCTGCGGTACCCCACTAGTCACCGCCTGCCACTCGGAAAAAGACCCATTTATTCCAACTCTTTGCTTTCTGTCTGCCAACCAGTTCTCTCTCCAAGTCAATACCTTGCCCCCAATCCCATGTGCCTTAACTTTACACGCTAATCTCTTATGCGGGACCTTATCGAAAGCCTTCTGAAAGTCCAAATACAGCACATCCACTGTTTCTCCCTTATTTATTTTACCAGTTGCATCCTCAAAAAATTCCAGTGGATTAGTCAAGCACGATTTGCCATGTTGTTAATTCAGGCAACTGGGGCTTGTTAATTTTGAGAGCCCCCAATAACTGGGCTGGATTTAAAGATTATTCCGTGTTCTCTCAGTACTAGTGAGCAGAGAGAAGATGATGTAATAGAATCATAGAGCACAGTAGGATGCCTTTCGGCTCATCGTGCTGGTGCCGGTTCTCTGATGTATCCGGTGAGGTGGATGGGGAATCAGACATGCAGCAGGAGGGGGAGATAATCAGACTTGGGGCAGCAGGAAAGTAAAGTAGGGGAAGGAGCAGACATAGAGCTTGATGGCGAACCGATGTAGGATTGATCGGGCACGGAGCAGGAGAGGACGAAGGGCAAGGGTAACATTAGGATTGCAGCAGGTGGGGGCAGTAATAAAGGGTTAGGGAACAGTTGGGGTGGAGGAAGATTGTAGAGTTGGAGGCGGTTAAAGATGCAGGCGACATTCAGGCATGGAGCAGGTGGGGTGGAAAATGTATCTGGGGAAGTGAAGTTATGGCAGAATCAGACATCGAGCTGGGGAGAAACAGATGTGGAACCGGGGAGGGAGGGAATGGGTGTGGGCGGGGGGCGGGGGGAGGTGGAAGCAGAGAGATAAAAGGCAAGGATTTCAGACACGGAGCAGGGCGAGCTGAAAACAAACTGGGAGCGGCAGCACAGAGAAGCAGGAAGGGGACTGAGACACGAAGCAGTGGCAAGAGGTAGCCTGAACTTTTAATATTTATATTAAATACAAATACTAATTACCAAATGAATTTAATGTTCAGAGTTTCCCAGTCGCATAATAAATATAATCCGAAACTGCTAAAAGAAAGATTAAAAGAAAATGTGAAATTACATCACGACCACTAAAAATTAACAGGCCGACGAAGCAGAAACGTCACTTGTTTACCGCACACATTGGCTGATTCAGTTCCAGTTACTGAAACCCGGAGCCTGATACTGACGGGTGTGATCATCCTGATCAAGGCCCAGACTGTCACTGATTAACTAGAGACTATTTTCTAGAGATTATAATCAGCGATCTTTGTCGTTTGGTATCTTTGCCCTTCTCTGGTCCGATAATAAAGAGGTTTTATGGTGAGCAATGAAATCTAATTGAGGATCTGAAATAGATTCCCGCTACAGAACACGGTTTCACTGCGGGGTCTTCAGAACCGCAGATGGAAGAGCTGTGGGGAAATGTAGTCATTGCTACCACACAGAGGATTAATGACTTTGATTAAAAGGTCAGTAATTTATCAGAACAATTCAAACTGAATGAGCCCGTGTGTGATTCAGATCGAGCCCTGCACCAGAGAACAGGGCGGGGAGGGATTGTATTGATCAGGCTGAATGTCGGGTTTATGACTGTGAGGTGGAACTGATCTTTACTCAGGGTGTGTTCATTAACCTGCATAACTCACGACACTAACCTACCCGGACTCTCTGGAACCAGAATCAGGAGCCGCAGGACAAGGTAAGGACCCGGAACATACTGAGTAAAATTATTGCGTTTTAAGGTAGCGGAAACCGCCGTTTATTTTGTGCAGTAGTTCAAAGATAGAGACAAGTTAACATCACAATAGTGGACAGGTAACAACTGATGTATTTTCAGAAATTAATATACTGGGAGTTGTGGGATTTAACAGAATAAAAGTTCCAAATGCAAATTCACACGCTAAAATTCTGCTGCTGTAAATAGTATTCAAATACATTTATCATGTAAAACACGCTTAGGAACAAAGAGTCGGAGGTCGATGTCATGAAACATAGAATCATTCAGCACAGAAGGCCCATCGAGCCTGTGCCAGAACATTAAAAGTGCAATCAAATTATTCCCACTCCACTGCTCTCTCCACTGAGCCCTACAATTTTCTGCACTTTTATTATTTATCCAATTCCATTAAAAAAGTTACTATTGCATTTTCTTCCACCATTCCTTCAGGCATTTCATGCCAGATATATAATAACACGTTGCCTAAAAATATCTCCTCATCTCACCTCTGGCACTTTTGCCAATTGCATTAAATCTGTGTCTTCTTTAAACCGACCATTCTGTCAGTAGATACAGTTTATCCTTATTTATTCTATGAAAAAAGCGAAACGTTTCATGATTTTAACGCCTCCATTAAATCTCGTCATAACCTTCTCTGATTTAAGGAGAACAATTCTATCTTCTCTAGTCTCTTCATGTAACTGAAGTCCCTCATTTCTGTTACCACGCTGGTAGATCTCCTCTGCGCCCTCTGCAAGGCTCCGACAGCCTTCCTAAAGTGTGGTGTCCAGAATTGAACACAATGCTCCAGGTGCGACCTAGCCTGTGTTTGGTAAAGGTTCAGCATAACTTCCTTGCTTTGTACTCTCTGGGCACAACTGTGGCAGATGAAGATCAATGTGGGAAAGTGTGAGGTCATTCACGTTGGACCTAAAAAGAATAGATCAGTGTATTTTATAATTGGTTAGAAGTTAGGAAATGTGGACATGCAGATAGAACTCGGGGTCCAAGTACAGAAATCACTAGAAGCTAGTTGATTCCAAAAATAAGTAAAATTCTAAAGGAATGTTGGGCTTTATCTCGAGGGCTGGAATACAAAGGGGTAGAAGTTCTGTCCCAGCTGTACAGAGCTCTGGTTAGACACATTTAGAGAACCGCACCTCGGGAACAATATCTTGGCTTTGGAGGTGGTGCAGCTCAGATTCACCAGAATGATACCGGGGCTAAAAGCTTTAAATTATGATGATAGATTGCATTGACGAAGCTTTTATTCTCTTGATTATACAAAGTTAACGGGTGATTTAATTGAGGTGTTTAAGATGATCAAAGGAATTGCTAGCATAGAAAGAGTTAAACTATTTCCTTTGGTGGATGAGTTCAGAAAAATAAGGCATAACCTTAAACGCAGAGCGAGGCCGTTCACGGGTGATGTTAGAAAGCATTTCTTCAGACACAGTGTAGTGGAAATCTGGAACACTCGCCCTCAAAAAGCTGTTGAGGTTCGGTCAATTGAAAATGACAAAACTGTCATTGAAAGATTTATGTTAGACAATGGTATTTTGGATTACAGAAACCAGGCGGGGAGATGGAGTTAAGATACAGCTCAGCCATGATCGAATTGAATGGAGTGAAGAGTGAATGAATGGCCTACTCCTGTTCCTATATTCCTATTCCTCTATTTATAAACCAATGGTCTCCTATACTTTTCTAAATGTTTATCGTCCTGTCCTGCCACATTGAAAGATTTCTCTATGTGTACCCCCAAGTTTTTTATGTTCCTACAACCCCTTTAAAATTGTAACATTTAGTTTATATCGCCTCATTCTTCCTTCCAAACAGCATCACTTCACACTTCTCTGCATTAAATTTCACCTGCCATGCGTCTGTCCATTTCACCAGACGGTCTATTTCCTCCTGATAGCTTCTGCTGTCCTACTCACGATTTAGGACT
>JASTWF010001150.1:61656-112782 GCA_030390025.1 Squalus acanthias | reverse complement strand
AACTATCAATGGAAGATGAAAGGGGGGTTGGAGAGTAGGGGTGAAAGAGGAGTTGGGGGTGAGGGGGGTTGGAGAGTAGGGGTGAAAGAGGAGTTGGGGTGAGGGGGGTTGGAGAGTAGGGGTGAAAGAGGAGTAGGGGTGAGAGGGGTTGGAGAGTAGGGGTGAAAGAGGAGTTGGGGTGAGGGGGGTTGGAAAGTAGGGGTGAAAGAGGAGTTGGGGTGAGGGGGGTTGGAGAGTAGGGGTGTGAGGGGGGTTGGAGAGTAGGGGTGAAAGAGGAGTTGGGGTGAGGGGGGTTGGAGAGTAGGGGTGAAAGTGGAGTTGGGGTGAGGGGGGTTGGAGAGTAGGGGTGAAAGTGGAGTTGGGGTGAGGGGGGTTGGAAAGTAGGGGTGAAAGAGGAGTTGGGGTGAGGGGGGTTGGAGAGTAGGGGTGAAAGAGGAGTTGGGGTGAGGGGGGTTGGAGAGTAGGGGTGAAAGAGGAGTTGGGGTGAGGGGGTTTGGAGAGTAGGGGTGAAAGAGGAGTTGGGGTGATGGGTTTGGAGAGTAGGGTTGAAAGAGCAGTTGGGGAGGGGGGGTTTGGAGAGTAGGGGTGAAAGAGGTGTTGGGGTGAGGGGGTTTGGAGAGTAGGGGTGAAAGAGGAGTTGGGGTGATGGGTTTGGAGAGTAGGGTTGAAAGAGCAGTTGGGGAGGGGGGGTTTGGAGAGTAGGGGTGAAAGAGGAGTTGGGGTGAGGGGGGTTGGAGAGTAGGGGTGAAAGAGGAGTTGGGGTGAGGGGGTTTGGAGAGTAGGGGTGAAAGAGGAGTTGGGGTGAGGGGGTTGGAGAGTAGGGGTGAAAGAGGAGTTGGGGTGAGGGGGGTTGGAGAGTAGGGGTGAAAGAGGAGTTGGGGTGAGGGGGTTGGAGAGTTGGGGTGAAAGAGGAGTTGGGGTGAGGGGGTTGGAGTGTAGGGGTGAAAGAGGAGTTGGGGTGAGGGGGGTTGGAAAGTTGGGGTGAAAGAGGAGTTGGGGTGAGGGGGGTTGGAGAGTAAGGGTGAAAGAGGAGTTGGGGTGAGGGGGGTTGGAGAGTAGGGGTGAAAGAGGAGTTGGGGTGAGGGGGGTTGGAGAGTAGGGGTGAAAGAGGAGTTGGAGAGTAGGGGTGAAAGAGGAGTTGGGGTGAGGGGGGTTGGAGAGTAGGGGTGAAAGAGGAGTTGGGGTGAGGGGGGTTTGGAGAGTAGGGGTGAAAGAGGAGTTGGGGTGAAAGAGGAGTTGGGGTTGGAGAGTAGGGGTGAAAGAGGAGTTGGGGTGAGGGGGGTTGGAGAGTAGGGGTGAAAGAGGAGTTGGGGTAAGGGGGGTTGGAGAGTAGGGGCTAACTCTACACTGTCCCAATGAACACTCCCAGGGCAGGTACAGCATGGGTCAGATACAGAGTAAAGCTCGCTCTATACTGTCCCATCAAACACTCCTAGGGCAGGTACAGCACGGGTGAGATACAGAATAAAGCTCCCTCTGCACTGTCCGATCAAACACACCCAGGGCAGGTACAGCAGGGATTAGTTACAGAGTAAAGCTCACTCTATACTGTCCCATCAAACACTCCCCGAGCAGGTACAGCACAGGTTAGATACAGATTAAATCTCCCTCTGTACTGTCCCATCAAACACTCCCAGGGAAGGTACAGCATGGTTTAGTTACAGAGTAAAGCTCCCTCTACACTGTCCCATCAAACACTCCCAGGGTAGGTACAGCACGGGTTAGATACAGAGTAACGCTCCCTCTACACTCTCCCATCAAACACTCCCCGGGCAGGTACAGCACAGGTTAGATACAGAGTAAAACTCCATTGACACTATCCCATCAAAAACTCCCAGGGCTGGTACAGCACGGATTCGATACAGAGTAAAGCTCCCATTACACTGTCCCATCAATCACTCCCAGGGCAGGTACAGCACGGGTTAGATACAGAGTAAAGCTCCCTCTACACTGTCCCATCAAACACTCCCAGGGCAGGTACAGCATGGTTTAGATACAGAGTTAAGCTCCCTCTACACTGTCCCATCAATCACTCCCAGGGCAGGTACAGCACGGGTTAGATTCATAGTAAAGCTCCCACTACACTATCCCATCAAACACTCCCAGGGCAGGTACAGCACAGGTTAGATACAGAGTAAAGCTCCCTCGATACTGTCCCATCCAACACTCCCAGGGCAGGCACAGCACGGGTTAGATACAGAATAAAACTCCCTCTACATTATCCCATCAAAAACTCCTAGGTCAGGTACAGCACGGGTTAGATACAGAGTAAAGCTCCCTCTACATTGTCCCACCAAACACTCCCAGGGTAGGTACAGCACGGGTTAGATACAGGGTAAAACTCGCTCTCTACTGTCCCATCAAACACTCCTAGGGCAGGTTCTGCAGGGGTTAGTTACAGAGTAAAGCTCCCTCTGCACTGTCCGATCAAACACTCCCAGGGCAGGTACAGCAGGGGTTAGTTACAGAGTAAAGCTCCCTCTATACTGTCCCATCAAGCACTCCCCGAGCAGGTACAGCACGGGTTAGATACAGAGTAAAGCTCCCTCTACACGGTCCCATCAATCACTCCCAGGGCAGGTACAGCACGGATTAGAAACAGAGTAAAGCTCCCACTACACTGTCCCATCAAACACTCACAGGCTAGGTACAGCACCGGTTAGATACAGGTTAAATATCCCTCTGCACTGTCCCATCAAACACTCCCAGGGCAGGTACAGCACGGGTTAGATACAGAGTAAAACTCCATTGACACTAACCCATCAAACACTCCCAGGGCTGGTACAGCACGGATTAGATACAGAGTAAAGCTCCCACTGCACTGTCCCATCAAACACTCCCAGGGAAGGTACAGCACGGGTTAGATACAGAGTAACGCTCCCTCTACACTCTCCCATCAAACACTCCCCGGGCAGGTACAGCACAGGTTAGATACAGAGTAAAACTCCATTGACACTATCCCATCAAAAACTCCCAGGGCTGGTACAGCACGGATTCGATACAGAGTAAAGCTCCCACTACACTGTCCCATCAAACACTCCCGGGGCAGGTACAGCATGGTTTAGATACAGAGTAAAGCTCGCTCTACACTGTCCCATCAAACACTCCCAGGGCAGGTGCAGCATTGTATAGATACAGAGTAAAGTTCCCTCTACACTGTCCCATCAATCACTCCCAGGGCAGGTACAGCACGGGTTCGATACAGAGTAAAGCTTCCTCTACACCTACCCATCAAACACTCCCAGGGCAGGTACAGCACGGATTAGATACAGAGTAAAGCTCCCTCTACACTGTCCCATCAAACACTCCCAGGGCAGGTACAGCACGGGTTAGATTCAGAGTAAAGCTGCCTCTGTACTGTCCCATCAAACACTGCCAGGGCAGGTAAAGCACAGGTTAGATACAGAGTAAAACTCCATTGACACTATCCCATCAAACACTCCCAGGGCTGGTACAGCACGGATTAGATACAGAGTAAAGCTCCCACTACACTGTCCCATCAAACACTCACAGGGCAGGTACAGCACGGGTTGTATACAGATTAAAGGTCCCTCTACACTGTCCCATCAATCACTGCCAGGGCAGCTACAGCACGGATTAGATACAGAGTAAAGCTCCCACTACACTGTCCCATCAAACACTCCCAGGGCAGGCACAGCACGGGTTAGATACAGAATAAAACTCCCTCTACATTATCCCACCAAACACTCCCAGGGCAGGTACAGCACGGGTTAGATACAGAGTAAAGCTCGCTCTATACTGTCCCATCAAACACTCCTAGGGCAGTTACAGCACGGGTTAGATACAGAGTAAAGCTCCCTCTGCACTGTCCGATCAAACACTCCCATGGCAGGTACAGCAGGGATTAGTTACAGTGTAAAGCTCCCTCTATACTGTCCCATCAAACACTCCCCGAGCAGGTACAGCACAGGTTAGATACAGAGTAAAACTCCATCGACACTATCCCATCAAACACTCCCAGGGCTGGTACAGCACGGATTAGATACAGAGTAAAGCTCCCTCTGTACTGTCCCATCAAACACTCCCAGGGAAGGTACAGTATGGGGTTAGATACAGAGTAAAGCTCCCTCTACACTGTCCCATCAAACACTTCCGGGGCAGGTACAGCTTGGTTTAGTTACAGAGTAAAGCTCCCTCTACACTGTCCCAGCAAACACTCGCCGGGCAGGTACAACACGGGTCAGATACAGATTAAAGCTCCCTCTACACTGTCCCATCAAAAACACTCCCAGGGCAGGTTCAGCACGGGTTAGATACAGAGTAAAGCTCCCTCTACACTGTCCCAGCAAACACTCCCAGGGCAGGTACAGCACGGGTTGGATACAGAGTAAAGCCCCCTCTACACTGTCCCATCAAACACTCCCAGGGCAGGTACAGCACGGGTTAGATACAGAGTAAAGCTCCCTCTACACTGTCCCATCAAACACTCCCAGGGCAGGTACAGCACGGGTTAGATTCAGAGTAAAGCTCCCTCTACACTGTCCCATCAAAAACACTCCCAGGGCAGGTTCAGCACGGGTTAGATTCAGAGTAAAGCTCCCTCTATACTGTCCCATGAAACACTCCCAGGGCAGGTACAGCACGGGTTAGATACAGAGTAAAGCTCCCTCGATACTGTCCCATCAAACACTCCCAGGGCAGGCACAGCACGGGTTGGATACAGAGTAAAGCCCCCTCTACACTGTCCCATCAAACACTCCCAGGGCAGGTACAGCACGGGTTCGATACAGAGTAAAGCTCCCTCTACACTGTCCCATCAAACACTCCCAGGGCAGGTACAGCAGGGGTTAGTTACAGAGTAAAGCTCCCTCTATACTGTCCCATCAAACACTCCCAGGGCAGGTACAGCATGGTTTAGATATCGAGTAAAGCTCCCTCTACACTGTTCCATCAATCACTCCCAGGGCAGGTACAGCACGGGTTAGATTCAGAGTAAAGCTCCCTCTACACTGTCCCATCAAACACTCCCAGGGTAGGGACAGCACGGGTTAGTTACAGAGTAAAACTCCCTCTACACTATCCCATCAAACACTCCAGGGAAGGTACAGCACGGTTTAGATGCAGAGTAAAGCTCCCTCTACATTGTCCCCACCAAAAACTCCCAGGGCAGGTACAGCATGGGTTAGATACAGAGTAAAACTCCCTCTACATTATCCCATCAAACACTCCTAGGGCACGTACAGCATGGTTTAGATGCAGAGTAAAGCCCCCTCAACACTGTCCCATCAAACACTCCCAGGGCAGGTACAGCACAGGTTACAGACAGAATAAAGCTCCCTCTACACTGTCCAATCAAACACTCCCAGGGCAGGTACAGCACGGGTTAGATACAGAGTAAAGCCCCCTCAACACTGTCCCATCAAGCACTCCCAGGGCAGGTACAGCACAGGTTACAGACAGAGTAAAGCTCCCTCTACATTATCCCATCGAACACTCTCAGGGTACGCACAGCACGGGTTAGATACAGAGTAAAGCTCCCTCTACATATCCCGTCAAACACTGCCAGGGCAGGTACGGCTAGGAGAGGCACTCTGGAAGGTTTGGGGAGCTGGAGCTTGAGCACGAGAGTAACTAAAGGTGTGAGAACTGAAACACTCTTGAGTTAGAAAAGAGAAAAGGCCCAAAAATGGAGCAGTCATTAACAGGATATCAATTAGTCTCCTCTTATCTTGGAGAAATCAAGGATTCGACCCACGGTGTGTTAGAAACAAAGTTAATCTATCTGACATATCAAAATATTAAACTCCAGCCCAGTTAGAGGGGTTATTAACATCAGCAGAAACAAACTCCAACTGTCAGAATGAACATGGTTCAGTCCTGGATGAGATTAACAGCAGCAAAAACAGCAGAATCTAACCCCTGCAGTCACTTGTGAACTCGCTGGTATCTCAGCAGGGTGGATGACTGAGTGAAACCCTTCCCACACTCGGAACAGGTGAACGGCCTCTCCCCAGTGTGAACTCGCTGGTGTGTCAACAGGTGGGATGACTGAGTGAAACCGTTCCCACAGGTAGCAGGTGAATGGCCACTCCCCAGTGTGAACTCGCTGGTGTGTCAGAAGATCCCTTGTGCTTTTAAAGCTCTTCTCACACTCAGAACATTTAAAAGGTCTCTTATCACTGTGAACGTGTTGGTGTGAAGAGAGGCTGGAGGAGTTAGTGAATCCCTTCCCACACACAGAGCAGGTGAACGGCCTCTCCCCAGTGTGAAGTCGCTCGTGTGTCAGCAGGTGGGATGACCGAGCGAATCTGTTCCCACACACAGAGCACGTGAACAGTCTCTCCCCAGTGTGACTGCGTTGATGAGCTTCCAGCTGGGACGGGTAATTGAATCCCTGCCCACAGTCCCCACATTTCCACGGTTTCTCCGTGGTGCGGGTGTCCTTGTGTCTCTCCAGGTTGGACGATCAGTTGAAGCCTCGCCCACACACAGAACACGTGTACGGTTTCTCCCTGCTGTGAATGGTATGATGTTTTTTCAGACTGTGTAACTGGTTAAAGCTCTTTCCACAGGCAGTGCACTGGAACACTCTCACTCGGGTGTGTGTGTCTCGGTGCTTTTCCAGTCACACTGATGTTTGAAATCTTTTCCCACAGACAAAAAAGACCAACATTTCTCTTTCCACATTCAAAGGCCGATGATACTCAGGTCCTGATGAATCGAGTGACTGCGTCAGATCTTGAAATTATGTTTGGTTTGAGTTTCCGGTCTGTAAATCCTCCCCTTCTCACAACCTGTAAAAGCAGTTTACAAAAGACATCACTAAGTAGAGGATAGAAATTCAGAACAGACAATTCTAGTTTCTGTGGAACATTCTTTCCTCTCTTGTTCCCCCAAAGCTGTAAATCTCTGTCCCACACTCTCCCTCCTCCCTGTGCTGAAATCCAAACCCATCGCACCATCTCCAACACACTGAAGGTGCTGACTCTGGCTGGGTTCAGTTCTACACTCACTGGGTCCCCTCCCTCTCCTCCCCTGAAGGTGCTGACTCTGGCTGGGTTCAGTTCTTCACTCACTAGTTCCTCTCTCTCCTCCCCTGAAGGTGCTGACTCTGGCTGGGTTCAGTTCTACACTCACTGGTTCCCCTCCCTCTCCTCCCCTGAAGGTGCTGACTCTGGCTGGGGTCAGTTCACTCACTGGGACCCTGAAGCCACGCCCCCTAGTGACTCCTTTGCAAAGATGGCCACGCATGCGCTCTACCGCTCGATGAAGCAAGATGGCGACGCAAAAACCATCAGAGCTCCTTTACAAACATGGCCGCCGTTAATCCGGTCCTAGTTTCTGGGAAAAAGCCTCCGAGCTGCAAACGCGGAACCTGTAGGTTCTCATTCCGGGCTTGAGGCCTACACCAGGTGTTTATGAAGCTCACCCGGCGGGTGCGTTACCTCCCTGCGCCCCGCTGATTGGTAATCGGATCAAAAACCGCGTCTCCCAAATCGGCTCCCTCCCTGCACTCGCATGGCTCTGATCACAGTGACACTGCGCATGCTCCAACTACGGGCAGGCATTGCGCCTGCGCACTTGTCTCCTGCAGTGTGTATAGGGCACATTCTCTAACGCGGGGCATGCTGGGGAACAGCCCCGCCATTGATGCCCGAATTAGTGAATGGAGAATGAGTTTCTGTGATCCTATTGAGAGAAAATTCATCAATAATTCACCGAGAAACCCAAGTGCACGGGCACTCAGTCATGGTTCAGTCCTGGATGTGATTAAAAACAGAATCCAAACCCCTGCAATCACATGGGAACTCACTGGAGTCTCAGCAGGTGGGGTGAATTACTTCCCACACACAGGAAATTGAAACAACCTCTCTCCAGTATCAATGCGCTGATCGTGCATCAGCTGCTTTGAACTTTGAAAGCTTTTCTCACTGTCAGAGTATTTAAAGCAACTGTTCTCAATGTGGACACTCTGGAGTGTCAACAGTTGGGACAACGGAGCGAATCCCTTCCCACACGTGAAGTATCTAAACGGTCTCTCTCCAGTGTGACTGTGCTGGTGTGTCAGTAAATGGGATGATCGATTGAATCCCTTTCCACATACAGAGCAGTGAACGGATTCTCCCCATTGCGAACAAGTGAGTTTGTCAGTTGGTGAGATGAGTGAGTGAATCTGTTTCCAAGCTCAGTTGGTGAACGGCGTCTCCCCGGTGTGACTGTATCCATGATGTACCACCTCAGACGGGCAACTGAATGCGATCCTACAGTCCCCACATTTACACCGTTGATTCAGGTGGGTGCACGAGTCTCACAGGCTGGACGATTTATTGAAGGTGGATCCACCCACAGAACACGTGTCCTGTTTCTCCCCGCTGTGATTGGTGCTTTTTCCTTCTATATCCAAAGGCTGATGATATTCAGATCCTGATGAATCGAGTGACTCTGTCGGATCTTGACACAATGTTTGGCTTGATTTTCCCCACTGCAGATCCTCCCCTTCTAATACCCTGCAAATGGTGGTTACATATGCTGTTACTTTAAATACAGGATAGAAATTTAGTTCTGACAATTCTAGATTCTATAGAACATTCTGGCTCCTCCTGTTCCTCCTAAACTGCAAATTCGCCATTCTACACACTCTCCCTCCATCCTTACTGTCTAAAATCAACATTCAATTCTCAATCTGGGATTCTGTTTCTCCCCTTTTCTCCAGAAGTTTCTGAATCTGGCTGGGTGCAATTCCACAGACATTAGTTAACCTCTAGTGCCTCACCGTCAGCCAACTCAGTGAATGTCAGCAGGATTTCGACTGCGGTAGGCATCACAGTCGAGTCCAATCCTGTCCTCAATTGACATCCATATACTTCCCAGTTGAGGTCACTGGATCGCCATCAAGAGCAGGGGCACGGGCTGATTTTTACACTTAGCCCAGTGGTACTGAGGCCAATTATAACCCCTGAACTGCTGCCTTGGCTGAGAGCAACTAACAGACCAGATTAAGGATGGAACTTGGTTGCCTTCCCAGTCAGTAGTGCAGAGTGTTTTGAAGTGAGGGAGGTGGCGGGGTGCGGGAGAGGGTTAGAACAGAATATTTTGAAACAAATGCTATTCCATCTTTAAAGGAAAGCTTTGTCACACTGCAAAATTCTGAAATCTTTGAAAATTAACCAAGCAAGTTAAATGGATCGTCAAAAAACAGTGAGACATTGTAGAAAGGCTCAAGTCACTGAAATAGACAGCTTTACAATCACTGTACAGAAGGGAGCAACTGTTAATGGGAACTCTCTTAGTGAAGTCTGCTGGCACTCCAAGATAAACGAGACTGTCCCTTTAAATATAAATGCGCAGAGAAAGGGGAGTCCCTGTCCCTTTAAATTTCTGCCCCATTCCACAGGCAATGGGAGGAGGAACAGCGCGCGGTCTCTTTATAACCTGACCCAGTTGGCCACGCACGGGGATCCGCACTGTGTGGGGGCGGGGCCTTGGGAACCCTCTCTCTGTGTGGACTACTTACACTGAGACACCAATTCCAGGGACCATTTACACTGAGTCTATAAATGGGAATCAGAGAGCCTCAGTATGGGGAATGGTCATGGTGGTGAAACTATCTCTAGTGAGGGCAGGTAATGGATGAAGATCACGTGGGCAACACGATGGCATAGTGGTTAGCACTGGTGCCTCACAGTGCCAGGGACCCGGGTTCGAATCTGACCTCGGGTGACTGTCTGTGTGGAGTTTGCACATTCTCCCCGTGTCTGCGTGGGTTTTCTCCGGGTGCTCCGGTTTCCTCCCACAGTCCAAAAATGTGCGGGTTAGGTTGATTTGGCTATGATAAATTGACCCTTAGTGTTAGGGGGGGATTAAATATGTGGGGTTATGGGGATAGGATGGGATATGTTAGGGGGAATTAAATGCGTGGGGTTACGGGGGTAGGGTGGGATATGTGTACTGTGGGGATTAAAGCAGGGACAGGGTACTGGACTTGGATGATCAGCCATGATCGTATTGAATGGTGGAGCAGGCTCGACGGGCCGAATGGCCTACTCCTGCTCCTAGATTCTATGTTTCTATGTTTCTAAGATGTGACGGTGGAATCAGATGGTTACTGGGTGGGGCCTGGTGATATTTGAAACAATTATCTCGAAAAAAGAAATAGTGCAAAGTATGTTAATAACAAGAGATTAAATCAAAGAGACCATCAAAATCAGCAATGACAATTACAAAGATCAGAACATTTCAAAGGCGATCACATGCAGTATGTGTGGAGGAGTTTTTACTAAATCGGATCCAAAAAGGGTTAAATGGTATAGAAAATAACAGATTTCAAATCTTATGCAAGTTAGTTGAATAAAGGGGTGGTTCAAAGGAAGTTCAGATGAGTGAGACACTCCACAAGCCATGTACTCAAACGGAACAGGTTTGGGGTTTGATGTGGTACAAGGCAAACTAGGTGAGAAGTGATATAAATTAGAGTAAGAAAAGGCCAAAAAATGGAACAGTCGGCAACAGGGCATCAATTAGTCTCCTTTTATCAGGGAGAAATCAAATAGTCCAACATAATATTTGTTATATACAAAGCTGATTTATTCAATATTTATACAGAATATTAATCTCCATCCCAGGTATAGGGGTTAGTAAGATCAGCAGAAACAAACTATAACTGCCAGAATGAACATGGTTCTAATATTTTTTATTCAAAAACAATAATACCTGTACAACTCATCAATTACATAGTAAATCCATTACATAGTAAATCCATTACATTCATCCATCACAGTAAAAAATAAAGCCTTAAAAACAGCCTTATAGTTAATATAAATGCAATGATTAATTTTACAAATAATCAACAATGTTTACAGTACAAATACCCTTAAACAATACCACACAACTTTTTAGATTTAAAATAATAAATCTCAAAGTTAACTCCACATAAAACAAAAACCACTTCAACACCAGTGTACAAACACATAGCACCATCATAATCCAATTAAATGCTACAGATAACATTTATTCCAATAAACCAAGAAAAACCCATTTTACGTCAGTCCTACTGGCATTGTTCGTTCGATCATTCGATCATTCATTCAATTGTTCGTTCGTTCATTCAAGCGTTTGTTCATTCGTTCGATCGAGCGTAAGTTCCAATATGTATGTATGAATGCGTGCGTAGCATTTGTGTAAGTGCGCGCCTGCGTGCGTTCGCTCGATTATCGTTCGTTTCATCGTTCACCACGCGATCATTCGTTCGCTCGAGTGTAAGTTCCAATGTGCATGCTTGCGTTCGCTTGAATCGTTCGTTCTATCACTGCACAAGTGATCATTCGTTCGATCGAGTGTAAGTTCCAATATGCATGAATGCGTTCGTTCGAATCATTCGTCCGTTCGTTCATTCGAGCGTCCGTTCATTCAATAAATTACCAATATTAATTTACTTTATCTTTTCAAACACACCAACACTAGACAATAACCTCAAAGTAAATTCCTACATAACCACCAATACATCATCATGTGCAAATTCCCACAATCCTTATCAGAAAATCAATTAAGCTTCAAGTAAACTGCTTTCAAACAGAAAACCTGAAACCTTCCCAACAAAACAATTAAATACCAGTTCTACGCCAGTCCTATTGGCAATCCATTAACAAATATCATTTGATGTTGTCGAACCATGTAAAGTCATAGTCCTTGTCCACAGTCTTCAGCCCTTCCACGGAAAAAGAAGCCATCCACTTCCTGAAATCCTGTTAAAAAAAAGACCGAACACTCAAATCTTCTTCTGCTTGCTGTTATCGCTCACAGGACCCAACCATCAAAGAATACTCATCATTCCTTACTGATATTACTTTGCTCTGTCTTTTAATTTCCTTTTATTTTCCGTCTTTTAACCATTCACATTTTCCATCTTGTAACCGCTCACATGCCACATTACAGATGGAAACAGTTTGTCTTTCCTTCTCCAATATGGCGACGCATAAACCGGTCCCATGACCAAGAAAAAGCCTCACAGCTGCCACCAGGCAGAGCAGATGCTGGGCCGCTGGAACTCATTCAGGCCCGAAACCATTCTGCAACTTTCAGAACCAGTGCAGCAATGCTCACCAACCGCATCTCCCGACTCCACCTCTGCCGACCAGCCGCCCCCGCCCTGGGTTCTCCATGCTGGGCCTCCCGCCCAGGCCACTCTCCTCCGGGTCTTCCACCTTGAGCCTTCTGCACCGGGCCCTCCGCACCGGCATTCCCCGCGAGCAGCCGGGTTGTGGAGCAGCCCGTTCACACAGCACCGAGTTAAGCCGAGTTGAAAATCTCACAGCCTTTCCTCCCCGGGCCTTCTGCACCGGGCCCTCCGCACCGGCATTCCCCGCAAGCAGCCGGGATGCGGAGCTCACCTGTTCACACAGCACCAAACTGAACTGAGAAGCTTGCAGCCTGGGCTTCGATTTTGTCATTCGGGCGTGCTGGGCATGAACATGGTTCAGTGCTCAATGTAATCCCATAAATCCATATCTATTCACTGATGGAGCCTTTCAATGGCCGGGCTTTTACCCAGCATTCCTCGCGGGGCAGAATGTGCCGCACCCAGACTACAGGAGCCCAGTGCGCAGGCGCTGGACCCGCTGCGGGTGGGAGCATGCGCGGTGTGTGTAATTGCAGAAGACGCCACTTGCAGACCAGGTCGGCATTAAATAGAGAAGAAACAGCCGGACGGAGCGGAGTAATGGCCCGGCGGATGCGCGGGGAGGCTTCATAAACAACTTGTGTAGGCCGCAACTACCGAATAATAACCTGAAGGTCCCGCATTTGCAGCGTCGGGGCTTCTCCCGGTCACAAGACCAGGATAACGGCCGCCATCTTGATACAGTGAGTAGTAAAGCGCATGCGCGGTCACCTTGGGCAGGAACAAAGAGTGGGCGGGGCTTCAGTGTCTGTTCCCAACCGGGTCCGAGTGCCCGGGAAATTAACCATTGACTCAGTTATTTGATTCAGACTCTCCACACTTCAGATTTCTCACCATCTCTCATGAAGGCGCTGGTAAAAGCAGAGCACACGGTTAACATCCCACACAGTTGTAACAGAAGAGCCTCAGAGAAAGGCCCCCCTTGAGGTTAGAATCCCCATGGACAGTCCCAGGACAGGAATCCCCATGTACAGTCCCAGGACAGGAATCCCCATGTACAGTCCCAGGGTTAGAATCCCCATGTACAGTCCCAGGACAGGAATCCCCATGTACAGTCCCAGGGTTAGAATCCCCATGTACAGTCCCAGGGTTGGAATCCCCATGTACAGTCCCAGGACAGGAATCCCCATGTACAGTCCCAGGGTTAGAATCCCCATGTACAGTCCCAGGGTTGGAATCCCCATGTACAGTCCCAGGGTTAGAATCCCCATGTACAGTCCCAGGGTTAGAATCCACATGTACAGTCCCAGGGTTAGAATCCCCATGTACAGTCCCAGGGTTAGAATCCCCATGTACAGTCCCAGGGTTAGAATCCACATGTACAGTCCCAGGGTTAGAATCCCCATGTACAGTCCCAGGGTTGGAATCCCCATGTACAGTCCCAGGGTTAGAATCCACATGTACAGTCCCAGGGTTAGAATCCCCATGTACAGTCCCAGGGTTAGAATCCCCATGTACAGTCCCAGGGTTAGAATCCACATGTACAGTCCCAGGGTTAGAATCCCCATGTACAGTCCCAGGGTTAGAATCCCCATGTACAGTCCCAGGGTTAGAATCCACATGTACAGTCCCAGGGTTAGAATCCCCATGTACAGTCCCAGGGTTGGAATCCCCATGTACAGTCCCAGGACAGGAATCCCCATGTACAGTCCCAGGACAGGAATCCCCATGTACAGTCCCAGGACAGGAATCCCCATGTACAGTCCCAGGACACGAATCCCCATGTACAGTCCCAGGGTTAGAATCCCCATGTACAGTCCCAGGGTTAGAATCCCCATGTACAGTCCCAGGGTTAGAATCCCCATGTACAGTCACAGGGTTAGAATCCCCATGTACAGTCCCAGGGTTGGAATCCCCATGTACAGTCCCAGGGTTAGAATCCCCATGTACAGTCCCAGGGTTAGAATCCCCATGTACTGTCCCAGGGTTAGAATCTCCATGTACAGTCCCAGGGTTAGAATCCCCATGTACAGTCCCAGGGTTAGAATCCCCATGTACAGTCCCAGGGTTAGAATCCCCATGTACAGTCTCAGGGGTAGAATCCCCATGTACAGTCCCAGGGGTAGAATCCCCATGTACAGTCCCAGGGTTGGAATCCCCATGTACAGACCCAGGGTTCGAATCCCCATGTACAGTCCCAGGGTTAGAATCCCCATGTACAGTCCCAGGGTTGGAATCCCCATGTACAGTCCCAGGACAGGAATCCCCATGTACAGTCCCAGGACAGGAATCCCCATGTACAGTCCCAGGACAGGAATCCCCATGTACAGTCCCAGGGTTAGAATCCCCATGTACAGTCCCAGGGTTAGAATCCCCATGTACAGTCCCAGGGTTAGAATCTCCATGTACAGTCCCAGGGTTAGAATCGCCATGTACAGTCCCAGGGTTAGAATCCCCATGTACAGTCCCAGGGTTAGAATCCCCATGTACAGTCTCAGGGGTAGAATCCCCATGTACAGTCCCAGGGGTAGAATCCCCATGTACAGTCCCAGGGTTGGAATCCCCATGTACAGTCCCAGGGTTAGAATCCCCATGTACAGTCCCAGGGTTCGAATCCCCATGTACAGTACCAGGGTTGGAATCTCCATGTACAGTCCCAGGGTTAGAATCCCCATGTACAGTCCCAGGGTTAGAATCACCATGTACAGACCCATGGTTGGAATCCCCATGTACAGTCCCAGGGTTAGAATCCCCATGTACAGTCCCAGGGTTGGAATCCTCATGTACAGTCCCAGGGTTAGAATCCCCATGTACAGTCCCAGGGTTAAAATCCCCATGTACAGTCCCAGGGTTAGAATCCCCATGTACAGTCCCAGGGTTAGAATCCCCATGTACAGTCCCAGGGTTAGAATCCCCATGTACAGTCCCAGGGTTAGAATCCCCATGTACAGTCCCAGGGTTAGAATCCCCATGTACAGTCCCAGGGTTAGAATCCCCATGTACAGTCCCAGGGTTAGAATCCCCATGTACAGTCCCAGGGTTAGAATCCCCATGTACAGTCCCAGGGTTAGAATCCCCATGTACAGTCCCAGGGTTAGAATCCCCATGTACAGTCCCAGGGTTAGAATCCCCATGTACAGTCCCAGGGTTAGAATCCCCATGTACAGTCCCAGGGTTAGAATCCCCATGTACAGTCCCAGGGTTAGAATCCCCATGTACAGTCCCAGGGTTAGAATCCCATGTACAGTCCCAGGGTTAGAATCCCCATGTACAGTCCCAGGGTTAGAATCCCCATGTACAGTCCAGGGTTAGAATCCCCATGTACAGTCCCAGGGTTAGAATCCCCATGTACAGTCCCAGGGTTAGAATCCCCATGTACAGTCCCAGGGTTAGAATCCCCATGTACAGTCCCAGGGTTAGAATCCCCATGTACAGTCCCAGGGTTAGAATCCCCATGTACAGTCCCAGGGTTAGAATCCCCATGTACAGTCCCAGGGTTAGAATCCCCATGTACAGTCCCAGGGTTAGAATCCCCATGTACAGTCCCAGGGTTAGAATCCCCATGTACAGTCCCAGGGTTAGAATCCCCATGTACAGTCCCAGGGTTAGAATCCCCATGTACAGTCCCAGGGTTAGAATCCCCATGTACAGTCCCAGGGTTAGAATCCCCATGTACAGTCCCAGGGTTAGAATCCCCATGTACTGTCCCAGGGTTAGAATCCCATGTACAGTCCCAGGGTTAGAATCGCCATGTACAGTCCCAGGGTTAGAATCCCCATGTACAGTCCCAGGGTTAGAATCCCCATGTACAGTCCCAGGGTTAGAATCCCCATGTACAGTCCCAGGGTTAGAATCCCCATGTACAGTCCAGGGTTAGAATCCCCATGTACAGTCCCAGGGTTGGAATCCCCATGTACAGTCCCAGGGTTGGAATCCCCATGTACAGTCCCAGGGTTAGAATCCCCATGTACAGTCCCAGGGTTAGAATCCCCATGTACAGTCCCAGGGTTGGAATCTCCATGTTCAGTCCCAGGGTTAGAATCCCCATGTACAGTCCCAGGGTTAGAATCACCATGTACAGACCCATGTTTGGAATCCCCATGTACAGTCCCAGGGTTAGAATCCCCATGTACAGTCCCAGGGTTGGAATCCTCATGTACAGTCCCAGGGTTAGAATCCCCATGTACAGTCCCAGGGTTAGAATCCCCATGTACAGTCCCAGGGTTACAATCCCCATGTACAGTCCCAGGGTTAGAATCCCCATGTACAGACCGAGGGTTAGAATCCCCATGTACAGTCCCAGGACAGGAATCCCCATGTACAGTCCCAGGACAGGAATCCCCATGTACAGTCCCAGGGTTAGAATCCCCATGTACAGTCCCAGGGTTAGAATCCCTATGTACAGTCCCAGGACAGGAATCCCCATGTACAGTCCCAGGGTTAGAATCCCCATGTACAGTCCCAGGACAGGAATCCCCATGTACAGTCCCAGGGTTAGAATCCCCATGTACAGTCCCAGGACAGGAATCCCCATGTACAGTCCCAGGACAGGAATCCCCATGTACAGTCCCAGGGTTAGAATCCCCATGTACAGTCCCAGGGTTGGAATCCCCATGTACAGTCCCAGGGTTAGAATCCCCATGTACAGTCCCAGGGTTAGAATCCACATGTACAGTCCCAGGGTTAGAATCCCCATGTACAGTCCCAGGGTTAGAATCCCCATGTACAGTCCCAGGGTTAGAATCCACATGTACAGTCCCAGGGTTAGAATCCCCATGTACAGTCCCAGGGTTAGAATCCCCATGTACAGTCCCAGGGTTGGAATCCCCATGTACAGTCCCAGGACAGGAATCCCCATGTACAGTCCCAGGACAGGAATCCCCATGTACAGTCCCAGGACAGGAATCCCCATGTACAGTCCCAGGACAGGAATCCCCATGTACAGTCCCAGGGTTAGAATCCCCATGTACAGTCCCAGGGTTAGAATCCCCATGTACAGCCCCAGGGATAGAATCCCCATGTACAGTCCCAGGGTTAGAATCCCCATGTACAGTCCCAGGGTTGGAATCCCCATGTACAGTCCCAGGGTTAGAATCCCCATGTACAGTCCCAGGGTTAGAATCCCCATGTACTGTCCCAGGGTTAGAATCTCCATGTACAGTCCCAGGGTTAGAATCCCCATGTACAGTCCCAGGGTTAGAATCCCCATGTACAGTCCCAGGGTTAGAATCCCCATGTACAGTCTCAGGGGTAGAATCCCCATGTACAGTCCCAGGGGTAGAATCCCCATGTACAGTCCCAGGGTTGGAATCCCCATGTACAGTCCCAGGGTTAGAATCCCCATGTACAGACCCAGGGTTCGAATCCCCATGTACAGTACCAGGGGTAGAATCCCCATGTACAGTCCCAGGGTAGAATCCCCATGTACAGTCCCAGGGTTGGAATCCCCATGTACAGTCCCAGGGTTAGAATCCCCATGTACAGACCCAGGGTTCGAATCCCCATGTACAGTCCCAGGGTTAGAATCCCCATGTACAGTCCCAGGGTTGGAATCCCCATGTACAGTCCCAGGACAGGAATCCCCATGTACAGTCCCAGGACAGGAATCCCCATGTACAGTCCCAGGACAGGAATCCCCATGTACAGTCCCAGGACAGGAATCCCCATGTACAGTCCCAGGGTTAGAATCCCCATGTACAGTCCCAGGGTTAGAATCCCCATGTACAGTCCCAGGGTTAGAATCCCCATGTACAGTCCCAGGGTTAGAATCCCCATGTACAGTCCCAGGGTTGGAATCCCCATGTACAGTCCCAGGGTTAGAATCCCCATGTACAGACCCAGGGTTAGAATCCCCATGTACAGTCCCAGGGTTAGAATCCCCATGTACAGTCCCAGGGTTAGAATCCCCATGTACAGTCCCAGGGTTAGAATCCCCATGTACTGTCCCAGGGTTAGAATCTCCATGTACAGTCCCAGGGTTAGAATCGCCATGTACAGTCCCAGGGTTAGAATCCCCATGTACAGTCCCAGGGTTAGAATCCCCATGTACAGTCTCAGGGTAGAATCCCCATGTACAGTCCCAGGGTTAGAATCCCCATGTACAGTCCCAGGGTTGGAATCCCCATGTACAGTCCCAGGGTTAGAATCCCCATGTACAGACCCAGGGTTCGAATCCCCATGTACAGTACCAGGGTTGGAATCTCCATGTACAGTCCCAGGGTTAGAATCCCCATGTACAGTCCCAGGGTTAGAATCACCATGTACAGACCCATGGTTGGAATCCCCATGTACAGTCCCAGGGTTAGAATCCCCATGTACAGTCCCAGGGTTGGAATCCCATGTACAGTCCCAGGGTTAGAATCCCCATGTACAGTCCCAGGGTTAGAATCCCCATGTACAGTCCCAGGGTTAGAATCCCCATGTACAGTCCCAGGGTTAGAATCCCCATGTACAGTCCCAGGGTTAGAATCCCCATGTACAGTCCCAGGGTTAGAATCCCCATGTACAGTCCCAGGGTTAGAATCCCCATGTACAGTCCCAGGGTTAGAATCCCCATGTACAGTCCCAGGGTTAGAATCCCCATGTACAGTCCCAGGGTTAGAATCCCCATGTACAGTCCCAGGGTTAGAATCCCCATGTACAGTCCCAGGGTTAGAATCCCCATGTACAGTCCCAGGGTTAGAATCTCCATGTACAGTCCCAGGGTTAGAATCGCCATGTACAGTCCCAGGGTTAGAATCCCCATGTACAGTCCCAGGGTTAGAATCCCCATGTACAGTCTCAGGGTTAGAATCCCCATGTACAGTCCCAGGGTTGGAATCCCCATGTACAGTCCCAGGGTTGGAATCCCCATGTACAGTCCCAGGGTTAGAATCCCCATGTACAGACCCAGGGTTCGAATCCCCATGTACAGTACCAGGGTTGGAATCCCCATGTACAGTCCCAGGGTTAGAATCCCCATGTACAGTCCCAGGGTTAGAATCCCCATGTACAGTCCCATGGTTGGAATCCCCATGTACAGTCCCAGGGTTAGAATCCCCATGTACAGTCCCAGGGTTGGAATCCTCATGTACAGTCCCAGGGTTAGAATCCCCATGTACAGTCCCAGGGTTAGAATCCCCATGTACAGTCCCAGGGTTACAATCCCCATGTACAGTCCCAGGGTTAGAATCCCCATGTACAGACCGAGGGTTGGAATCCCCATGTACAGTCCCAGGGTTAGAATCCGCATGTACAGTCCCAGGGTTAGAATCCCCATGTACAGTCCCAGGGTTACAATCCCCATGTACAGTCCCAGGGTTAGAATCCCCATGTACAGACCGAGGGTTGGAATCCCCATGTACAGTTCCAGGGTTGGAATCCCCATGTACAGTCCCAGGGTTAGAATCCCCATGTACAGTCCCAGGGTTGGAATCCCCATGTACAGTCCCAGGGTTGGAATCCCCATGTACAGTCCCAGGGTTGGAATCCCCATGTACAGTCCCAGGGTTGGGATCCCCATGTACAGTCCCAGGGTTGGAATCCCCATGTACAGTCCCAGGGTTGGAATCCATCCTTTTTCCAATGAGCTTGGGCCCCAGCACATGCTCACTGTAAAACCCAGGTCAAGAGCAATCCCAGCGTGCCCACTCTGAACCCGGTTTGCTGCTCCCTCTGTGCCCAGCACTGCCTGCTCCCCCGGCTCACGGAAGTGGAATTTCAGCCTCAGTGTTACAAGTTTCCTCGGTTACAGGCTGGAGAGAGGAATAATTCAATCTGAGACTGAGCTGTGTGATTGGTTCAGTCTGTCATAGGAACAGGAGGGGCCCAGGATTAATCCCGTCTGCATATCCTCCCCTCCTAATATCCTGTAAAAGCTGTTTACAAAAGTCATCACTGTAAGTAGGAACAGGAGGAGGCCATTCAGCCCATCGAGCCTGTTCCTCATTCAGTTAGATCCTGGCTGATCTGTGTCTGAGCTCCATCTACCCACATTGGTTCCGTAACCTTTAGTACCCTTGACTAACAAAAATCTCGCACACTCAGTTTTGAGATTTTCTATTGACCCCAGCCGCAGCAGTTTTTGGGGGAGAGAGTTCCAGATTTCCAGTACCCTTTGTGTGAAGAAGTGCTTCCTGACATCACCCCTGAACGGCCTGGCTCTGATTTGAAGGTTATGTCCCCTTGCTGTGGACTCCCCCACCAGAGGAAATAGTTTCTCTCTGTTTACCCGATCAACTCCTTTAATCATCTTAAACACCTCAATTAGATCACCGCGTAATCTTTTATATTCAAGGAAATAGAATCCTAGTCCATGCAACCTGTCTTCATAATTTACAAAAGTCATCACTGTCGGTACAGGATAGAAATTCTGAACAGACAGTTCTAGTTTCTCTGGAACATTCTTTCCTCTCTCGCCCCTCCTAATCTGTAAATCCCCCATCCCAGACACTCCCCCTCCTCACCACATCCTCGCTGTTTGAAATCCAGATTCATCGCAGGCTCGGATTTTTCTCCCTTTCTCTCCTGAAGGTGCTGTGTGATGGTGGGGTTCGGTCCCAGTCACTGTTTGCCCTCCAGTACCTTGCCGAGTGGTAATTCTGAGCTGTGAGCCTGTACTGAAGGTGCTGTGTGATGGTGGGGTTCGGTCCCAGTCACTGTTTGCCCTCCAGTACCTTGCCGAGTGGTAATTCTGAGCTGTGAGCCTGTACTGAAGGTGCTGTGTGATGGTGGGGTTCGGTCCCAGTCACTGTTTGCCCTCCAGTACCTTGCCGAGTGGTAATTCTGAGCTGTGAGCCTATACTGAAGGTGCTGTGTGATGGTGGGGTTCGGTTCCAGTCACTCTTTGCCCTCCAGTACCTTGCCGACTGGTAATTCTGAGCTTTGAGCCGATACTATGAGCTGCCAGCACTTCGACCATGGGGAGCAGCACAGCTGCCGTCCCTGGCTGATTCTGTCTGGCGAAGCTGAGGCCAATGGCAGCACACCAACAACAACTTGCATTTACATAGCGCCTTTAATGTCGTAAAACGTTCCAAGGCCCTTCACAAGAGCGAAATCCGTCAAAAACTGACTCTGAGCCAGAGAAGGAGAGATTCGGACAGGTGACCAAAGACTTGGTCAAAGATCTTGGGGCCGAGGTAACTGAAGGTACGGCTGCCAATGGTGGAGCCTAGGGAGTGGGGGTTGCACAAGAGGCCCGAGTGGGAAGAACGCAGATTTCATAGAATCACAGAATGATACACAAGAGGTTATTTGACTAAATTAGGGCTCATGCGGTTGGGGGTAAAATATTAGCATGGATTGAGGATTGGTTAACGGGCAGAAAACAGAGAGTAGGGATAAACGGGTCACTTTCGGGTTGGCAGGCTGTAACTAGTCGGGTACAGCAAGGATCAGTGCTTGGGCCTCAGCTATTTACAATCTGTATCCATGACTTCCATGAGGGGACTGAGTGTAATGTATCCAAGTTTGCTGACGATACAAAGCTCGGTGGGACAGTAAGCTGTGAGGAGGACACAAAGAGCCTGCAATGGGATATAGACAGGTTAAGTGAGTGGGCAAGAACGTGGCAGATGGAATATAATGTGGAGAAATGTGAAGTTATCCACTTTGGTGGGAAAAATAGAAAAGCAGAATATTTTTTAAATGGTGAGAGACTGGGAAATGTTGGTATTCAGAGGGACCTGCGTGTCCTTGTACATGAATCACAGAAAGTTAACATGCAGGTACAGCAAGAAAATGGTGAGTTAGCCTTTATTACAAGTGCATTGGGGTATAAGAGAAAAGAATTCTTCCTGCAATTATATAGGGCCTTGGTGAGACCACACCTGGAGTACTGTGGACAGTTCTGGTACTCTCAGAATGCTGTTAGGTGAGGAGTTCCAGGATTTTCACCCAGCGACGATGTAGGAACGGCGATATATGCCCAAGTCAGGATAGTGTGTGACTTGGAGGGGAACTGGGAGGTGATGGTGTTCCCATGCACCTGCTGCCCTTGTCCTTCTAGGTGGTGGAGGTCGCGTGTTTGGGAGGTGCTGTCAAAGTTCTAGTCGAGTTGCAGATGTATAAAGTCGCTCTCCTTCACTCCTCCCCCTCCCCCCTCACTCTCTCTCCTCTCAAAGAGGCCAGAGTCTTGTGTAGGCCCAGACCGGGTGGCGGGTTCCCTTCCCTGAAGGACATTAGTGAACCAGTTGGGTTTTTACATCAATCCGGCAGCTTTCATGGTCACTTTTTTCTAGTGCCGGCCCCACAAATTCCCAGATTCATTCAGCTCAATTTCACAACCTGCCTTTGTGTTTTTGTGGGTTCTCTCTCACCCTCCCTTTTTCTTATTTTAAATTCATTTTACAGGGTGTTCGAAGGGGAGGATTTGCAGATGGGAAACTCAAACCAAACATCACTTCAAGACCTGACAGAGTCACTTGATTCATCAGGACCTTTGAGCATGGAAGCAGAAAGCACCGTTCAGAGCGGGGAGAAACCGTACACGTGTTCTGTGTGTGGACGAGGCTTCAGCCGATCCTCTGACCTGTCGAGTCACAAGCGCAGTCACACCGGGGAGAAACCGTGTAAATGTGGGGACTGTGGGAAGCGATTCAACTACCCATGTCAGCTGGAAACTCATCGAAGAGTTCACACTGGAGAGAGACCGTTCACCTGCTCCGAGTGTGGGAAGGGATTCACTCAGTCATCCAACCTGCTGAAACACCAGCGAGTTCACACTGGGGAGAGGGCGTTCACCTGCTCCGAGTGTGGGAAGGGATTCACTCAGTCATCCCAGCTGCTGACACACCAACTTGTTCACACTGATGAGAGACCTTTTAAATGTTCTGAATGTGAGAAGAGATTTAAAAGAAAAACGGATCTGCTGACACACCAGCGAGTTCACACTGGGGAGAGGCCGTTCACCTGCTCTGAGTGTGGGAAGGGATTCACTCAGTCATCCAACCTGCTGAGACACCAACGATTTCACAAGTGACTGCAGGGTTTGGATTCTGCTGTTATTGCTGCTGTTAATCACATCCCGGACTGAATCGTGTTCGCACTGATAGTTAGAATTTGTTTCTGCTGATAAACTCCAGCCCAGTTATCGGGGTTATTAATATTCTGGATATATGTCAAATAAATCAGCTTTGCTTTAAACACATTATTGTGGATTTTTGTTGTTCCCACCTGAGTGTTTAGCATCGCCTGGCTGGAGATCAGAAAGGACAATCTGGGGGGAGGATCGTACGGCGGGAACAGAACTACAGCCTGGACACAGTCCTTCAGGGCCACACTGAGAGGGGCAAAAGGCACTTTGGTCTTTCTCGTCTCTCTTCACTGACAGCAATGTCCCCGTGCAGGTTAATCTTGAGGCCTGTAAGGAATGTGTCCCAGCCGCTCTCTCCCATGGGTCAGAGCTCCTGGGCACGGAACAGAAGGCTCCTTTACAACTGTGTTTAGAGTCAGGAAGAACAACAGTGAATGTTGGAAACGTGCTGTCAAATCAGAGATTGATGTCAAACTGCGATCTGTTCCTGACTGAAAGTGAAACGGCAGGGTTAAGTTTCCAGTCTAAAAATGACTGGTAATTATTCTACGAAGATTTAATATGTGTGGGTGTGACAGTCCTGAGTCTACCATTTTAAGGCAGGTGTTAGCTCATTTAAAATGAACCCATTTAAAATAAATTGGTTAAAGTCTGCATTAAAATAGCAGAGGGAGGAGTTCACAGGAGCCTGTTAACTGCTGGTACAATTATACAACAGACATTTGATCTCCAGATAAAGAAGGACCTGCAGCGTGTTTCCAGGAATTCCCTGTTTTATTGATGTGTGCGTGTTAGACACCAGGTTAACTAAAAATACACGACCCGGAACATCCACGGGGTGTGATCCCGACAGTTACTCTGGGATCACTCCCGCTGCAGAACTCCAGCACTGACCCTGCTGAAGGTTGTAGGCTCAGGGAGTGGGGCCTCCAGGAGTGGACTGAGAAAGCTGGGTTTCAGTATCCTGACACATATATGGTGAGGAACCAGAGGAATCCTTACTAAGGAGCTGTCTGGGGTTTAACCTGTCAGTGTAGGTCTAGGGGTGAATGATGCCTGACTCCCCGAACTGTCTCACATTGAACCCAGTTCAGATCAAGATGGATTCAGTTTACAGGAGAATAGGGAGAAATATCACCCACAATGGAGGGAGAGGAAAGCAGCCATTAGAGAAGCTCAGAGATCTTTGGAAAAGCTGATGGTGCCCAATTGTGGGAATAATAGCAAAAGCTTTTCCAGCTACGTCAGGAGTCAGTAGACCGTTAAAGATGGTTTCACATCAGTCTACACTCCTGTGGGTGATGCTCAGATTCCAGCTGTGGGATGTGCTGTCGACAATAACATCATAAATATTAAAATAGAAAGAGATTGTCATACAATCATCGAATAGTACCACACAGAAGGAGGCTATTCAGCCCATCGAGTCTGTGCCAGCTCTTTGGAAGAGCAATCCAGTTAGTCCCACTCCCCTGCTCATTCCCCAAACCCCTGCAATGTTTTCTCCTTCAAGTATTTCTCCAATTCCCTTTTGAAGGCTACTATTGAATCTGTATCCACCAGCCTATCAGGCAGTGCATTCCAGATCCTAACCACTCGTTGTGTAAAAAGGTTTTTCCTCGTGTCACCTCTGGTTCTTTTGCCAATCACCTTCAATCAGTGCCCTCTGGTTATCGACCCTTCAGTCACTGGCAACAGTTTCTCTTTATTTACTCTATCTAAACCCTTCGTGATTTTAAACACCTCTCTCAAATCCCCTCTTGGGATTCTCTGCTCGAAGGAGAACAACCGCAGGGGAGTCAAACTCATTTTTCAAGGTGGGCCTGAGCCGATATCTTGGCACTAGACCCTGTCTCTGTTTATATTACACTAGACCCTGTCTCTGTTTATATTACACTAGACCCTGTCTCTGTTATATTACACTAGACCCTGTCTCTGTTTATATTACACTAGACCCTGTCTCTGTTTATATTACACTAGACCCTGTCTCTGTTTATATTACACTAGACCTGTCTCTGTTTATATTACACTAGACCCTGTCTCTGTTTATATTACACTAGACCCTGTCTCTGTTTATATTACACTAGACCCTGTCTCTGTTTATATTACACTAGACCCTGTCTCTGTTTATATTACACTAGACCCTGTCTCTGTTTATATTACACTAGACCCTGTCTCTGTTTATATTACACTAGACCCTGTCTCTGTTTATATTACACTAGACCCTGTCTCTGTTTATATTACACTAGACCCTGTCTCTGTTTATATTACACTAGACCCTGTCTCTGTTTATATTACACTAGACCCTGTCTCTGTTTATATTACACTAGACCCTGTCTCTGTTTATATTACACTAGACCCTGTCTCTGTTTATATTACACTAGACCCTGTCTCAGTTTATATTACACTAGACCCTGTCTCTGTTTATATTACACAAGACCCTGTCTCTGTTTATATTACACTAGACCCTGTCTCTGTTTATATTACACTAGACCCTGTCTCTGTTTATATTACACTAGACCCTGTCTCTGTTTATATTACACTAGACCCTGTCTCTGTTATATTACACTAGACCCTGTCTCTGTTTATATTACACTAGACCCTGTCTCTGTTTATATTACACTAGACCCTGTCTCTGTTTATATTACACTAGACCCTGTCTCTGTTTATATTACACTAGACCCTGTCTCTGTTTATATTACACTAGACCCTGTCTCTGTTTATATTACACTAGACCCTGTCTCTGTTTATATTACACTAGACCCTGTCTCTGTTTATATTACACTAGACCCTGTCTCTGTTTATATTACACTAGACCCTGTCTCTGTTTATATTACACTAGACCTGGTCTCTGTTTATATTACACTAGACCCTGTCTCTGTTTATATTACACTAGACCCTGTCTCTGTTTATATTACACTAGACCCTGTCTCTGTTTATATTACACTAGACCCTGTCTCTGTTTATATTACACTAGACCCTGTCTCTGTTTATATTACACTAGACCCTGTCTCTGTTTATATTACACTAGACCCTGTCTCTGTTTATATTACACTAGACCCTGTCTCTGTTTATATTACACTAGACCCTGTCTCTGTTTATATTACACTAGACCCTGTCTCTGTTTATATTACACTAGACCCTGTCTCTGTTTATATTACACTAGACCCTGTCTCTGTTTATATTACACTAGACCCTGTCTCTGTTTATATTACACTAGACCCTGTCTCTGTTTATATTACACTAGACCTGTCTCTGTTTATATTACACTAGACCCTGTCTCTGTTTATATTACACTAGACCCTGTCTCTGTTTATATTACACTAGACCCTGTCTCTGTTTATATTACACTAGACCCTGTCTCTGTTTATATTACACTAGACCCTGTCTCTGTTTATATTACACTAGACCCTGTCTCTGTTTATATTACACTAGACCCTGTCTCTGTTTATATTACACTAGACCCTGTCTCTGTTTATATTACACTAGACCCTGTCTCTGTTTATATTACACTAGACCCTGTCTCTGTTTATATTACACTAGACCCTGTCTCTGTTTATATAACACTAGACCCTGTCTCTGTTTATATTACACTAGACCCTGTCTCTGTTTATATTACACTAGACCCTGTCTCTGCTTATATTACACTAGACCCTGTTTCTGTTTATATTACACAAGATGCTGTCACTGTTTATATTACACTAGACCCTGTCTCTGTTTATATTACACTAAACCCTGTCTCAGTTTATATTACACTAGACCTGTCTCTGTTTATATTACACTAGACCCTGTCTCTGTTTATATTACACTAGACCCTGTCTCTGTTTATATTACACTAGACCCTGTCTCTGTTTATATTACACTAGACCCTGTCTCAGTTTATATTACACTAGACCCTGTCTCTGTTTATATTACACTAGACCCTGTCTCTGTTTATATTACACTAGACCCTGTCTCTGTTTATATTACACTAGACCCTGTCTCTGTTTATATTACACGAGACCCTGTCTCTGTTTATATTACACTAGACACTGTCTCTGTTTATATTACACTAGACCCTGTCTCTGTTTATATTACACTAGACCCTGTCTCTGTTTATATTACACTAGACCCTGTCTCTGTTTATATTACACTAGACCCTGTCTCTGTTTATATTACACTAGACCCTGTCTCTGTTTATATTACACTAGACCCTGTCTCTGTATATATTACACTAGACCCTGTCTCAGTTTATATTACACTAGACCCTGTCTCTGTTTATATTACACTAGACCCTGTCTCTGTTTATATTACACTAGACCCTGTCTCTGTTTATATTACACTAGACCCTGTCTCTGTTTATATTACACTAGGCCCTGTCTCTGTTTATATTACACTAGACCTGTCTCTGTTTATATTACACTAGACCCTGTCTCTGTTTATATTACACTAGACCCTGTCTCTGTTTATATTACACTAGACCCTGTCTCTGTTTATATTACACTAGACCCTGTCTCTGTTTATATTACACAGGACCCTGTCTCTGTTTATATTACACTAGACCCTGTCTCTGTTTATATTACACTAGACCCTGTCTCTGTTTATATTACACTAGACCCTGTCTCTGTTTATATTACACTAGGCCCTGTCTCTGTTTATATTACACTAGACCCTGTCTCTGTTTATATTACACTAGACCCTGTCTCTGTTTATATTACACTAGACCCTGTCTCTGTTTATATTACACAAGGACCTGTCTCTGTTTATATTACACTAGACCCTGTCTCTGTTTATATTACACTAGACCCTGTCTCTGTTTATATTACACTAGACCCTGTCTCTGTTTATATTACACTAGACCCTGTCTCTGTTTATATTACACTAGACACTGTCTCTGTTTATATTACACTAGACCCTGTCTCTGTTTATATTACACTAGACCCTGTCTCTGTTTATATTACACTGGACCCTGTCTCTGTTTATATTACACTAGACCCTGTCTCTGTTTATATTACACTAGACCTGTCTCTGTTTATATTACACTAGACCCTGTCTCTGTTTATATTACACTAGACCCTGTCTCTGTTTATATTACACTAGACCCTGTCTCTGTTTATATTACACTAGACCCTGTCTCTGTTTATATTACACTAGACCCTGTCTCTGTTTATATTACACTAGACCCTGTCTCTGTTTATATTACACTAGACCCTGTCTCTGTTTATATTACACTAGACCCTGTCTCTGTTTATATTACACTAGACCCTGTCTCTGTTTATATTACACTAGACCCTGTCTCTGTTTATATTACACTAGACCCTGTCTCTGTTTATATTACACTGACCCTGTCTCTGTTTATATTACACTAGACCCTGTCTCTGTTTATATTACACTAGACCCTGTCTCTGTTTATATTACACTAGACCCTGTCTCTGTTTATATTACACTAGACCCTGTCTCTGTTTATATTACACTAGACCCTGTCTCTGTTTATATTACACTAGACCCTGTCTCTGTTTATATTACACTAGACCCTGTCTCTGTTTATATTACACTAGACCCTGTCTCTGTTTATATTACACTAGACCCTGTCTCTGTTTATATTACACTAGACCCTGTCTCTGTTTATATTACACTAGACCCTGTCTCTGTTTATATTACACTAGACCCTGTCTCTGTTTATATTACACTAGACCCTGTCTCTGTTTATATTACACTAGACCCTGTCTCTGTTTATATTACACTAGACCCTGTCTCTGTTTATATTACACTAGACCCTGTCTCTGTTTATATTACACTAGACCCTGCTTCTGTTTATATTACACTAGGCCCTGTCTCTGTTTATATTACACTAGACCCTGTCTCTGTTTATATTACACTAGACCCTGTCTCTGTTTATATTACACTAGACCCTGTCTCTGTTTATATTACACTAGACCCTGTCTCTGTTTATATTACACAAGAGCCCTGTCTCTGTTTATATTACACTAGACCCTGTCTCTGTTTATATTACACTAGACCCTGTCTCTGTTTATATTACACTAGACCCTGTCTCTGTTTATATTACACTAGACCCTGTCTCTGTTTATATTACACTAGACCCTGTCTCTGTTTATATTACACTAGACCCTGTCTCTGTTTATATTACACTAGAGCCTGTCTCTGTTTATATTACACTAGACCCTGTCTCTGTTTATATTACACTAGACCCTGTCTCTGTTTATATTACACTAGACCCTGTCTCTGTTTATATTACACTAGACCCTGTCTCTGTTTATATTACACTAGACCCTGCCTCTGTTTATATTACACTAGGCCCTGCCGCTTTTTATATTGCACTAGACCCTGTCTCTGTTTATATTACACGAGGCCCTGTCTCTGTTTATATTACACTAGACCCTGTCTCTGTTTATATTACACTAGACCCTGTCTCTGTTTATATTACACTAGACCCTGTCTCTGTTTATATTACACTAGACCCTGTCTCTGTTTATATTACACTAGACCCTGTCTCTGTTTATATTACACTAGACCCTGTCTCTGTTTATATTAAACAATGTCCTGTCTCTGTTTATGTTACACTAGACACTGTCTCAGTTTATATTACACTAGACCCTGTCTCAGTTTATATTACACTAGACCCTGTCTCTGTTTATATTACACTAGACCCTGTCTCTGTTTATATTACACTGGACCCTGTCTCTGTTTATATTACACTAGGCCCTGCCTCTGTTTATATTACACTAGACCTTGTCTCTGTTTATATTACACGAGGCCTTCGTCTGTTATATTACACTAGACCCTGCCTCTTATTATATTACATAGACCCCTGTCTCTGTTTATATTACACTAGACCCTGTCTCTGTTTATATTACACTAGACCCTGTCTCTGTTTATATTACACTAGACCCTGTCTCTGTTTATATTACACTAGACCCTGTCTCTGTTTATATTACACTAGACCCTGTCTCTGTTTATATTACACTAGACCCTGTCTCTGTTTATATTACACTAGACCCTGTCTCTGTTTATATTACACTAGACCCTGTCTCTGTTTATATTACACTAGACCCTGTCTCTGTTTATATTACACTAGACCCTGTCTCTGTTTATATTACACTAGACCCTGTCTCTGTTTATATTACACTAGACCCTGTCTCTGTTTATATTACACTAGACCCTGTCTCTGTTTATATTACACTAGACCCTGTCTCTGTTTATATTACACTAGACCCTGTCTCTGTTTATATTACACTAGACCCTGTCTCTGTTTATATTACACTAGACCCTGTCTCTGTTTATATTACACTAGACCCTGTCTCTGTTTATATTACACTAGACCCTGTCTCTGTTTATATTACACTAGACCCTGTCTCTGTTTATATTACACTAGACCCTGTCTCTGTTTATATTACACTAGCCCTGTCTCTGTTATATTACACTAGACCCTGTCTCTGTTTATATTACACTAGACCCTGTCTCTGTTTATATTACACTAGACCCTGTCTCTGTTTATATTACACTAGACCCTGTCTCTGTTTATATTACACTAGACCCTGTCTCTGTTTATATTACACTAGACCCTGTCTCTGTTTATATTACACTAGACCCTGTCTCTGTTTATATTACACTAGACCCTGTCTCTGTTTATATTACACTAGACCCTGTCTCTGTTTATATTACACTAGACCCTGTCTCTGTTTATATTACACTAGACCCTGTCTCTGTTTATATTACACTAGACCCTGTCTCTGTTTATATTACACTAGACCCTGTCTCTGTTTATATTACACTAGACCCTGTCTCTGTTTATATTACACTAGACCCTGTCTCTGTTTATATTACACTAGACCCTGTCTCTGTTTATATTACACTAGACCCTGTCTCTGTTTATATTACACTAGACCCTGTCTCTGTTTATATTACACTAGACCCTGTCTCTGTTTATATTACACTAGACCCTGTCTCTGTTTATATTACACTAGACCCTGTCTCTGTTTATATTACACTAGACCCTGTCTCTGTTTATATTACACTAGACCCTGTCTCTGTTTATATTACACTAGACCCTGTCTCTGTTTATATTACACTAGACCCTGTCTCTGTTTATATTACACTAGACCCTGTCTCTGTTTATATTTACACAGACCCTGTCTCTGTTTATATTACACTAGACCCTGTCTCTGTTTATATTACACTAGACCCTGTCTCTGTTTATATTACACTAGACCCTGTCTCTGTTTATATTACACTAGACCCTGTCTCTGTTTATATTACACTAGACCCTGTCTCTGTTTATATTACACTAGACCCTGTCTCTGTTTATATTACACTAGACCCTGTCTCTGTTTATATTACACTAGACCCTGTCTCTGTTTATATTACACTAGACCCTGTCTCTGTTTATATTACACTAGACCCTGTCTCTGTTTATATTACACTAGACCCTGTCTCTGTTTATATTACACTAGACCCTGTCTCTGTTTATATTACACTAGACCCTGTCTCTGTTTATATTACACTAGACCCTGTCTCTGTTTATATTACACTAGACCCTGTCTCTGTTTATATTACACTAGACCCTGTCTCTGTTTATATTACACTAGACCCTGTCTCTGTTTATATTACACTAGACCCTGTCTCTGTTTATATTACACTAGACCCTGTCTCTGTTTATATTACACTAGACCCTGTCTCTGTTTATATTACACTAGACCCTGTCTCTGTTTATATTACACTAGACCCTGTCTCTGTTTATATTACACTAGACCCTGTCTCTGTTTATATTACACTAGACCCTGTCTCTGTTTATATTACACTAGACCCTGTCTCTGTTTATATTACACTAGACCCTGTCTCTGTTTATATTACACTAGACCTGTCTCTGTTTATATTACACTAGACCCTGTCTCTGTTTATATTACACTAGACCCTGTCTCTGTTTATATTACACTAGACCCTGTCTCTGTTTATATTACACTAGACCCTGTCTCTGTTTATATTACACTAGACCCTGTCTCTGTTTATATTACACTAGACCCTGTCTCTGTTTATATTACACTAGACCTGTCTCACAACACTAGTTTAGTCCAACTGTTTATTTATATTACACTTTCGGACCTGTCTCTATTCTCAGGTATGGTCTCTGTGTTTATATTACACTAGACCCTGTCTCTGTTTATATTACACTAGACCCTGTCTCTGTTTATATTACACTAGACCCTGTCTCTGTTTATATTACACTAGACCCTGTCTCTGTTTATATTACACTAGACCCTGTCTCTGTTTATATTACACTAGACCCTGTCTCTGTTTATATTACACTAGACCCTGTCTCTGTTTATATTACACTAGACCCTGTCTCTGTTTATATTACACTAGACCCTGTCTCTGTTTATATTACACTAGACCCTGTCTCTGTTTATATTACACTAGACCCTGTCTCTGTTTATATTACACTAGACCTGTCTCTGTTTATATTACACTAGACCCTGTCTCTGTTTATATTACACTAGACCCTGTCTCTGTTTATATTACACTAGACCCTGTCTCTGTTTATATTACACTAGACCCTGTCTCTGTTTATATTACACTAGACCCTGTCTCTGTTTATATTACACTAGACCCTGTCTCTGTTTATATTACACTAGACCCTGTCTCTGTTTATATTACACTAGACCCTGTCTCTGTTTATATTACACTAGACCCTGTCTCTGTTTATATTACACTAGACCCTGTCTCTGTTTATATTACACTAGACCCTGTCTCTGTTTATATTACACTAGACCCTGTCTCTGTTTATATTACACTGACCCTGTCTCTGTTTATATTACACTAGACCCTCTCTGTTTATATTACACTAGACCCTGTCTCTGTTTATATTACACTAGACCCTGTCTCTGTTTATATTACACTAGACCCTGTCTCTGTTTATATTACACTAGACCCTGTCTCTGTTTATATTACACTAGACCCTGTCTCTGTTTATATTACACTAGACACCTGTCTCTGTTTATATTACACTAGACCCTGTCTCTGTTTATATTACACTAGACCCTCCTCTGTTTATATTACACTAGACCCTGTCTCTGTTTATATTACACTAGACCCTGTCTCTGTTTATATTACACTAGACCCTGTCTCTGTTTATATTACACTAGACCTGTCTCTGTTATATTACACTAGACCCTGTCTCTGTTTATATTACACTAGACCCTGTCTCTGTTTATATTACACTAGACCCTGTCTCTGTTTATATTACACTAGACCCTGTCTCTGTTTATATTACACTAGACCCTGTCTCTGTTTATATTACACTAGACCCTGTCTCTGTTTATATTACACTAGACCCTGTCTCTGTTTATATTACACAATGTCCTGTCTCTGTTTATATTACACTAGACCCTGTCTCTGTTTATATTACACTAGACCCTGTCTCTGTTTATATTACACTAGACCCTGTCTCTGTTTATATTAC
The DNA here is from genome assembly GCA_030390025.1 of Squalus acanthias. NCBI lineage: Eukaryota > Metazoa > Chordata > Chondrichthyes > Squaliformes > Squalidae > Squalus > Squalus acanthias. The sequence continues at coordinate 79,239 of JASTWF010001150.1, read as the reverse complement.
ACTAGACCCTGTCTCTGTTTATATTACACTAGACCCTGTCTCTGTTTATATTACACTAGACCCTGTCTCTGTTTATATTACACTAGACCCTGTCTCTGTTTATATTACACTAGACCCTGTCTCTGTTTATATTACACTAGACCCTGTCTCTGTTTATATTACACTAGACCCTGTCTCTGTTTATATTACACTAGACCCTGTCTCTGTTTATAACACTATGACAGTCGCACTACACTAGGTTATAGTCACTGTTTATTTATAATTACACTTTCGGACTGTCTCTATTATTCACTAGACTGTCTCTGTTTATATTACACTAGACCCTGTCTCTGTTTATATTACACTAGACCCTGTCTCTGTTTATATTACACTAGACCCTGTCTCTGTTTATATTACACTAGACCCTGTCTCTGTTTATATTACACTAGACCCTGTCTCTGTTTATATTACACTAGACCCTGTCTCTGTTTATATTACACTAGACCCTGTCTCTGTTTATATTACACTAGACCCTGTCTCTGTTTATATTACACTAGACCCTGTCTCTGTTTATATTACACTAGACCCTGTCTCTGTTTATATTACACTAGACCCTGTCTCTGTTTATATTACACTAGACCCTGTCTCTGTTTATATTACACTAGACCCTGTCTCTGTTTATATTACACTAGACCCTGTCTCTGTTTATATTACACTAGACCCTGTCTCTGTTTATATTACACTAGACCCTGTCTCTGTTTATATTACACTAGACCCTGTCTCTGTTTATATTACACTAGACCCTGTCTCTGTTTATATTACACTAGACCCTGTCTCTGTTTATATTACACTAGACCCTGTCTCTGTTTATATTACACTAGACCCTGTCTCTGTTTATATTACACTAGACCCTGTCTCTGTTTATATTACACTAGACCCTGTCTCTGTTTATATTACACTAGACCCTGTCTCTGTTTATATTACACTAGACCCTGTCTCTGTTTATATTACACTAGACCCTGTCTCTGTTTATATTACACTAGACCCTGTCTCTGTTTATATTACACTAGACCCTGTCTCTGTTTATATTACACTAGACCCTGTCTCTGTTTATATTACACTAGACCCTGTCTCTGTTTATATTACACTAGACCCTGTCTCTGTTTATATTACACTAGACCCTGTCTCTGTTTATATTACACTAGACCCTGTCTCTGTTTATATTACACTAGACCCTGTCTCTGTTTATATTACACTAGACCCTGTCTCTGTTTATATTACACTAGACCCTGTCTCTGTTTATATTACACTAGACCCTGTCTCTGTTTATATTACACTAGACCCTGTCTCTGTTTATATTACACTAGACCCTGTCTCTGTTTATATTACACTAGACCCTGTCTCTGTTTATATTACACTAGACCCTGTCTCTGTTTATATTACACTAGACCCTGTCTCTGTTTATATTACACTAGACCCTGTCTCTGTTTATATTACACTAGACCCTGTCTCTGTTTATATTACACTAGACCCTGTCTCTGTTTATATTACACTAGACCCTGTCTCTGTTTATATTACACTAGACCCTGTCTCTGTTTATATTACACTAGACCCTGTCTCTGTTTATATTACACTAGACCCTGTCTCTGTTTATATTACACTAGACCCTGTCTCTGTTTATATTACACTAGACCCTGTCTCTGTTTATATTACACTAGACCCTGTCTCTGTTTATATTACACTAGACCCTGTCTCTGTTTATATTACACTAGACCCTGTCTCTGTTTATATTACACTAGACCCTGTCTCTGTTTATATTACACTAGACCCTGTCTCTGTTTATATTACACTAGACCCTGTCTCTGTTTATATTACACTAGACCCTGTCTCTGTTTATATTACACTAGACCCTGTCTCTGTTTATATTACACTAGACCCTGTCTCTGTTTATATTACACTAGACCCTGTCTCTGTTTATATTACACTAGACCCTGTCTCTGTTTATATTACACTAGACCCTGTCTCTGTTTATATTACACTAGACCCTGTCTCTGTTTATATTACACTAGACCCTGTCTCTGTTTATATTACACTAGACCCTGTCTCTGTTTATATTACACTAGACCCTGTCTCTGTTTATATTACACTAGACCCTGTCTCTGTTTATATTACACTAGACCCTGTCTCTGTTTATATTACACTAGACCCTGTCTCTGTTTATATTACACTAGACCCTGTCTCTGTTTATATTACACTAGACCCTGTCTCTGTTTATATTACACTAGACCCTGTCTCTGTTTATATTACACTAGACCCTGTCTCTGTTTATATTACACTAGACCCTGTCTCTGTTTATATTACACTAGACCCTGTCTCTGTTTATATTACACTAGACCCTGTCTCTGTTTATATTACACTAGACCCTGTCTCTGTTTATATTACACTAGACCCTGTCTCTGTTTATATTACACTAGACCCTGTCTCTGTTTATATTACACTAGACCTGTCTCTCTTTTATATTACACTAGACCCTGTCTCTGTTTATATTACACTAGACCCTGTCTCTGTTTATATTACACTAGACCCTGTCTCTGTTTATATTACACTAGACCCTGTCTCTGTTTATATTACACTAGACCCTGTCTCTGTTTATATTACACTAGACCCTGTCTCTGTTTATATTACACTAGACCCTGTCTCTGTTTATATTACACTAGACCCTGTCTCTGTTTATATTACACTAGACCCTGTCTCTGTTTATATTACACTAGACCCTGTCTCTGTTTATATTACACTAGACCCTGTCTCTGTTTATATTACACTAGACCCTGTCTCTGTTTATATTACACTAGACCCTGTCTCTGTTTATATTACACTAGACCCTGTCTCTGTTTATATTACACTAGACCCTGTCTCTGTTTATATTACACTAGACCCTGTCTCTGTTTATATTACACTAGACCCTGTCTCTGTTTATATTACACTAGACCCTGTCTCTGTTTATATTACACTAGACCCTGTCTCTGTTTATATTACACTAGACCCTGTCTCTGTTTATATTACACTAGACCCTGTCTCTGTTTATATTACACTAGACCCTGTCTCTGTTTATATTACACTAGACCCTGTCTCTGTTTATATTACACTAGACCCTGTCTCTGTTTATATTACACTAGACCCTGTCTCTGTTTATATTACACTAGACCCTGTCTCTGTTTATATTACACTAGACCCTGTCTCTGTTTATATTACACTAGACCCTGTCTCTGTTTATATTACACTAGACCCTGTCTCTGTTTATATTACACTAGACCCTGTCTCTGTTTATATTACACTAGACCCTGTCTCTGTTTATATTACACTAGACCCTGTCTCTGTTTATATTACACTAGACCCTGTCTCTGTTTATATTACACTAGACCCTGTCTCTGTTTATATTACACTAGACCCTGTCTCTGTTTATATTACACTAGACCCTGTCTCTGTTTATATTACACTAGACCCTGTCTCTGTTTATATTACACTAGACCCTGTCTCTGTTTATATTACACTAGACCCTGTCTCTGTTTATATTACACTAGACCCTGTCTCTGTTTATATTACACTAGACCCTGTCTCTGTTTATATTACACTAGACCCTGTCTCTGTTTATATTACACTAGACCCTGTCTCTGTTTATATTACACTAGACCCTGTCTCTGTTTATATTACACTAGACCCTGTCTCTGTTTATATTACACTAGACCCTGTCTCTGTTTATATTACACTAGACCCTGTCTCTGTTTATATTACACTAGACCCTGTCTCTGTTTATATTACACTAGACCCTGTCTCTGTTTATATTACACTAGACCCTGTCTCTGTTTATATTACACTAGACCCTGTCTCTGTTTATATTACACTAGACCCTGTCTCTGTTTATATTACACTAGACCCTGTCTCTGTTTATATTACACTAGACCCTGTCTCTGTTTATATTACACTAGACCCTGTCTCTGTTTATATTACACTAGACCCTGTCTCTGTTTATATTACACTAGACCCTGTCTCTGTTTATATTACACTAGACCCTGTCTCTGTTTATATTACACTAGACCCTGTCTCTGTTTATATTACACTAGACCCTGTCTCTGTTTATATTACACTAGACCCTGTCTCTGTTTATATTACACTAGACCCTGTCTCTGTTTATATTACACTAGACCCTGTCTCTGTTTATATTACACTAGACCCTGTCTCTGTTTATATTACACTAGACCCTGTCTCTGTTTATATTACACTAGACCCTGTCTCTGTTTATATTACACTAGACCCTGTCTCTGTTTATATTACACTAGACCCTGTCTCTGTTTATATTACACTAGACCCTGTCTCTGTTTATATTACACTAGACCCTGTCTCTGTTTATATTACACTAGACCCTGTCTCTGTTTATATTACACTAGACCCTGTCTCTGTTTATATTACACTAGACCCTGTCTCTGTTTATATTACACTAGACCCTGTCTCTGTTTATATTACACTAGACCCTGTCTCTGTTTATATTACACTAGACCCTGTCTCTGTTTATATTACACTAGACCCTGTCTCTGTTTATATTACACTAGACCCTGTCTCTGTTTATATTACACTAGACCCTGTCTCTGTTTATATTACACTAGACCCTGTCTCTGTTTATATTACACTAGACCCTGTCTCTGTTTATATTACACTAGACCCTGTCTCTGTTTATATTACACTAGACCCTGTCTCTGTTTATATTACACTAGACCCTGTCTCTGTTTATATTACACTAGACCCTGTCTCTGTTTATATTACACTAGACCCTGTCTCTGTTTATATTACACTAGACCCTGTCTCTGTTTATATTACACTAGACCCTGTCTCTGTTTATATTACACTAGACCCCCTCTCTGTTATATGTCCTCTGTTTTATATTACACTAGACCCTGTCTCTGTTTATATTACACTAGACCCTGTCTCTGTTTATATTACACTAGACCCTGTCTCTGTTTATATTACACTAGACCCTGTCTCTGTTTATATTACACTAGACCCTGTCTCTGTTATATTACACTAGACCCTGTCTCTGTTTATATTACACTAGACCCTGTCTCTGTTTATATTACACTAGACCCTGTCTCTGTTTATATTACACTAGACCCTGTCTCTGTTTATATTACACTAGACCCTGTCTCTGTTTATATTACACTAGACCCTGTCTCTGTTTATATTACACTAGACCCTGTCTCTGTTTATATTACACTAGACCCTGTCTCTGTTTATATTACACTAGACCCTGTCTCTGTTTATATTACACTAGACCCTGTCTCTGTTTATATTACACTAGACCCTGTCTCTGTTTATATTACACTAGACCCTGTCTCTGTTTATATTACACTAGACCCTGTCTCTGTTTATATTACACTAGACCCTGTCTCTGTTTATATTACACTAGACCCTGTCTCTGTTTATATTACACTAGACCCTGTCTCTGTTTGTATTACACTAGACCCTGTCTCTGTTTATATTACACTAGACCCTGTCTCTTTTATATTACACTAGACCGTGTACCTGTTTATATTACACTAGACCCTATCTCTATTTATATTACACTAGACCCTGTCTCTGTTTATATTACACTAGACCTGTCTCATAACACTAGATATATCAACTGTCTTGTTTATATTACACTAGACCTGTCTCTGTTTTATTACACTAGACTCTCTGTTTATATTACACTAGACCCTGTCTCTGTTTATATTACACTAGACCCTGTCTCTGTTTATATTACACTAGACCTGTCTCTGTTTATATTACACTAGACCCTGTCTCTGTTTATATTACACTAGACCCTGTCTCTGTTTATATTACACTAGACCCTGTCTCTGTTTATATTACACTAGACCCTGTCTCTGTTTATATTACACTAGACCCTGTCTCTGTTTATATTACACTAGACCCTGTCTCTGTTTATATTATACTAGACCCCGTCTGTGTTTGTTTTACACTAGACCCTGTCACTGTTTATTTTATACTAGACCCTGTCTGTGTTTGTTTTACACTAGACCTTTCTCTGTTTATATTACACTAGCCCTGTCTCTGTTTATATTACACTAGACCCTGTCTCTGTTTATATTACACTAGACCCTGTCTCTGTTTATATTACACTAGACCCTGTCTCTGTTTATATTACACTAGACCCTGTCTCTGTTTATATTACACTAGACCCTGTCTCTGTTTATATTACACTAGACCCTGTCTCTGTTTATATTACACTAGACCCTGTCTCTGTTTATATTACACTAGACCCTGTCTCTGTTTATATTACACTAGACCCTGTCTCTGTTTATATTACACTAGACCCTGTCTCTGTTTATATTACACTAGACCCTGTCTCTGTTTATATTACACTAGACCCTGTCTCTGTTTATATTACACTAGACCCTGTCTCTGTTTATATTACACTAGACCCTGTCTCTGTTTATATTACACTAGACCCTGTCTCTGTTTATATTACACTAGACCCTGTCTCTGTTTATATTACACTAGACCCTGTCTCTGTTTATATTACACTAGACCCTGTCTCTGTTTATATTACACTAGACCCTGTCTCTGTTTATATTACACTAGACCCTGTCTCTGTTTATATTACACTAGACCCTGTCTCTGTTTATATTACACTAGACCCTGTCTCTGTTTATATTACACTAGACCCTGTCTCTGTTTATATTACACTAGACCCTGTCTCTGTTTATATTACACTAGACCCTGTCTCTGTTTATATTACACTAGACCCTGTCTCTGTTTATATTACACTAGACCCTGTCTCTGTTTATATTACACTAGACCCTGTCTCTGTTTATATTACACTAGACCCTGTCTCTGTTTATATTACACTAGACCCTGTCTCTGTTTATATTACACTAGACCCTGTCTCTGTTTATATTACACTAGACCTACCTGTCTCTGTTTATATTACACTAGACCCTGTCTCTGTTTATATTACACTAGACCCTGTCTCTGTTTATATTACACTAGACCCTGTCTCTGTTTATATTACACTAGACCCTGTCTCTGTTTATATTACACTAGACCCTGTCTCTGTTTATATTACACTAGACCCTGTCTCTGTTTATATTACACTAGACCCTGTCTCTGTTTATATTACACTAGACCCTGTCTCTGTTTATATTACACTAGACCCTGTCTCTGTTTATATTACACTAGACCCTGTCTCTGTTTATATTACACTAGACCCTGTCTCTGTTTATATTACACTAGACCCTGTCTCTGTTTATATTACACTAGACCCTGTCTCTGTTTATATTACACTAGACCCTGTCTCTGTTATATTACACTAGACCCTGTCTCTGTTTATATTACACTAGACCCTGTCTCTGTTTATATTACACTAGACCCTGTCTCTGTTTATATTACACTAGACCCTGTCTCTGTTTATATTACACTAGACCCTGTCTCTGTTTATATTACACTAGACCCTGTCTCTGTTTATATTACACTAGACCCTGTCTCTGTTTATATTACACTAGACCCTGTCTCTGTTTATATTACACTAGACCCTGTCTCTGTTTATATTACACTAGACCCTGTCTCTGTTTATATTACACTAGACCCTGTCTCTGTTTATATTACACTAGACCCTGTCTCTGTTTATATTACACTAGACCCTGTCTCTGTTTATATTACACTAGACCCTGTCTCTGTTTATATTACACTAGACCCTGTCTCTGTTTATATTACACTAGACCCTGTCTCTGTTTATATTACACTAGACCCTGTCTCTGTTTATATTACACTAGACCCTGTCTCTGTTTATATTACACTAGACCCTGTCTCTGTTTATATTACACTAGACCCTGTCTCTGTTTATATTACACTAGACCCTGTCTCTGTTTATATTACACTAGACCCTGTCTCTGTTTATATTACACTAGACCCTGTCTCTGTTTATATTACACTAGACCCTGTCTCTGTTTATATTACACTAGACCCTGTCTCTGTTTATATTACACTAGACCCTGTCTCTGTTTATATTACACTAGACCCTGTCTCTGTTTATATTACACTAGACCCTGTCTCTGTTTATATTACACTAGACCCTGTCTCTGTTTATATTACACTAGACCCTGTCTCTGTTTATATTACACTAGACCCTGTCTCTGTTTATATTACACTAGACCCTGTCTCTGTTTATATTACACTAGACCCTGTCTCTGTTTATATTACACTAGACCCTGTCTCTGTTTATATTACACTAGACCCTGTCTCTGTTTATATTACACTAGACCCTGTCTCTGTTTATATTACACTAGACCCTGTCTCTGTTTATATTACACTAGACCCTGTCTCTGTTTATATTACACTAGACCCTGTCTCTGTTTATATTACACTAGACCCTGTCTCTGTTTATATTACACTAGACCCTGTCTCTGTTTATATTACACTAGACCCTGTCTCTGTTTATATTACACTAGACCCTGTCTCTGTTTATATTACACTAGACCCTGTCTCTGTTTATATTACACTAGACCCTGTCTCTGTTTATATTACACTAGACCCTGTCTCTGTTTATATTACACTAGACCCTGTCTCTGTTTATATTACACTAGACCCTGTCTCTGTTTATATTACACTAGACCCTGTCTCTGTTTATATTACACTAGACCCTGTCTCTGTTTATATTACACTAGACCCTGTCTCTGTTTATATTACACTAGACCCTGTCTCTGTTTATATTACACTAGACCCTGTCTCTGTTTATATTACACTAGACCCTGTCTCTGTTTATATTACACTAGACCCTGTCTCTGTTTATATTACACTAGACCCTGTCTCTGTTTATATTACACTAGACCCTGTCTCTGTTTATATTACACTAGACCCTGTCTCTGTTTATATTACACTAGACCCTGTCTCTGTTTATATTACACTAGACCCTGTCTCTGTTTATATTACACTAGACCCTGTCTCTGTTTATATTACACTAGACCCTGTCTCTGTTTATATTACACTAGACCCTGTCTCTGTTTATATTACACTAGACCCTGTCTCTGTTTATATTACACTAGACCCTGTCTCTGTTTATATTACACTAGACCCTGTCTCTGTTTATATTACACTAGACCCTGTCTCTGTTTATATTACACTAGACCCTGTCTCTGTTTATATTACACTAGACCCTGTCTCTGTTTATATTACACTAGACCCTGTCTCTGTTTATATTACACTAGACCCTGTCTCTGTTTATATTACACTAGACCCTGTCTCTGTTTATATTACACTAGACCCTGTCTCTGTTTATATTACACTAGACCCTGTCTCTGTTTATATTACACTAGACCCTGTCTCTGTTTATATTACACTAGACCCTGTCTCTGTTTATATTACACTAGACCCTGTCTCTGTTTATATTACACTAGACCCTGTCTCTGTTTATATTACACTAGACCCTGTCTCTGTTTATATTACACTAGACCCTGTCTCTGTTTATATTACACTAGACCCTGTCTCTGTTTATATTACACTAGACCCTGTCTCTGTTTATATTACACTAGACCCTGTCTCTGTTTATATTACACTAGACCCTGTCTCTGTTTATATTACACTAGACCCTGTCTCTGTTTATATTACACTAGACCCTGTCTCTGTTTATATTACACTAGACCCTGTCTCTGTTTATATTACACTAGACCCTGTCTCTGTTTATATTACACTAGACCCTGTCTCTGTTTATATTACACTAGACCCTGTCTCTGTTTATATTACACTAGACCCTGTCTCTGTTTATATTACACTAGACCCTGTCTCTGTTTATATTACACTAGACCCTGTCTCTGTTTATATTACACTAGACCCTGTCTCTGTTTATATTACACTAGACCCTGTCTCTGTTTATATTACACTAGACCCTGTCTCTGTTTATATTACACTAGACCCTGTCTCTGTTTATATTACACTAGACCCTGTCTCTGTTTATATTACACTAGACCCTGTCTCTGTTTATATTACACTAGACCCTGTCTCTGTTTATATTACACTAGACCCTGTCTCTGTTTATATTACACTAGACCCTGTCTCTGTTTATATTACACTAGACCCTGTCTCTGTTTATATTACACTAGACCCTGTCTCTGTTTATATTACACTAGACCCTGTCTCTGTTTATATTACACTAGACCCTGTCTCTGTTTATATTACACTAGACCCTGTCTCTGTTTATATTACACTAGACCCTGTCTCTGTTTATATTACACTAGACCCTGTCTCTGTTTATATTACACTAGACCCTGTCTCTGTTTATATTACACTAGACCCTGTCTCTGTTTATATTACACTAGACCCTGTCTCTGTTTATATTACACTAGACCCTGTCTCTGTTTATATTACACTAGACCCTGTCTCTGTTTATATTACACTAGACCCTGTCTCTGTTTATATTACACTAGACCCTGTCTCTGTTTATATTACACTAGACCCTGTCTCTGTTTATATTACACTAGACCCTGTCTCTGTTTATATTACACTAGACCCTGTCTCTGTTTATATTACACTAGACCCTGTCTCTGTTTATATTACACTAGACCCTGTCTCTGTTTATATTACACTAGACCCTGTCTCTGTTTATATTACACTAGACCCTGTCTCTGTTTATATTACACTAGACCCTGTCTCTGTTTATATTACACTAGACCCTGTCTCTGTTTATATTACACTAGACCCTGTCTCTGTTTATATTACACTAGACCCTGTCTCTGTTTATATTACACTAGACCCTGTCTCTGTTTATATTACACTAGACCCTGTCTCTGTTTATATTACACTAGACCCTGTCTCTGTTTATATTACACTAGACCCTGTCTCTGTTTATATTACACTAGACCTGTCTCTGTTTATATTACACTAGACCCTGTCTCTGTTTATATTACACTAGACCCTGTCTCTGTTTATATTACACTAGACCCTGTCTCTGTTTATATTACACTAGACCCTGTCTCTGTTTATATTACACTAGACCCTGTCTCTGTTTATATTACACTAGACCCTGTCTCTGTTTATATTACACTAGACCCTGTCTCTGTTTATATTACACTAGACCCTGTCTCTGTTTATATTACACTAGACCCTGTCTCTGTTTATATTACACTAGACCCTGTCTCTGTTTATATTACACTAGACCCTGTCTCTGTTTATTTACACTAGCCCTGTCTCTGTTTATATTACACTAGACCCTGTCTCTGTTTATATTACACTAGACCCTGTCTCTGTTTATATTACACTAGACCCTGTCTCTGTTTATATTACACTAGACCCTGTCTCTGTTTATATTACACTAGACCTGTCTCTGTTTATATTACACTAGACCCTGTCTCTGTTTATATTACACTAGACCCTGTCTCTGTTTATATTACACTAGAGTCCTGTCTCTGTTTATATCCAACCTGTTCTTTTATATTACACTTTTCTCTGTCTCTGTTTCTATTACACTAGCTGTGTTTATATTACACTAGACCCTGTCTCTGTTTATATTACACTAGACCCTGTCTCTGTTTATATTACACTAGACCCTGTCTCTGTTTATATTACACTAGACCCTGTCTCTGTTTATATTACACTAGACCCTGTCTCTGTTTATATTACACTAGACCCTGTCTCTGTTTATATTACACTAGACCCTGTCTCTGTTTATATTACACTAGACCCTGTCTCTGTTTATATTACACTAGACCCTGTCTCTGTTTATATTACACTAGACCCTGTCTCTGTTTATATTACACTAGACCCTGTCTCTGTTTATATTACACTAGACCCTGTCTCTGTTTATATTACACTAGACCCTGTCTCTGTTTATATTACACTAGACCCTGTCTCTGTTTATATTACACTAGACCCTGTCTCTGTTTATATTACACTAGACCTGTCTCTGTTTATATTACACTAGACCCTGTCTCTGTTATATTACACTAGACCCTGTCTCTGTTTATATTACACTAGACCCTGTCTCTGTTTATATTACACTAGACCCTGTCTCTGTTATATTACACTAGACCCTGTCTCTGTTTATATTACACTAGACCCTGTCTCTGTTTATATTACACTAGACCCTGTCTCTGTTTATATTACACTAGACCCTGTCTCTGTTTATATTACACTAGACCCTGTCTCTGTTTATATTACACTAGACCCTGTCTCTGTTTATATTACACTAGACCCTGTCTCTGTTTATATTACACTAGACCCTGTCTCTGTTTATATTACACTAGACCCTGTCTCTGTTTATATTACACTAGACCCTGTCTCTGTTTATATTACACTAGACCCTGTCTCTGTTTATATTACACTAGACCCTGTCTCTGTTTATATTACACTAGACCCTGTCTCTGTTTATATTACACTAGACCCTGTCTCTGTTTATATTACACTAGACCCTGTCTCTGTTTATATTACACTAGACCCTGTCTCTGTTTATATTACACTAGACCCTGTCTCTGTTTATATTACACTAGACCCTGTCTCTGTTTATATTACACTAGACCCTGTCTCTGTTTATATTACACTAGACCCTGTCTCTGTTTATATTACACTAGACCCTGTCTCTGTTTATATTACACTAGACCCTGTCTCTGTTTATATTACACTAGACCCTGTCTCTGTTTATATTACACTAGACCCTGTCTCTGTTTATATTACACTAGACCCTGTCTCTGTTTATATTACACAGACCCTGTCTCTCTGTTTATATTACACTAGACCCTGTCTCTGTTTATATTACACTAGACCCTGTCTCTGTTTATATTACACTAGACCCTGTCTCTGTTTATATTACACTAGACCCTGTCTCTGTTTATATTACACTAGACCCTGTCTCTGTTTATATTACACTAGACCCTGTCTCTGTTTATATTACACTAGACCCTGTCTCTGTTTATATTACACTAGACCCTGTCTCTGTTTATATTACACTAGACCCTGTCTCTGTTTATATTACACTAGCCCTGTCTCTGTTTATATTACACTAGACCCTGTCTCTGTTTATATTACACTAGACCCTGTCTCTGTTTATATTACACTAGACCCTGTCTCTGTTTATATTACACTAGACCCTGTCTCTGTTTATATTACACTAGACCCTGTCTCTGTTTATATTACACTAGACCCTGTCTCTGTTTATATTACACTAGACCCTGTCTCTGTTTATATTACACTAGACCCTGTCTCTGTTTATATTACACTAGACCCTGTCTCTGTTTATATTACACTAGACCCTGTCTCTGTTTATATTACACTAGACCCTGTCTCTGTTTATATTACACTAGACCCTGTCTCTGTTTATATTACACTAGACCCTGTCTCTGTTTATATTACACTAGACCCTGTCTCTGTTTATATTACACTAGACCCTGTCTGTTTATATTACACTAGCCCTGTCTCTGTTTATATTACACTAGACCCTGTCTCTGTTTATATTACACTAGACCCTGTCTCTGTTTATATTACACTAGACCCTGTCTCTGTTTATATTACACTAGACCCTGTCTCTGTTTAACAACTAGACCCTGTCTCTGTTTTATATTACACTAGACCCTGTCTCTGTTTATATTACACTAGACCCTGTCTCTGTTTATATTACACTAGACCCTGTCTCTTTTATATTACACTAGACCCTGTCTCTGTTTATATTACACTAGACCTGTCTCTGTTTATATTACACTAGACCCTGTCTCTGTTTATATTAACTGAGACCCTGTCTCTGTTTATATTACACTAGACCCTGTCTCTGTTTATATTACACTAGACCCTGTCTCTGTTTATATTACACTAGACCCTGTCTCTGTTTATATTACACTAGACCCTGTCTCTGTTTATATTACACTAGACCCTGTCTCTGTTTATATTACACTAGACCCTGTCTCTGTTTATATTACACTAGACCCTGTCTCTGTTTATATTACACTAGACCCTGTCTCTTTTATATTACACTAGACCCTGTCTCTGTTTATATTACACTAGACCCTGTCTCTGTTTATATTACACTAGACCCTGTCTCTGTTTATATTACACTAGACCCTGTCTCTGTTTATATTACACTAGACCCTGTCTCTGTTTATATTACACTAGACCCTGTCTCTGTTTATATTACACTAGACCCTGTCTCTGTTTATATTACACTAGACCCTGTCTCTGTTTATATTACACTAGACCCTGTCTCTGTTTATATTACACTAGACCCTGTCTCTGTTTATATTACACTAGACCCTGTCTCTGTTTATATTACACTAGACCCTGTCTCTGTTTATATTACACTAGACCCTGTCTCTGTTTATATTACACTAGACCCTGTCTCTGTTTATATACACTAGACCCTGTCTCTGTTTATATTACACTAGACCCTGTCTCTGTTTATATTACACTAGACCCTGTCTCTGTTTATATTACACTAGACCCTGTCTCTGTTTATATTACACTAGACCCTGTCTCTGTTTATATTACACTAGACCCTGTCTCTGTTTATATTACACTAGACCCTGTCTCTGTTTATATTACACTAGACCCTGTCTCTGTTTATATTACACTAGACCCTGTCTCTGTTTATATTACACTAGACCCTGTCTCTGTTTATATTACACTAGACCCTGTCTCTGTTTATATTACACTAGACCCTGTCTCTGTTTATATTACACTAGACCCTGTCTCTGTTTATATTACACTAGACCCTGTCTCTGTTTATATTACACTAGACCCTGTCTCTGTTTATATTACACTAGACCCTGTCTCTGTTTATATTACACTAGACCCTGTCTCTGTTTATATTACACTAGACCCTGTCTCTGTTTATATTACACTAGACCCTGTCTCTGTTTATATTACACTAGACCCTGTCTCTGTTTTATTACACTAGACCCTGTCTCTGTTTATATTACACTAGACCCTCCTCTGTATTTACACTAGACCCTGTCCTGTATCCCTACCACTGTCTCTGTTTATATTACACCCCTCCTGTTTATACACACCCTGTCCCCTCCTGTGTCTCTGTTTATATTACACTAGACCCTGTCTCTGTTTATATTACACTAGACCCTGTCTCTGTTTATATTACACTAGACCCTGTCTTGTTTATATTACAAGACTGTCTCTGTTTATATTACACTAGACCCTGTCTCTGTTTATATTACACTAGACCCTGTCTCTGTTTATATTACACTAGACCCTGTCTCTGTTTATATTACACTAGACCCTGTCTCTGTTTATATTACACTAGACCCTGTCTCTGTTTATATTACACTAGACCCTGTCTCTGTTTATATTACACTAGACCCTGTCTCTGTTTATATTACACTAGACCCTGTCTCTGTTTATATTACACTAGACCCTGTCTCTGTTTATATTACACTAGACCCTGTCTCTGTTTATATTACACTAGACCCTGTCTCTGTTTATATTACACTAGACCCTGTCTCTGTTTATATTACACTAGACCCTGTCTCTGTTTATATTACACTAGACCCTGTCTCTGTTTATATTACACTAGACCCTGTCTCTGTTTATATTACACTAGACCCTGTCTCTGTTTATATTACACTAGACCCTGTCTCTGTTTATATTACACTAGACCCTGTCTCTGTTTATATTACACTAGACCCTGTCTCTGTTTATATTACACTAGACCCTGTCTCTGTTTATATTACACTAGACCCTGTCTCTGTTTATATTACACTAGACCCTGTCTCTGTTTATATTACACTAGACCCTGTCTCTGTTTATATTACACTAGACCCTGTCTCTGTTTATATTACACTAGACCCTGTCTCTGTTTATATTACACTAGACCCTGTCTCTGTTTATATTACACTAGACCCTGTCTCTGTTTATATTACACTAGACCCTGTCTCTGTTTATATTACACTAGACCCTGTCTCTGTTTATATTACACTAGACCCTGTCTCTGTTTATATTACACTAGACCCTGTCTCTGTTTATATTACACTAGACCCTGTCTCTGTTTATATTACACTAGAACCTGTCTCTGTTTATATTACACTAGACCCTGTCTCTGTTTATATTACACTAGACCCTGTCTCTGTTTATATTACACTAGACCCTGTCTCTGTTTATATTACACTAGACCCTGTCTCTGTTTATATTACACTAGACCCTGTCTCTGTTTATATTACACTAGCCCTGTCTCTGTTTATATTACACTAGACCCTGTCTCTGTTTATATTACACTAGACCCTGTCTCTGTTTATATTACACTAGACCCTGTCTCTGTTTATATTACACTAGACCCTGTCTCTGTTTATATTACACTAGACCCTGTCTCTGTTTATATTACACTAGACCCTGTCTCTGTTTATATTACACTAGACCCTGTCTCTGTTTATATTACACTAGACCCTGTCTCTGTTTATATTACACTAGACCCTGTCTCTGTTTATATTACACTAGACCCTGTCTCTGTTTATATTACACTAGACCCCTCTCCTGTTTATATTACACTAGACCCTGTCTCTGTTTATATTACACTAGACCCTGTCTCTGTTTATATTACACTAGACCCTGTCTCTGTTTATATTACACTAGACCCTGTCTCTGTTTATATTACACTAGACCCTGTCTCTGTTTATATTACACTAGACCCTGTCTCTGTTTATATTACACTAGACCCTGTCTCTGTTTATATTACACTAGACCCTGTCTCTGTTTATATTACACTAGACCCTGTCTCTGTTTATATTACACTAGACCCTGTCTCTGTTTATATTACACTAGACCCTGTCTCTGTTTATATTACACTAGACCCTGTCTCTGTTTATATTACACTAGACCCTGTCTCTGTTTATATTACACTAGACCCTGTCTCTGTTTATATTACACTAGACCCTGTCTCTGTTTATATTACACTAACCCTGTCTCTGTTTATATTACACTAGACCCTGTCTCTGTTTATATTACACTAGACCCTGTCTCTGTTTATATTACACTAGACCCTGTCTCTGTTTATATTACACTAGACCCTGTCTCTGTTTATATTACACTAGACCCTGTCTCTGTTTATATTACACTAGACCCTGTCTCTGTTTTTATTTTTTATATTACACTAGACCCTGTCTCTGTTTATATTACACTAGACCCTGTCTCTGTTTATATTACACTAGACCCTGTCTCTGTTTATATTACACTAGACCCTGTCTCTTTTATATTACACTAGACCCTGTCTCTGTTTATATTACACTAGACCCTGTCTCTGTTTATATTACACTAGACCCTGTCTCTGTTTATATTACACTAGACCCTGTCTCTGTTTATATTACACTAGACCGTCTCTTTTATATTACACTAGACCCTGTCTCTGTTTATATTACACTAGACCCTGTCTCTGTTTATATTACACTAGACCCTGTCTCTGTTTATATTACACTAGACCCTGTCTCTGTTTATATTACACTAGACCCTGTCTCTGTTTATATTACACTAGACCCTGTCTCTGTTTATATTACACTAGACCCTGTCTCTGTTTATATTACACTAGACCCTGTCTCTGTTTATATTACACTAGACCCTGTCTCTGTTTATATTACACTT
>JASTWF010001150.1:0-61456 GCA_030390025.1 Squalus acanthias | reverse complement strand
TATTACACTAGACCCTGTCTCTGTTTATATTACACTAGACCCTGTCTCTGTTTATATTACACTAGACC
Organism: Squalus acanthias; assembly: GCA_030390025.1. Taxonomy (NCBI): domain Eukaryota; kingdom Metazoa; phylum Chordata; class Chondrichthyes; order Squaliformes; family Squalidae; genus Squalus; species Squalus acanthias. The sequence goes on along the minus strand of JASTWF010001150.1, from coordinate 61,388 downwards.
CTGTCTCTGTTTATATTACACTAGACCCTGTCTCTGTTTATATTACACTAGACCCTGTCTCTGTTTATATTACACTAGACCCTGTCTCTGTTTATATTACACTAGACCCTGTCTCTGTTTATATTACACTAGACCCTGTCTCTGTTTATATTACACTAGACCCTGTCTCTGTTTATATTACACTAGACCCTGTCTCTGTTTATATTACACTAGACCCTGTCTCTGTTTATATTACACTAGACCCTGTCTCTGTTTATATTACACTAGACCCTGTCTCTGTTTATATTACACTAGACCCTGTCTCTGTTTATATTACACTAGACCCTGTCTCTGTTTATATTACACTAGACCCTGTCTCTGTTTATATTACACTAGACCCTGTCTCTGTTTATATTACACTAGACCCTGTCTCTGTTTATATTACACTAGACCCTGTCTCTGTTTATATTACACTAGACCCTGTCTCTGTTTATATTACACTAGACCCTGTCTCTGTTTATATTACACTAGACCCTGTCTCTGTTTATATTACACTAGACCCTGTCTCTGTTTATATTACACTAGACCCTGTCTCTGTTTATATTACACTAGACCCTGTCTCTGTTTATATTACACTAGACCCTGTCTCTGTTTATATTACACTAGACCCTGTCTCTGTTTATATTACACTAGACCCTGTCTCTGTTTATATTACACTAGACCCTGTCTCTGTTTATATTACACTAGACCCTGTCTCTGTTTATATTACACTAGACCCTGTCTCTGTTTATATTACACTAGACCCTGTCTCTGTTTATATTACACTAGACCCTGTCTCTGTTTATATTACACTAGACCCTGTCTCTGTTTATATTACACTAGACCCTGTCTCTGTTTATATTACACTAGACCCTGTCTCTGTTTATATTACACTAGACCCTGTCTCTGTTTATATTACACTAGACCCTGTCTCTGTTTATATTACACTAGACCCTGTCTCTGTTTATATTACACTAGACCCTGTCTCTGTTTATATTACACTAGACCCTGTCTCTGTTTATATTACACTAGACCCTGTCTCTGTTTATATTACACTAGACCCTGTCTCTGTTTATATTACACTAGACCCTGTCTCTGTTTATATTACACTAGACCCTGTCTCTGTTTATATTACACTAGACCCTGTCTCTGTTTATATTACACTAGACCCTGTCTCTGTTTATATTACACTAGACCCTGTCTCTGTTTATATTACACTAGACCCTGTCTCTGTTTATATTACACTAGACCCTGTCTCTGTTTATATTACACTAGACCCTGTCTCTGTTTATATTACACTAGACCCTGTCTCTGTTTATATTACACTAGACCCTGTCTCTGTTTATATTACACTAGACCCTGTCTCTGTTTATATTACACTAGACCCTGTCTCTGTTTATATTACACTAGACCCTGTCTCTGTTTATATTACACTAGACCCTGTCTCTGTTTATATTACACTAGACCCTGTCTCTGTTTATATTACACTAGACCCTGTCTCTGTTTATATTACACTAGACCCTGTCTCTGTTTATATTACACTAGACCCTGTCTCTGTTTATATTACACTAGACCCTGTCTCTGTTTATATTACACTAGACCCTGTCTCTGTTTATATTACACTAGACCCTGTCTCTGTTTATATTACACTAGACCCTGTCTCTGTTTATATTACACTAGACCCTGTCTCTGTTTATATTACACTAGACCCTGTCTCTGTTTATATTACACTAGACCCTGTCTCTGTTTATATTACACTAGACCCTGTCTCTGTTTATATTACACTAGACCCTGTCTCTGTTTATATTACACTAGACCCTGTCTCTGTTTATATTACACTAGACCCTGTCTCTGTTTATATTACACTAGACCCTGTCTCTGTTTATATTACACTAGACCCTGTCTCTGTTTATATTACACTAGACCCTGTCTCTGTTTATATTACACTAGACCCTGTCTCTGTTTATATTACACTAGACCCTGTCTCTGTTTATATTACACTAGACCCTGTCTCTGTTTATATTACACTAGACCCTGTCTCTGTTTATATTACACTAGACCCTGTCTCTGTTTATATTACACTAGACCCTGTCTCTGTTTATATTACACTAGACCCTGTCTCTGTTTATATTACACTAGACCCTGTCTCTGTTTATATTACACTAGACCCTGTCTCTGTTTATATTACACTAGACCCTGTCTCTGTTTATATTACACTAGACCCTGTCTCTGTTTATATTACACTAGACCCTGTCTCTGTTTATATTACACTAGACCCTGTCTCTGTTTATATTACACTAGACCCTGTCTCTGTTTATATTACACTAGACCCTGTCTCTGTTTATATTACACTAGACCCTGTCTCTGTTTATATTACACTAGACCCTGTCTCTGTTTATATTACACTAGACCCTGTCTCTGTTTATATTACACTAGACCCTGTCTCTGTTTATATTACACTAGACCCTGTCTCTGTTTATATTACACTAGACCCTGTCTCTGTTTATATTACACTAGACCCTGTCTCTGTTTATATTACACTAGACCCTGTCTCTGTTTATATTACACTAGACCCTGTCTCTGTTTATATTACACTAGACCCTGTCTCTGTTTATATTACACTAGACCCTGTCTCTGTTTATATTACACTAGACCCTGTCTCTGTTTATATTACACTAGACCCTGTCTCTGTTTATATTACACTAGACCCTGTCTCTGTTTATATTACACTAGACCCTGTCTCTGTTTATATTACACTAGACCCTGTCTCTGTTTATATTACACTAGACCCTGTCTCTGTTTATATTACACTAGACCCTGTCTCTGTTTATATTACACTAGACCCTGTCTCTGTTTATATTACACTAGACCCTGTCTCTGTTTATATTACACTAGACCCTGTCTCTGTTTATATTACACTAGACCCTGTCTCTGTTTATATTACACTAGACCCTGTCTCTGTTTATATTACACTAGACCCTGTCTCTGTTTATATTACACTAGACCCTGTCTCTGTTTATATTACACTAGACCCTGTCTCTGTTTATATTACACTAGACCCTGTCTCTGTTTATATTACACTAGACCCTGTCTCTGTTTATATTACACTAGACCCTGTCTCTGTTTATATTACACTAGACCCTGTCTCTGTTTATATTACACTAGACCCTGTCTCTGTTTATATTACACTAGACCCTGTCTCTGTTTATATTACACTAGACCCTGTCTCTGTTTATATTACACTAGACCCTGTCTCTGTTTATATTACACTAGACCCTGTCTCTGTTTATATTACACTAGACCCTGTCTCTGTTTATATTACACTAGACCCTGTCTCTGTTTATATTACACTAGACCCTGTCTCTGTTTATATTACACTAGACCCTGTCTCTGTTTATATTACACTAGACCCTGTCTCTGTTTATATTACACTAGACCCTGTCTCTGTTTATATTACACTAGACCCTGTCTCTGTTTATATTACACTAGACCCTGTCTCTGTTTATATTACACTAGACCCTGTCTCTGTTTATATTACACTAGACCCTGTCTCTGTTTATATTACACTAGACCCTGTCTCTGTTTATATTACACTAGACCCTGTCTCTGTTTATATTACACTAGACCCTGTCTCTGTTTATATTACACTAGACCCTGTCTCTGTTTATATTACACTAGACCCTGTCTCTGTTTATATTACACTAGACCCTGTCTCTGTTTATATTACACTAGACCCTGTCTCTGTTTATATTACACTAGACCCTGTCTCTGTTTATATTACACTAGACCCTGTCTCTGTTTATATTACACTAGACCCTGTCTCTGTTTATATTACACTAGACCCTGTCTCTGTTTATATTACACTAGACCCTGTCTCTGTTTATATTACACTAGACCCTGTCTCTGTTTATATTACACTAGACCCTGTCTCTGTTTATATTACACTAGACCCTGTCTCTGTTTATATTACACTAGACCCTGTCTCTGTTTATATTACACTAGACCCTGTCTCTGTTTATATTACACTAGACCCTGTCTCTGTTTATATTACACTAGACCCTGTCTCTGTTTATATTACACTAGACCCTGTCTCTGTTTATATTACACTAGACCCTGTCTCTGTTTATATTACACTAGACCCTGTCTCTGTTTATATTACACTAGACCCTGTCTCTGTTTATATTACACTAGACCCTGTCTCTGTTTATATTACACTAGACCCTGTCTCTGTTTATATTACACTAGACCCTGTCTCTGTTTATATTACACTAGACCCTGTCTCTGTTTATATTACACTAGACCCTGTCTCTGTTTATATTACACTAGACCCTGTCTCTGTTTATATTACACTAGACCCTGTCTCTGTTTATATTACACTAGACCCTGTCTCTGTTTATATTACACTAGACCCTGTCTCTGTTTATATTACACTAGACCCTGTCTCTGTTTATATTACACTAGACCCTGTCTCTGTTTATATTACACTAGACCCTGTCTCTGTTTATATTACACTAGACCCTGTCTCTGTTTATATTACACTAGACCCTGTCTCTGTTTATATTACACTAGACCCTGTCTCTGTTTATATTACACTAGACCCTGTCTCTGTTTATATTACACTAGACCCTGTCTCTGTTTATATTACACTAGACCCTGTCTCTGTTTATATTACACTAGACCCTGTCTCTGTTTATATTACACTAGACCCTGTCTCTGTTTATATTACACTAGACCCTGTCTCTGTTTATATTACACTAGACCCTGTCTCTGTTTATATTACACTAGACCCTGTCTCTGTTTATATTACACTAGACCCTGTCTCTGTTTATATTACACTAGACCCTGTCTCTGTTTATATTACACTAGACCCTGTCTCTGTTTATATTACACTAGACCCTGTCTCTGTTTATATTACACTAGACCCTGTCTCTGTTTATATTACACTAGACCCTGTCTCTGTTTATATTACACTAGACCCTGTCTCTGTTTATATTACACTAGACCCTGTCTCTGTTTATATTACACTAGACCCTGTCTCTGTTTATATTACACTAGACCCTGTCTCTGTTTATATTACACTAGACCCTGTCTCTGTTTATATTACACTAGACCCTGTCTCTGTTTATATTACACTAGACCCTGTCTCTGTTTATATTACACTAGACCCTGTCTCTGTTTATATTACACTAGACCCTGTCTCTGTTTATATTACACTAGACCCTGTCTCTGTTTATATTACACTAGACCCTGTCTCTGTTTATATTACACTAGACCCTGTCTCTGTTTATATTACACTAGACCCTGTCTCTGTTTATATTACACTAGACCCTGTCTCTGTTTATATTACACTAGACCCTGTCTCTGTTTATATTACACTAGACCCTGTCTCTGTTTATATTACACTAGACCCTGTCTCTGTTTATATTACACTAGACCCTGTCTCTGTTTATATTACACTAGACCCTGTCTCTGTTTATATTACACTAGACCCTGTCTCTGTTTATATTACACTAGACCCTGTCTCTGTTTATATTACACTAGACCCTGTCTCTGTTTATATTACACTAGACCCTGTCTCTGTTTATATTACACTAGACCCTGTCTCTGTTTATATTACACTAGACCCTGTCTCTGTTTATATTACACTAGACCCTGTCTCTGTTTATATTACACTAGACCCTGTCTCTGTTTATATTACACTAGACCCTGTCTCTGTTTATATTACACTAGACCCTGTCTCTGTTTATATTACACTAGACCCTGTCTCTGTTTATATTACACTAGACCCTGTCTCTGTTTATATTACACTAGACCCTGTCTCTGTTTATATTACACTAGACCCTGTCTCTGTTTATATTACACTAGACCCTGTCTCTGTTTATATTACACTAGACCCTGTCTCTGTTTATATTACACTAGACCCTGTCTCTGTTTATATTACACTAGACCCTGTCTCTGTTTATATTACACTAGACCCTGTCTCTGTTTATATTACACTAGACCCTGTCTCTGTTTATATTACACTAGACCCTGTCTCTGTTTATATTACACTAGACCCTGTCTCTGTTTATATTACACTAGACCCTGTCTCTGTTTATATTACACTAGACCCTGTCTCTGTTTATATTACACTAGACCCTGTCTCTGTTTATATTACACTAGACCCTGTCTCTGTTTATATTACACTAGACCCTGTCTCTGTTTATATTACACTAGACCCTGTCTCTGTTTATATTACACTAGACCCTGTCTCTGTTTATATTACACTAGACCCTGTCTCTGTTTATATTACACTAGACCCTGTCTCTGTTTATATTACACTAGACCCTGTCTCTGTTTATATTACACTAGACCCTGTCTCTGTTTATATTACACTAGACCCTGTCTCTGTTTATATTACACTAGACCCTGTCTCTGTTTATATTACACTAGACCCTGTCTCTGTTTATATTACACTAGACCCTGTCTCTGTTTATATTACACTAGACCCTGTCTCTGTTTATATTACACTAGACCCTGTCTCTGTTTATATTACACTAGACCCTGTCTCTGTTTATATTACACTAGACCCTGTCTCTGTTTATATTACACTAGACCCTGTCTCTGTTTATATTACACTAGACCCTGTCTCTGTTTATATTACACTAGACCCTGTCTCTGTTTATATTACACTAGACCCTGTCTCTGTTTATATTACACTAGACCCTGTCTCTGTTTATATTACACTAGACCCTGTCTCTGTTTATATTACACTAGACCCTGTCTCTGTTTATATTACACTAGACCCTGTCTCTGTTTATATTACACTAGACCCTGTCTCTGTTTATATTACACTAGACCCTGTCTCTGTTTATATTACACTAGACCCTGTCTCTGTTTATATTACACTAGACCCTGTCTCTGTTTATATTACACTAGACCCTGTCTCTGTTTATATTACACTAGACCCTGTCTCTGTTTATATTACACTAGACCCTGTCTCTGTTTATATTACACTAGACCCTGTCTCTGTTTATATTACACTAGACCCTGTCTCTGTTTATATTACACTAGACCCTGTCTCTGTTTATATTACACTAGACCCTGTCTCTGTTTATATTACACTAGACCCTGTCTCTGTTTATATTACACTAGACCCTGTCTCTGTTTATATTACACTAGACCCTGTCTCTGTTTATATTACACTAGACCCTGTCTCTGTTTATATTACACTAGACCCTGTCTCTGTTTATATTACACTAGACCCTGTCTCTGTTTATATTACACTAGACCCTGTCTCTGTTTATATTACACTAGACCCTGTCTCTGTTTATATTACACTAGACCCTGTCTCTGTTTATATTACACTAGACCCTGTCTCTGTTTATATTACACTAGACCCTGTCTCTGTTTATATTACACTAGACCCTGTCTCTGTTTATATTACACTAGACCCTGTCTCTGTTTATATTACACTAGACCCTGTCTCTGTTTATATTACACTAGACCCTGTCTCTGTTTATATTACACTAGACCCTGTCTCTGTTTATATTACACTAGACCCTGTCTCTGTTTATATTACACTAGACCCTGTCTCTGTTTATATTACACTAGACCCTGTCTCTGTTTATATTACACTAGACCCTGTCTCTGTTTATATTACACTAGACCCTGTCTCTGTTTATATTACACTAGACCCTGTCTCTGTTTATATTACACTAGACCCTGTCTCTGTTTATATTACACTAGACCCTGTCTCTGTTTATATTACACTAGACCCTGTCTCTGTTTATATTACACTAGACCCTGTCTCTGTTTATATTACACTAGACCCTGTCTCTGTTTATATTACACTAGACCCTGTCTCTGTTTATATTACACTAGACCCTGTCTCTGTTTATATTACACTAGACCCTGTCTCTGTTTATATTACACTAGACCCTGTCTCTGTTTATATTACACTAGACCCTGTCTCTGTTTATATTACACTAGACCCTGTCTCTGTTTATATTACACTAGACCCTGTCTCTGTTTATATTACACTAGACCCTGTCTCTGTTTATATTACACTAGACCCTGTCTCTGTTTATATTACACTAGACCCTGTCTCTGTTTATATTACACTAGACCCTGTCTCTGTTTATATTACACTAGACCCTGTCTCTGTTTATATTACACTAGACCCTGTCTCTGTTTATATTACACTAGACCCTGTCTCTGTTTATATTACACTAGACCCTGTCTCTGTTTATATTACACTAGACCCTGTCTCTGTTTATATTACACTAGACCCTGTCTCTGTTTATATTACACTAGACCCTGTCTCTGTTTATATTACACTAGACCCTGTCTCTGTTTATATTACACTAGACCCTGTCTCTGTTTATATTACACTAGACCCTGTCTCTGTTTATATTACACTAGACCCTGTCTCTGTTTATATTACACTAGACCCTGTCTCTGTTTATATTACACTAGACCCTGTCTCTGTTTATATTACACTAGACCCTGTCTCTGTTTATATTACACTAGACCCTGTCTCTGTTTATATTACACTAGACCCTGTCTCTGTTTATATTACACTAGACCCTGTCTCTGTTTATATTACACTAGACCCTGTCTCTGTTTATATTACACTAGACCCTGTCTCTGTTTATATTACACTAGACCCTGTCTCTGTTTATATTACACTAGACCCTGTCTCTGTTTATATTACACTAGACCCTGTCTCTGTTTATATTACACTAGACCCTGTCTCTGTTTATATTACACTAGACCCTGTCTCTGTTTATATTACACTAGACCCTGTCTCTGTTTATATTACACTAGACCCTGTCTCTGTTTATATTACACTAGACCCTGTCTCTGTTTATATTACACTAGACCCTGTCTCTGTTTATATTACACTAGACCCTGTCTCTGTTTATATTACACTAGACCCTGTCTCTGTTAATATTAGACTAGACCCTGTCTCTGTTTATATTACACTAGACCCTGTCTCTGTTTATATTAAACTAGACCCTGTCTCTTTTTATATTACACTAGACCCTGTCTCTGTTTATATTACACTAGACCCTGTCTCTGTTTATATTACACTAGACTCTGTCTCTGTTATATTACACTAGACCCTGTCTCTGTTTATATTACACTAGACACTGTCTCTGTTTATATTACACTAGACCCTGTCTCTGTTTATATTACACTAGACCCTGTCTCTGTTTATATTACACTAGACCCTGTCTCTGTTTATATTACACTAGACCCTGTCTCTGTTTATATTACACTAGCCCTGTCTCTGTTTATATTACACTAGACCCTGTCTCTGTTTATATTACACTGGACCCTGTCTCTGTTTATATTACACTAGACCCTGTCTCTGTTTATATTACACTAGAGCCTGTCTCTGTTTATATTACACTAGAGCCTGTCTCTGTTATATTACACTAGACCCTGTCTCTGTTTATATTACACTAGACCCTGTCTCTGTTTATATTACACTAGACCCTGTCTCTGTTTATATTACACTAGACCCTGTCTCTGTTTATATTACACTAGACCCTGTCTCTGTTTATATTACACTAGACCCTGTCTCTGTTTATATTACACTAGACCCTGTCTCTGTTTATATTACACTAGACCCTGTCTCTGTTTATATTACACTAGACCCTGTCTCTGTTTATATTACACTAGACCCTGTCTCTGTTTATATTACACTAGACCCTGTCTCTGTTTATATTACACTAGACCCTGTCTCTGTTTATATTACACTAGACCCTGTCTCTGTTTATATTACACTAGACCCTGTCTCTGTTTATATTACACTAGACCCTGTCTCTGTTTATATTACACTAGACCCTGTCTCTGTTTATATTACACTAGACCCTGTCTCTGTTTATATTACACTATGCCCTGTCACTGTTTATATTGCACTAGACCCTGTCTCTGTTTATATTACACTAGCACCTGTCTGTGTTTATTTTACACAAGAGCCTGTCTCTGTTTATATTACACTAGACCCTGTCACTTTTTATATTACACTATTCCCTGTCACTGTTTATATTACACTATGCCCTGTCACTGTTTATATTACACTATGCCCTGTCACTGTTTATATTACACTATGCCCTGTCACTGATAATATTGCACTAGAACCTGTCTCTGTTTATATTACACTAGGCCCTGTCTCTGTTTCTATTACACTAGACCCTGTCTCTGTTTATATTATACTGGGCCCTGTCTCTGTTTATATTACATTAGGCCCTGTCTCTGTTTATATTACACTAGACCCTGTCTCTGTTTATGTTACAGTAGACCCTTTCTCTGTTTATATTACACTAGAGCCTGTCTCTGTTTATATTGCACTAGACCCTGTCTCTGTTTATATTACACTAGACTCTGTCTCTTATTATATTACGCTAGACCCTGTCTGTGTTTATTTTACACTAGACCCTGTCTCTGTTTATAATACAATAGCCCCTGTCCCTGTTTATATTACACTAGAACCTGTCTCTGTTTATATTACACACGGCCCTGTCTCTGTTTATATTACACTGGGCCCTGTCTCTGTTTATATTACACTAGAACCTGTCTCTGTTTATATTACACTGGGCCCTGTCTCTGTTAATATTAGACTAGACCCTGTCTCTGTTTATATTACACTAGAACCTGTCTCTGTTTATATTACACTAGACCCTGTCTCTGTTTATATTACACTAGACCCTGTCTGTGTTTATTTTACACTGGACCCTGTCTTTGTTTATATTACACTATGCCCTGTCACTGTTTATATTACACTAGACCCCGTCTCTGTTTATATTTCACTCGACCCTGTCTCTGTTTATAATACAATAGACCCTGTCCCTGTTTATATTACACTAGAACCTGTCTCTGTTTATATTACACTAGACCCTGTCTCTGTTTATATCACACTGGACCCTGTCTTTGTTTATATTACACTAGACACTGTCTCTGTTTATATCACACAAGACCCTGTCTCTGTTTATATCACACTAGACCCTGTCTCTGTTTATATGACACTAGAACCTGACTCACTTTATATTACACTCGACCCTGCGTGTGTATATTACACTAGACACTTTCTCTGTTAATATTAGACTAGACCCTGTTTCTGTTTATATTACACTAGACACTGTCTCTATTAATATTAGACTAGACCCTGTCTCTGTTTATATTTCACTAGACCCTGTCTCTGTTTATATTACACTCGACCCTGTCTCTGTTTATATTGCACGAGAACCTGTCTCTGTTTATATGACACTAGATCCTGTCTCTGTTTATATTACACTAGTCCCTGTCTCTGTTTATATTATACTAGACCCTTTCTCTGTTTATATTACACTAGACCCATTCTCTGTTTATATGACACTAGAACCTGTTTCTTTTTATATGACTAGTCCCTGTCTCTGTTTATATGACACTAGAACCTGTCTCTGTTTATATTACACTGGGCCCTGTCTCTGTTAATATTAGACTAGACCCTGTCTCTGTTTATATTACACTAGACCCTGTCTGTGTTTATTTTACACTGGACCCTGTCTCTGTTTATATTTCACTATGCCCTGTCACTGTTTATATTACACTAGACCCCGTCTCTGTTTATATTTCACTAGACCCTGTCTCTGTTTATAATACAATAGACCCTGTCCCTGTTTATATTACATTAGAACCTGTCTCTGTTTATATTACACTCGGCCCTGTCTCTGTTTATATTACACTGGCCCCTGTCTCTGTTTATATTACACTAGAACCTGTCTCTGTTTATATTACACTGGGCCCTGTCTCTGTTAATATTAGACTAGACCCTGTCTCTGTTTATATTACACTAGGCCCTGTCTCTGTTTATATTACACTAGACCCTGTCTCTGTTTATATAACACTAGGCCCTGTCTCTGTTTATATTTCACTGGACCCTGTCTCTGTTTATATTACACGAGGCCCTGTCTCAGTTTATGTTACACTAGACTCTGTCTCTGTTTAGATTGCACTAGACACTGTCTCTGTTTATGTTACACTAGATCCTGTCTCTGTTTATATTACACTGGACCCTGTCTCTGTTTATATTACACTGGGCCCTGTCTCTGTTTATATTACACTTGAACCTGTGTCTGTTTATATAACACTGGGCCCTGTCTCTGTTAATATTAGACTAGACCCTGTCTCTGTTTATATTACACTAGGCCCTGTCTCTGTTTATATTACACTAGACCCTGTCTCTGTTTATATAACACTAGGCCCTGTCTCTGTTTATATTTCACTGGACCCTGTCTCTGTTTATATTACACTGGGCCCTGTCTCTGTTTATATTACACTTGAACCTGTGTCTGTTTATATAACACTGGGCCCCGTCTCTGTTAATATTAGACTAGACCCTGTCTCTGTTTATATTGCACAAGGCCCTGTCTCTGTTTATATTACACTAGACCCTGTCTCTGTTTATATGACACTAGAACCTGACTCACTTTATATTACACTAGACCCTGCGTGTGTATATTACACTAGACACTTTCTCTGTTAATATTAGACTAGACCCTGTTTCTGTTTATATTACACTAGACACTGTCTCTGTTAATATTAGACTAGACCCTGTCTCTGTTTATATTACACTTGGCCCTATCTCTGTTTATATTACACTGGACCCTGTCTCTGTTTATATTACACTAGAGCCTGTCTCGGTTTATATTACACTATGCCCTGTCACTGTTTATATTGCACTAGACCCTGTCTCTGTTTATATTACACTAGCACCTGTCTGTGTTTATTTTACACAAGAGCCTGTCTCTGTTTATATTACACTAGACCCTGTCACTTTTTATATTACACTATTCCCTGTCACTGTTTATATTACACTATGCCCTGTCACTGTTTATATTACACTATGCCCTGTCACTGTTTATATTACACTATGCCCTGTCACTGATAATATTGCACTAGAACCTGTCTCTGCTTATATTACACTAGGCCCTGTCTCTGTTTCTATTACACTAGACCCTGTCTCTGTTTATATTGCAATAGACCCTGTCTCTGTTTATATCACACAAGACTCTGTCTCTGTTTATATCACACCAGACCCTGTCTCTGTTTATATTACACTAGACCCTGTCTCTGTTTATGTTACAGTAGACCCTTTCTCTGTTTATATTACACTAGAGCCTGTCTCTGTTTATATTGCACTAGACCCTGTCTCTGTTTTTATTACACTAGACTCTGTCTCTTATTATATTACGCTAGACCCTGTCTGTGTTTATTTTACACTAGACCCTGTCTCTGTTTATAATACAATAGCCCCTGTCCCTGTTTATATTACACTAGAACCTGTCTCTGTTTATATTACACACGGCCCTGTCTCTGTTTATATTACACTGGGCCCTGTCTCTGTTTATATTACACTAGAACCTGTCTCTGTTTATATTACACTGGGCCCTGTCTCTGTTAATATTAGACTAGACCCTGTCTCTGTTTATATTACACTAGAACCTGTCTCTGTTTATATTACACTAGACCCTGTCTCTGTTTATATTACACTAGACCCTGTCTGTGTTTATTTTACACTGGACCCTGTCTCTGTTTATATTACACTATGCCCTGTCACTGTTTATATTACACTAGACCCCGTCTCTGTTTATATTTCACTAGACCCTGTCTCTGTTTATAATACAATAGAACCTGTCCCTGTTTATATTACACTAGAACCTGTCTCTGTTTATATTACACTCGGCCCTGTCTCTGTTTATATTACACTGGCCCCTGTCTCTGTTTATATTACACTAGAACCTGTCTCTGTTTATATTACACTGGGCCCTGTCTCTGTTAATATTAGACTAGACCCTGTCTCTGTTTATATTACACTAGGCCCTGTCTCTGTTTATATTACACTAGACCCTGTCTCTGTTTATATAACACTAGGCCCTGTCTCTGTTTATATTTCACTGGACCCTGTCTCTGTTTATATTACACTGGGCCCTGTCTCTGTTTATATTACACTTGAACCTGTGTCTGTTTATATAACACTGGGCCCCGTCTCTGTTAATATTAGACTAGACCCTGTCTCTGTTTATATTGCTCAAGGCCCTGTCTCTGTTTATATTACACTAGACCCTGTCTCTGTTTATATGACACTAGAACCTGACTCACTTTATATTACACTCGACCCTGCGTGTGTATATTACACTAGACACTTTCTCTGTTAATATTAGACTGGACCCTGAGGGAGCACTGCTCTGTCGGAAGGGTAGTACTGAGGCAGCGCTGCACTGTCGGATCGTCAGTATTGAGGGAGTGCTGCACTGTCGGTGTGGCAGTACTGAAGGAGTGCTGCACTGTCGGGGGGTCAGTAATGAGGGAGCGCTGCTCTGTCGGAGGGGCAGTACTGAGGGAGTGCAGCACAGTTGGAGTGGCAATACTGAAGGAGCGTTGCACGCTCGGTGGGGCTGTACTGAGGGAGAACTGCACTGTCGGAGTGGCAGTACTGAGTGAGTACTGCACTGTCGGTGGAGCAGTACTGAGGGACTGCTGCACTGTCGGAGGTTCAGTAATGAGGGAGCGATGCTCTGTCGGAGGGGCAGTACTGATGGAGTGCTGCTCTGTCGGAGGGACAATACTAAGGTAGTGCTGCACAGCCGGAGGGGCAGCACTGAAGGAGCGCTGCTCTGTCGGTGGAGCAGTACTGAGGGAGCACTGCACTGTCGGTGGGGCAGTACTGAGTGAGCACTTCACTGTCGGATGGGCAGTACTGAGGGAGCGCAGTTCTGTCAGAGGGGCAGTTCTGAGGGAGCGCTGCACTGTCGGAGGGGCAGTACTCAAGGAGCGTTGCACTGTCGGTGGGGCAGTACTGAGGGAGCACTGGACTGTCCAGAAGGGTTAGTAATGAGGGACGCTGCTCTGTCGGAGGGATAGTAACGTGGGAGCTCTGCACTGTCGGTGGGGCAGTACTGAGGGAGCACTGCACTGTCGGAGGGGCTGTAATGAGTGAGCACTGCACTGTTGCAGTAGCAGTATTCAGGGAGTGCTGCACTGTCGGAGGGTCAGTAATCAGGGAGCGCTGCTCTGTCGGAGGGGCAGTACTGTGGGAGTGCTGCACTGTCGGAGGGTTAGTAATGAGGGAGCGCTGCTCTGTCGGAGGGTCAGTAATGAGGCAGCGCTGCTCTGTCGGAGGGGCAATACTGAGGGAGCTCTGCTCTGTCGGAGGGGCAGTACTGAAGGAGTGCTGCACTGTTGGGGGGTCAGTAATGAGGGAGCGCTGCTCTGTCGGAGGGGCAGTACTGAGGGAGTGCAGCACAGTTGGAGTGGCAATACTGAAGGAGCGTTGCACGCTCGGTGGGGCAATACTGAGGGAGCACTGCACTGTCGGAGTGGCAGTACTGAGTGAGTACTGCACTGTCGGAGGAGCAGTAATGAGGGTGTGCTGCACTGTCGGAGCTTCAGTAATGAGGGAGCGATGCTCTGTCGGAGGGGCAGTACTGATGGAGTGCTGCTCTGTCGGAGGGACAATACTAAGGGAGTGCTGCACAGCCGGAGGGGCAGTACTGAAGGAGCGCTGCTCTGTCGGTGGAGCAGTACTGAGGGAGCACTGCACTGTCGGAGGGGCAGTACTGAGTGAGCACTTCACTGTCGGCAGGGCAGTACTGAGGGAGTGCTGCTCTGTCGGAGGGGCAGTTCTGAGGGAGCGCTGCACTGTCGGAGGGGCAGTACTCAAGGAGCGTTGCACTGTCGGTGGGGCAGAACTGAGGGAGCACTGCACCGTCGGAGTGGCAGTACTGAAGGAGCGCTGCACTGTCGGATGTTCAGTGCTGATGGAGCGCTGCTAGTCGGAGGGAGCACTGCACTGTCAGAGCGGCAATACTAAGGCAGTGCTGCACTGTCGGAGGGGCTGTACTGAGGAGGTGCTGCACTGTCGGAGCGTCAATAATAAGGGAGCGCTGCTCTGTCGGAGGGGCAGTACTGAGGATATGCTGCACAGTCGGAGTGGCAGTACTGAAGGAGCGTTGCACTCTCGGTAGGGCACTACTGAGTGTGCACTGCACTGTTGGAGGGACAGTAGTAAGGGAGTGGTGCACTGTCAGAGGGAGTAAAATTAGGGAGTGCTGCACAGCCGGAGCGGCAGTACTGAAGGAATATTACACTGTCGGTGGAACAGTACTGAGTGAGCACTGGACTGTCGGAGGGGCAATGTCGGAGGGTCAGTAATGAAGGAGTGCTGCATTGATGCAGGGTTAGTAATGAGGGAGCGCTACTCTGTCGGACGGTCAGTAATGAGGGTGCGCTGCTCAGTCGGAGGCCAGTACTGAGGGAGCTCTGCACTGTCAGATAATCAGTAATGAGGGAGCGCTGCTCTGTCGGAGGGTCAGTACTGAGGGAGCGCTGCTCTGTCGGAGGGGCAGTACTGAGGGAGCGCTGCACTGTCGGAGGGACAGTACTGAGGGATTGCTGCACTTTGGGCGGGTCAGTAATCAGGAAGCGCTGCTCTGTCAGAGGGGCAGTACTGAGGGTGTGCTGCACTGTCGGAGGGACAATACTAAGGGAGTGCTGCACAGCCGGAGGGGCAGTACTGAAGGACCCTTGCTCCGTCGGTGGAGCAGTACAGAGGGAGCACTGCACTGTCGGAGGGGCAGTACTGAGTAAGCACTGCACTGTCGGAGGGGCAGTACTGAGGGAGTGCTGCACTGTCGAAGGGTTTAGTAATGAGGGAGCGCTGCTCTGTCGGAGGAGCAGTACTGAGGGTATGCGGCTCTGTCGGAGGGGGAGTACTGAGGGAGTGCTGCACTGTCGGATGGTCAGTAATGAGAAACGCTGCTCTGTCAGAGGGTCAGTACTGAGGGAGTGCTGCACTGTCGGAGCGGCAATACTAAGGAAGTGCTGCACAGTCGAGGGGCAGTACTGAAGGAGCGTTGCACTGTCGGTGGAGCAGTACTGAGTGAGCACTGCAAAGTTGGAGGGGCAGTACTGAGGGAGTGCGGCACTGTCGGAGGGGCTGTACTGAGGGAGTGCTGCACGGTCACAGGGCGTTTACTAAGGGAGTGCAGCACAGCCGGAGGGGCATTACTGAAGGAACGTTGCACTGTCGGTGGAGCAGTACTGAGTGAGCACTGAACTGTTGGAGGGGCAGTACTGATGGAGTGCTGCACTGTCAGAGGGGCAGTGCTGAGTGAGCACTGCACTGTCGGAGGGGCAGTACTGAGGGAGGATTGCACAATCGGAGGGGCAGTACTGAGTGAGCACTGCACTGTCGGAGGGGCAGTACTGAGGGAGTGCTGCACTGTCGGAGGGTCAGTAATGAGGGAGCGCTGCTCTGTCGCAGAGGCAGTCCTGAGGGAGTGCTGCACTGTCGGAGGGTCAGTACTGTGTGAGCAATGCACTGTCGGAGGGGCGGTACTGATGGAGCGCTGATCTGTCGGACGGGCAGTACTGAGGGAGCACTGTACTGTCGGACGGGCAGTACTGAGGGAATGCTGCACTGTCGGAGTGTTGGTAATGAGGGAGCGCTGCTCTGTCGGAGGAGCAGTACTGAGTGAGTGCGGCTCTGCGGAGGGGCAATACTGAGGGATTACTGCACTGTCGGATGGTCAATAATGAGGGGGCGCTGCTCTGTCGGAGGGTCAGTATTGAGGGAGTGCTGCACTGTCGGATCGGCAATACTAATGGACTGCTGCACAGTCGGAGGGGCAGTACTGAAGGAGCGTTGCACTGTCGGTGGAGCAGTACTGAGTGAGCACTGAACTTTTGGATGGGCAGTACTGAATGAGCGCTGCACTGTCGGAGGAGCATTGCTGAGTGAGCACTGTACTGTCGGAGGGGCAGTACTGAGTGAGTGCTGCACAGTCGGAGGGCAGTACTGAGTGAGCACTGTACTCTTGGAGAGGCAGTACTGAGGGAGTGCTGCACTCTCGGAGGGTCAGTAATGAGGGACCGCTGCTCTCTCGGAATGGCAGTACTGAGGAAATGCAGCACAGACGGAGGGGCGGTACTGAAGGACCGTTGCACTGTCGGTGGGTCAGTACTGATGGAGCACTACACTGTCGGAGGGGAAGTACAGTGAGTACTGCATTGTCGGAGGGGCAGTACTGAGGGATTGCTGCACTGTCGGAGGTTCAGTAATGAGGGAGCGCTGCTCTGTCGGAGGGTCTGTACTGAGGCAGAGCTGCACTGTCGGAGGGTCAGTACTGAAGGAGCGTTGCACTGTCGGTGGGGCAGTACTGAGGGAGCACTGCACTGACGGAGGGACAGGACTGAGTGAGCACTGCACTGTCGGAGGGGCAGTACTGAGGGAGTGCTGCACTGTCGGTGGGTCAGTAATGAGGGAGCGCTGCTCTGTCAGTGGGGCAGTACTGAGGGAGTGCAGCACTGTCGGAGAGGCTTTACCGAGGGAGCACTGCACTGTCGGAGGGGCAGTACAGAGGGAGTGCTGCACTTTCGGAGGGGCCGTACTGAGGGAGTGCTGCACAGCGAGAGGGAGTATACTAAGGGAGTGCTGCACAGCCGGAGGGGCAATACTGAAGGAACGTTGCACTGTCGGCGGAACAGTACTGAGGGAGTGCGGCTCTGTCGCAGGGGCAATACTGAGGGAGTGCTGCACTGTCGGATGGTCAGTAATGATGGAGCACTGCTCTGTCGGAGGGTCAGTACTGAGGGAGTGCTGCACTGTCGGAGGGCAATACTAAGGTACTGCTGCAAAGTCGGAGGAGCAGTACTGAGGGAGTGCTGCACTGTCGGAGGGTCAGTAATGAGGGAATGCAGCACAGTCGGAGAGGCAGTACTGAAAGAGCGTTGCCCTGTCGGTGGGGCAGTACTGAGGGAGCACTACACTGTCGGATGGGCTGTACTGAGGGAGTGCTGCAATGTCAGATGGAGCATACTAAGGGAGTGCTGCACAGCCGGAGAGGGCAGTACTGAAGGAGCGTTGCGCTGTCGGCGGAGCAGTACTGAGTGAGCACTGCTCTGTTGGAGGGGCAGTACTGAGGGAGAGCTGCACTGTCGGAGGGGCAGTGCTGAGGGAGCACTGCACGGTCGGAGGGTCAGTAAAGAGGGAGCGCTGCTCTGTCGGAGGGGAAGTACGGAGGGAGTGCTGCACTGTCGGAGAGGCAGTACTGAAAGAGCGTTGCACTGTCGGTGGGGCAGTACTGAGGGAGCACTGCGCTGTCGGAGGGGCAGTACTGAAAGAGTGTTGCACTGTCGATTGTGCAGTACTGATTTAGCACTGCACTGTCGGAGGGGCAGTACTGATGGAGTGCTGCACTGTCGGAGGGACAATACTAAGGGAGTGCTGCACATCCGGAGGGGCAGTACTGAAGGAGCGTTGCACTGTCGGTGGGGCAGTACTGAGTAAGCACTGCACATTCGGAGGGGCAGTACTGAGGGAGCGCTGCACTGTCGGAGGTTTAGTAATGAGGGAACGCTGCACTGTCGGAGGAGCAGTACTGAGGGAGTGCTGCACTATCCGATGGTCAATAATGAGGGAGTGCTGCACAGTCGGAGGGGCGGTACTGAGGGAGTGCTGCACTGTCGGAGGGGCAGTACTGAGTGAGCACTTCACTGTCGGAGGGGCAGTACTGAGGGAGTGCTGCACTGTCGGGGGGGCAGTACTGAGGGAACACTGAGCTGTCGGAGGGGCAGTAGTGAGGGAGTGCTGCACTGTCGGATGGTCAATACTGAGGGAGTGCTGCACAGTCAGAGAGGCAGTACTGAGGGAGCACTGCACTGTCGGAGATGCAGTAGTGAGAGAGCGCTGCACTGTCGGAGGGGCAGTACTGAGGGAGTGCTGCACTGTCGGGGGGGCAGTACTGAGGGAACACTGAGCTGTCGGAGGGGCAGTAGTGAGGGAGTGCTGCACTGTCGGATGGTCAATACTGAGGGAGTGCTGCACAGTCAGGGAGGCAGTACTGAGGGAGCACTGCACTGTCGGAGATGCAGTAGTGAGAGAGCGCTGCACTGTCGGAGGGGCAGTACTGAGGGAGCGCTGCACTGTCGGAGGGTCAGTAATGAGGGAGCGCTGCTCTGTCGGGGGGCAGTACTGAGGGAGCACTGCACTGTCGAAGGGGCAGTAGTGAGGGAGTGCTGCACTGTCGGATGGCGAATACTAAGGGAGTGCTGCACAGTCGGAGGGGCAGTAGTGAGGGAGCACTGCACTGTCGGAGATGCAGTAGTGAGGGAGCGCTGCACTGTCGGAGGGGCAGTACTGAGGGAGAGCTGCACTGTCGGTGGGTCAGTAATGAGGGTGCGCTGCTCTGTCAGAGGGGCAGTACTGAGGGAGCACTGCACTGTCTGAGGGGCCATACCGATGGAGTGCGGCACTGTCGGAGGGGCTGTACTGAGGGAGTGCTGCAGTGTCAGATGGAGCATACTAAGGGAGTGCTGCACTGCCGGAGGGGCAGTACTGAAGGAGCGTTGCGCTGTCGGCG
Source organism: Squalus acanthias (assembly GCA_030390025.1). Lineage (NCBI taxonomy): Eukaryota > Metazoa > Chordata > Chondrichthyes > Squaliformes > Squalidae > Squalus > Squalus acanthias. Next base: position 40,980 of record JASTWF010001150.1, on the reverse strand, counting down.
GAACAGTACTGAGTGAGCACTGCTCTGTTGGAGGGGCAGTACTGAGGGAGTGCTGCACTGTTGGTCGGGCAGTGCTGAGGGGGTGCTGCACTGTCGGAGGGGCAGGACTGAGGGTACGCTGCACTGTCGGAGGGGCAGTACTGAGGGAGCACTGCACTGTCGGAGGGGCAGTACAGAGGGAGTGCTGCACTTTCGGAGGGGCTGTACTAAGGGAGTGCTGCACGGCGAGAGGGAGTATACTAAGGGAGTGCTGCACAGCCGGAGGGGCAATACTGAAGGAACGTTGCACTGTCGGTGGAGCAGTACTGAGTGAGCACTGCACTGTTGGAGGGGAAGTACTGATTGAGTGCTGCACTGTCGGTGGAGCAGGGCTGAGTGAGCACTGGACTGTCGGAGGCGCAGTACTGAGGGAGAGTTGCACTGTCGGAGGGTCAGTAAGGAGGGAGCGCTGCTCTGTCGGAGGGGCTGTACTGAGGGAATGATGCACAGTCGGAGGGGCAGTACTGAAGGAGCGTTGCACTGTCGGTGGGGCAGTATGAGGGTGCACTGCACTGTCGAGGGGAGCAGTACTGAGGGCGCGCTGCTCTGTCGGCGGGTCAGTAATGAGTGAGCGCTGCTCTTTCGGAGGGGTAGTACTCAGGGAGCACTGCACTCTCGGAGGGGCTGTACTGAGGGAGCGCTGCACTATTGGATGTTCAGTAATGAGGAAGCACTGCTCTGTCGGAGGGTCAGTACTGAGGGAGTGCTGCACTGTCGGAGTGTCAGTAATGAGGGAGCGTTGCACTCTTGGTGGGGCAGTAGTGAGGGATTGCTGCACAGTTGGAGGGGCAGTACTGAGGGAGTGCGGCACTGTCGGACGGGCTGTACTGAGGGAGTCCTGCACTGTGAGAGGGAGTATGCTTAGGGACTGCTGCACTGTCGGAGGGTCAGAAATGAGGGAGCGCTGCTCTGTCGGTGGGGCAGTACTGAGGGAGTGCAGCACAGTCAGAGGGGCAGTACTGTAGGAGCGTTGCACTGTCGGTGTAGCAGTACTGAGTGAGCACTGCACTGTTGGACAGTCAGTACTGAGGGAGTGTTGCACTGTCAGAGGGAGTATACTTAGGGAGTGCTACACAGCCGGAGGGACAGTACTGAAGGAACGTTGCACTGTCGGTGGAGCAGTACTGAGGGAGTGCTCCACTGTCGGAGGGGCAGTACTGAGGCAGCGCTGCACTGTCGGATAGTCAGTACTGAGGGAGCACGCACTGTCGGAGGAGCAGTACTGAGTGAGCAATTTACTGTCGGTGGGGCAGTACTGTGGGAGTGCTGCACTGTCGGAGGGTCAGTAATGAGGGAGCGCTGCTCTATCAGAGGGGCTGTACTAAGTGAGTGCGGCACTGTCGGAGGGCCAGTACTGAGGGAGCGCTGCACTGTCAGAGGGACCATACTAAGGGAGTGCTGCACAGCCGGATGGGCAGTTCTGAGGGAGTGCTGCACTGTCGGAGTGTTGGTAATGAGGGAGCGCTGCTCTGTCTGAGGAGCAGTACTTAGGAAGTGCTGCCCTGTTAGTGGAGCAGTACTGAGTGAGCACTGCACTGTCGGAGGGGCAGTACTGAGCAAGCACTGCACTGCCGATGGGCCAGTACTGAGGTAGTGCTGCACTGTCGTAGTGTTAGTAATGAGGGAGCGCTGCTCTGTCGGAGGGGCAGTACTAAGGGAGTGCTGCACTGTCGGATGGTCAGTAATGAGGGATCGCTGTTCTGTCGGAGGGGCAGTAATAAGGGAGTGCGGTATTGTCTGAGGGGCAGTACTGAAGGAGAGTTTTACGGTCAGTGGTGCAGTACTGAGGGAGCACTGCACTGTCGGAGTGTCAGTACTGAGGGAGCGCTTCTTTGTCGGAGGGGCAGTACTCCGGGAGCGCTGCGCAGTAGGAGGTCAGTACTGAGTTAGCACTGAAGTTTTGGATTGTCACTACTGAGGGAGCGCTGCACTTTCGAAGGAGCAGTACTGAGAGAGCGTTGCACTGTCGTATGGGCAATACTGAGGGTGTGCTGCACTTTCGGAGGGGCAGTACTGAGGGTGTGCTGCACTGTCGGAGAGGCATTACTGAGGGAGCGCTGCACTGTCGGAGGGGCAGTACTGAGGGATTGCTGCACTTTCGATGAAGCAGTACTGAGGGAGCGTTGCACTGTCGTATGGGCAATACTGAGGGTGTGCTGCACTTTCGGAGGGGCAGTACTGAGGGTGTGCTGCACTGTCGGAGGGGCAGTACTGAGGGAGTGCTGCACTGTCGGAGGGGCGGGACTGAGGGTGCGCTGCACTTTCAAATGTGCAGTACTGAGGGAGCACCGCACTGTCAGAGTTGACGTCTTTCAGATGACAAGTTAAGCCGATGTCCCGTCTGCTCTCTCAGGTGGACTGAGAGGATCCGATGTCACTATTTCGAAGAAGCCCAGGGGAGTTCTCTCCGTTGTACTGGGGCCAATATTTATCCCTCAACCAACATCAACAAAAAGACAGATTATCTGGACATTATCACATTGCTGTTTGTGGGAGCTTAATGTGCGCAAATTGGCTGCCGCGTTTCCCACATTACAAGAGTGACTACTCTTCAAAATATAGTTAATTGGCTGCGAAGCGCTTTGGGACAACCGGTGGTCCTGAAATACATAAATGCATGTCTTTCTTTTTAATTCTTTTTGGAACATTTTATACTTTGTGCAGCAACTTGATCTAAAATGAGCAGCTGCACAGGTTTTGCATGAACAGTTTACCAACATTTTAAAATGTTAATAAAACAAGACAAATATAAAACCTTCCCATTGATCGATTAGACAATCTGCTTGTTCTTTCTTCGTGCTTATGTTGATGGCACTCCATTTACACCAACTGTGCCCATAAAACGACACAAAGGAAGATCCTGACATCCCGTTTACAGGAAGGACCAAGCTGACCATTTATCGACTGCTGGGATCCGTGGTCGTTGGCCTGTGTGGATTCCATTAGTTCAATAGGTGGAGCAATGCGGGCCGCTAACAATAGGGGCAAACAATGCTGTGAAATTGTTTCATTTGTGAATTAACGTTGGCTTCATGTCATTGGAGGTGGACGTGTAACATTTTAGAAACGCAAAGACATCCTATCAATAAAACCTCACTCTGGGTTGTTTGTTTTTTTTGCCAGAATTTTCTGTCAACTTTTATGGGTTATAAATGCCTAGGTCCAGATTTTAATTAATTGGAATTTATTACCAGAATTAGTATAAGCAAAATTTGGTCATGGAGAAAAAATGAGTCTAAAGGTAGTCACTCTTCAGTTCCTGACGGTTTCCACCACAGGATATTAAAAGAAGTATTTGAAGAAATTGTAGATGTTCCAGCATGTCCTTGACTCAGGAAGTGCCCACTGGATAGGAAAGTTGCAATTGTCACTCCATTAGTTAAGAAGAGTAACGGAGACAAAATCGGAAATTATAGGCCTATTAGTCTAAGGTCTGTTGTGGAGAAGCTATTAGAATCTGTTATTAGTGACAGAGTGATTGAGCACTTAGACAAATATAACCTGGTCAGAGGGAGCCACCGTGGATTTGTACAAACCAAGTTGATTTTTATTAAGATGGAACTAACGTGGTTGACAATGGCGAGTCCGAGGAGGTTATTTATGTAGACTTCCAGCAGGGATTGGATCAGGTTCCACATAAGGGACTGTTAGCAAAAATGAGAGTGCATGAAATTGGAGGCAACCTATTGACATGGGCAGGGAATTGGTTCAGAGGTAGGAGACAGAGAGTAGGGATACTGCGTATGTTGACAGGTTGGCAGGATGTGGCTAGTGGTGCCCCAAGAGATCAGTACAGGGGCTTTTCAGTCTGCTCATAAATGACTGAAATGAAAGAATAGAGAGCCGCATATCCAAGGTTGTTGAAGACACCAAGTTAGTTGACACAGTAAATAGTGTAGGTGGGAGCAGCAAGTTGCAAAGGGACATTGAGAGATAAGGTGAATGGGCAAAACTGTGTCAGCTGGAGTTCAATGTGGGGAAGTGTGAGGTCATCCACTTTGGGCCCCAGAAAGATAGATCAGAGTATTTTATAAAATGTGAGAAGCTGGGAACTGCGGATGAACACAGTGATTTAGGTGTCCAAGTACAGAAAGCACTAAAGGCTCTTGTCAGGCACAAAAAATAATTAAAATGTTAATGGAATGGCCGCCTTTTTATCAAATGGGCTGTAATTGAAAGGGGTGGAAGTCCTGTTCCAGCTGTACAGAGCCCTGGTCAGACCGCAGCTGCAGCACTGCAGTCAGCTCTGGGCACCGAACCTTAGGACGGGAACAATGGCCTTGGAGGGGGAGCAGCGCAGATTCAACAGAATGGTACCTGGGCTAAAAGGGTTAAATTATGATGACAGGTTGCACAGATTGTTTATATTCCCTTTAGTATAGAATATTAAGGGGTTATATAATTAAAATATTAAAGGTGATTAAAGGAATTGATAGGGTGGATGGGTCCAGCGATTGGTCTCGGGCGGTGACGCAGAACGGGCGGTCTGTGATCGGCCGCCCGTTATACGCAGCGCCTGATATTCAGCTCCATTGACTGAAATTACAGCAAATATCAGGCGCTGCATATAACGGGCGGCTGATCCGATCCGTTCCCGTTCCTTTCTCCTGGTGACTCCTGGAAGGTGTCCAATAAGGTAGAGTAGCACAGCACTCACTCTTTTTAAGAGAAATCCTCACAGAATTTCCAGAATAAATGTTGATGGAGTGTTGGTGAAGTCTTGACGAAGTTTCCTAGAAAGTCTCCCGATGTGTTTCAAAAATCCTCTTCAAAGCTCCAGCAGCAAGTGGACAGTAAAAGGCGATGTCCCTTTAAACAGCGCTCCAAATCTTCAGCAACTACCCGTTTACTCCCAATCAGCTGGTCGCTGTTAGGAGAGAGCGTCAGGTTCAGCGCCGGCCACCAGAATGCCGTGCAGCCTCGTTAATGTGCGCCGGCAGGCAAGTTAAGTGGCAATTAGCTGCTTAATGGCCCTCCGGCGGCCGTTCATAGCGCAAGCTTCAACTCCTTGACCAAGATGGCGTCTTTCGCTAAACGCGGGTTAAACCGGCGGTCCAGCTTAAGACCCCAGCCTGGCCACCTTGGAGGCTCTTTAGCGCCTAAGGTATCCTGGGAAAATCGCCCCCCGCCACCTCACCTCATAATCCCTTCTTCTGAACGTTTTAATGGGTCACGATGTCGTTCCGCCCTTCCGACGGGGGTGGCGTTGTAGCGCCCCAGCTTTGCGTTTCCCGACTCTGCAGCTCATAATTTAGAGAGATTCCGCTGCTCCAACCAACTTCATGTCTCTGATTCCCAAACTGTAGAAAATGTTGGTACTTGGCCTCGACTCCCTATGTGCAACACCGCGGGAGATCATATTGTAATAATATAAACTCACAGTGCTATGTGTAAAAACGAGAGAATATGTCACTTTAAAATGGGACCTGGACAGTATCTGTCCACCCTGGTCCGATTAACCTCGTCCGCTAACCCTGCTTCACCCGAAGACCACACCTGGTCTTATCTCCCCTATCTAAGACTACAGGAGGTTGACTGTTATTCCCTAAAATCAATATTTCCCCAGCAAGTACTCAGTCCCATTTTCCAGGCCTCCGTTGATTTTGGCTGTCTGATAACGTGTGCTGTGCAACCTCGCATCCGTTCTGGGAAAACACTTTCAACTGGCTGTATCTGGAATCCTAATTTGATGCCCCGTAGTTCTAGATTCCCCAACTAGAGAGAAGAGTTGTGTTATATTATCTGTGACTTCCTTAATTAGTCTACCATTTCGATCAAACCGTCACATAATCTCATTTCCACACATTTCAGTACAAATTAATTCGGTCTCTCCACTCAGTCCATTTATCCGTCTTATCACGCTGGTGATTTCTCGCTGGAGTTTCTCCAAGGTGAGTATCTTCTTGCTAAGGTTTGTGCCTCACACTGAAAACAACATGATCTAATAATAGCAAAATTGTATCTAATCACATGTAACTGCTTCATAATAATCAGCAACTAAAATAAAAATATACACAGCTGTCAAACAGAACCTGACCCCGAAGTAAAGTATCGGACCAAGTAGATGGAGCTTTACACGGCATCTAACACATGTTTTTCCTTCCCTGGGAGTGTTTGATAACACCATTTTTTTAACAATTTATTAGGAAAAAGAGTGCAGTCAGGAGCAATGTTGGCCCGTTAAAAACTGAAAGTGGCGATATTGTCAATGATAATAGGGAAATGGCGGACAAGTTGAATAATTACATTGCCTCAGTATTTACAGTAGAGGAAGAAGGTAGCAAGCTAGAAATCCCAAGGAAACTAAATCAGGGACAGGAACTCAATGACATTAATGTAAGTAAAATAACAATGGCACTAAAGAGTGACAAATCCCCAGGACCAGATGGTTTCCATCCCAGGGTTGTAAAGGAAGTAGGTGAGCACATTGCAGATGCCCTAACTATAATCTTCCAAAGTTCTCTAGTTTCAGGAACATTCCCTTTAGATTGGAAAATTGCACATGTCACTCCGCTATGTAAAAATGGTGAGAGAGGGAAACCACGGAATTATAGACCAGTTAGCCTAACATCTGTTGTAGGGAAATAGCTCGAGTCAAAATTAAGGATAGGGTGACTGAACACCTTGAAAATTTTCAGTTGATCAGAGAGAGCCAACATCGATTCGTGAAAGGTAGGTCATGCCTGAAAATCTGATTGAAATTTTTGAAAAGGTGACTAAAGTAGTATCCACATAGTATCCACATCATAAAGTAGTATCAGGGGAATGTCTATGGATGTTAAATATATGGACTTCCAGAAGGCATTTGATAAAGTCCCACATAAGAGACTGTTAACTAAGGTAGAATCTCACAGCATTGAGGTCAAATTATTGACCTGGTTAGGAAATTGGCTAAGCGGTAGGAGACAGGCAGTAGGGATAACGGGCAGGTAAACAAATTGGCAGGATGTGACTAGTGGTGTCCCACAGGGGTCTGTGTTGGGGCCTCCACTATTCACAGTATTTATTAACGACTTAGATGGTGGCATAGAAAGTCATATGTCTAAATTTGCCGATGACACAAAGATAGGTGGCATTGTAGATGGAAGCATACAATTACCAAGTGATATAGACAGATTAAGTGAATGGGGAAAACTGTGGCAAATGGATTTCAATGTAGGCAAATGTGAGGTCATCACGTTGGACCTAAAAAGGATAGTAATAGGGTACTTTCTAAATGGTGAAAAGCTAAAAACAGTGGCGATCCAAAGAGACTTGGGGGTCCAGGTACATAGACCATTAAAATGTCATGAACAGTTACAGAAAATAATCAAAATGCTATTGGGATATTGGCCTTTATAGCTAGAGGACTAGAATACAGGGAGGTAGAAGTTATGCTGCAGCTGTACAAAACCCTGTTTAGACCACACCTGGAGTACTGCGAGCAGTTCTGAGCACCAAACCTTCGGAAGGGTATATGGCCTTGGAGGGAGTGCAGCGTAGGTTTACCAGAGTGATACCCGGACTTCAAGGGTTTAGTTACGGCGAGAGACTACAGAAATTAGGTGATCCAATAGAAGTTTTAAAGATATTAATGTGAACAGATAGGGTAGATCGAGAGAAAGTATTTCCACTGGTTGGGGATTTTAGGACGAGGGGACATCGTCGAAAAAATTAGAGCCAGACCTTTCAGGAGTGAAATTAGGAAACACAAAGGGTGGTAGAAGTTTGGAACTCTCTTCTGCAAACGGCAATTGATGCTAGATCAATTGTGAATTTTAAAGCGGAGATTGATAGCTTCCTGTTAAACAAAGTTATTCAGGGACATGGGCCAAAGGTGATTATATGGAGTTAGGAAGCAGATCAACCATGATCTCATTCAATGGCAGAGCAGGCTCGAGGGGCTGAATGGCCTACCCCTATTCCTATGTTCCTATGTAAGAGTAGGCCATATGGCCCCTCGAGCCTAGTTCGCCATTCAAAAATGTCATGGCTCATCTTCGACCGCAAAGCCACTTACCTGCCCGATCAGCATATCCTTTGATTCCCATTGAGGGAAAAAGTCTATCGATCTCAGCCTTTAATATACTCAATGACTGAGCATCCACAGCCCTCTAGGCTAGAGAATTACAATGATTGACAAACCTCTGAGTGAAGAAATTTCTCCTCATCTCAGTCTTAAATAGCCTACCCCTTATCCTGAGACGATGCTCCCTTGTTCGAGACTCTTCAACCAGGGGAAGCACTTCTCAGCATCTACCCTGTCAAGCCCTCTCAGAATGTTATATGTTTCATTGAGATCACCTCCCATTCTTCTAAACTCCAGAGAGTATCGGCCCAATCTACTCAATCTCTCCTCATATGACAACCCTCTCAACCCAGGAATCAACCCAGTGAAGTTTCGTTGCACCCCCTATAAGGCAAGTATATCCTTCCTTAGAAGCGGAGACCAAAACTGTGCACAGTACCCCAGGTGTGGTCTCACCAAAGCCCCGTACCATTGCAGCAGACTTTCTTACTGTTGTGCTCCAAACGCCTTTGCAATAAAGGCCAACATAACATTTGCCTTCGTAATTGCTTGTTGCACCTGCATGTTAACTTTCTCTGATTCTTGTACAATGACAGCCAAATCCTGCTGAATAACAACATGTATTAATTTCTCACCATTTAAAAATATTCTGCTGTTCTATTCTTCCCACCAAAGTGAATAACTTCACTTGTGAGGGTAATATATGAGCCTGGATAGAGGATTGATTAAAGGACAGAAAACAAAGAGTAGAAATAACCGGGTCGTTTTCAGGTTGGCAGGCTATTACTAGTGGAGTGCCACAAATATCTGTGCTGGCCCCTCAGCTATGTACAATCTATATTAATGACTTAGATGAAAGGTTTATCTACCCTGCTAGTTTTATCCTGAAAACGATCTAATAGATTTATCAAACACGATTTCCCTTTCATTAAACCATGTTGACACTGCCTCATCATATTATGATTTTCTAAGTGCCCTGTTACCACTTCATTCTGTGTATTTGATTCAGACTCTCCACACTCAGATTTCTCACTATCTCTCCTGAAGGCGCTGGTAAAATATCCTACACATTGTAACAGAAGAATTCCAAAGCTGGGCCCCCCATTTACAGTCCCAGGGCTGAAATTCCCATGTACAGTCCCAGGGTTAGAATCCCCATGTACAGTCCCAGGGTTAGAATCCCCATGTACAGTCCCCGGGTTAGAATCCCCATGTACAGTCCCAGGGTTAGAATCCCCATGTACAGTCCCAGGGTTGGAATCCCCATGTACAGTCCCAGGGTTAGAATCCCCATGTGCAGTCCCAGGGTTAGAATCCCCATGTACAGTCCCAGGGTTGGAATCCCCATGTGCAGTCCAAGGGTTAGAATCCCCATGTACAGTCCCAGGGTTGGAATCCCCATGTACAGTCCCAGCATTGGAATCCCCATGTACAGTCCCAGGGTTAGAATCCCCATGTACAGTCCCAGGGTTAGAATCCCCAGGTACAGTCTCGGTTAGAATCCCCATGTACAGTCCCAGGGTTGGAATCCCCAGGTACAGTCTCGGTTAGAATCCCCATGTACAGTCCCAGGGTTGGAATCCCCATGTACAGTCCCAGGGTTAGAATCCCCATGTACAGTCCCAGGGTTAGAATCCCCATGTACAGTCCCAGGGTTGGAATCCCCATGTACAGTCCCAGGGTTAGAATCCCCATGTACAGTCCCAGGGTTAGAATCCCCATGTACAGTCCCAGGGTTAGAATCCCCATGTACAGTCCCAGGGTTAGAATCCCCATGTACAGTCCCAGGGTTGGAATCCCCATGTACAGTCCCAGGGTTAGAATCCCCATGTACAGTCCCAGGGTTGGAATCCCCATGTACAGTCCCAGGGTTAGAATCCCCATGTACAGTCCCAGGGTTGGAATCCCCATGTACAGTCCCAGCATTGGAATCCCCATGTACAGTCCCAGGGTTGGAATCCCCATGTACAGTCCCAGGGTTGGAACCCTCAGCAACACCGAGTGCGGTTCTCAGGCTCCGAGTCAGAGCCGGCGGGCCCGGGGCAACACCGAGTAGGAACGGCGATATATGCCCAAGTCAGGATAGTGTGTGACTTGGAGGGGAATTGGGAGGTGATGGTTTTCCCATGCACCTGCTGCCCTTCTAGGTGGTGGAGGTTGCGTGTTTGGGAGGTGCTGTCAAAGTTCTAGTCGAGTTGCAGATATATAAAGTCACTCTTTCCCTCCTCCCCCTCCCACCTCGCTCTCTCTCCTCCCATAGAGGCCAGAGTCTTGTGTAGGCCCAGACCGGGTGGCGGGTTCCCTTCCCTGAAGGATATTAGTGAACCAGTAGGGTTTTTACGACATTCCGGCAGCTTTCATGGTCACTTTTTTCTAGTGCCGGCCCCACAAATTCCCAGATTCATTCAGCTCAATTTCACAACCTGTCTTTGTGTTTTTGTGGGTTCTCTCTCACCCTCACTTTTTCCTGTTTCAAATTCATTTTACAGGGTGTTAGAAGGGGAGGATTTGTTGATGGGAAACTCAAACCAAACCTCACTTCAAGATCTGACAGTCACTCGATTCATGAGGACCTTTGAGCATGGAAGCAGAAAGCACCGTTCAGAGCGGGGAGAAACCGTACACATGTTCTGTGTGTGGACAAGGCTTCAGCCGATCCTCTTGCCTGTCGAGCCACAAGCGCAGTCACACCGGGGAGAGGCCATTCACCTGCACTGAGTGTGGAAAGGGATTCACTCAGTCATGCAATCTGCTGCCGCACCGGCGAGTTCACACTGACGAGAGACCTTTTAAATGTCAGGACTGCGGGAAGTGATTTAAAAGTTCCAAGGAACTGACACTCCATCATAGTGTTCACACTGACAAGTGAGCGTTCAGGTGCTCTCATTGCGGGACTGGGTTCAGGCGATCATCTGAACTCACTGTACACCAGCGCACTCACACCGGGGAGAGGCTGTTCACCTGCTCTGAGTGTGGGAAGGGATTCACTCGGTCATCCCACCTGCTGACACACCAGCGAGTTCACACTGGGGAGAGGCCGTTCACCTGCTCCGAGTGTGGGAAGGGATTCACTTATTCATCCACCCTGCTGACACACCAGCGAGTTCACAAATGACTGCAGGTCTTGGATTCTGATGTTATTGCTGCTGTTAATTACATCCCGGACTGAATCGTGTTCACACTGACAGCTGGGGTTTGTTTCTGCTGATGTTAATAACCCCTGTAACTGGGCTGGAGTTTAAATTTCTGGATATCTGTCCAATAAATCAGCTTTGCTTCAATCATATTGTTGTGGATTTTTGTCGATCCCCCCTGAGTGTTGAGCATCACCTGGCTGGAGCTCAGAAAGGACAATCTGGGGGGAGGATCGTACGGCGGGAACAGAACTACAGCCTGGACACAGTCCTTCAGGGCCACACTGAGAGGGGCAAACGGCACTTTGGGCTTTCTCGTCTCTCTTCACTGACAGCAAAGTTTTCGGGCAGATTAAGACCATCAGAATAGATCATAAGAATTAGGAACAGGAGTAGGTCACACGGCCCCTCTCGCCTGCTCTGCCATTCAATAAGATCATGGCTGATCATCGACTTCAACTCCACTTTCCCACCCGATCTCCATATCCTTTGATTCCCCTAGAGTTCAAAAATCTATCTATCTCAGCCTTGAATATACTCAAAGACTGAACATTCACAGCCCTCTGGGGCAGAGAATTCCAAAGATTCACAACCATCTGAGTGAAAAAATTCCTCCTCCTCTCGGTCTTAAATGGCCGACCCCTTATCCTGAGACTATGCCCCCAGTTCGAGACACTCCAGCCAGGGGAAACAACCTCTCAGCATCTACCCTGTTAATCCCCTTCAGAATCTTGTATGATTCCATGAGATCACCTCTCATTCTTCTAAACTCCAGAGAGTATCGGCCCATTCTACACAATCTCCCATCATAGGACAGCCCTCTCATCCCAGGAATCAATCTCGTGAACCTTCGTTGCACCGCCTCCAAAGCATGTATATCTTTCCTTCGATAAAGAGACCAAAACTGTGCACAGTACTCCAGGTGTGGTCTCACCGAGGCCCTGTATAATTGTAGCAAGACTTCCTTACTCTTATAATCCAACCCCTTGCAATAAAGGCCAACATCCCATTTGCCTTCCTTATTGCTTGCTGTACATGCATGCTCGCTTTCTGTGTTTCTTGCACGAGGACACCCAAATCTCTCTGAACACCAACACTTGAAAGTTTCACACCATTTAAAAAATATTCTGTTTTACTATTCTTCCTACCAAAGTGAATAACCTCACATTTCCCTACATTATACTCCATCTGCCCACTCACTTAGTCTATCTATATCCCTTTGGAGACTTATACCCCTTTAATCTTGAGCCCTGTAAGGAATGTATCCCAGCTGCTCTCTTCCATGGGTCACAGCTCCTGGGCATGGAACAGAAGGCTCCTTTACAACTGTGTTTAGAGTCAGGAAGAACAACGGTGAATGCTGGAAACGTGCTGTCAAATCAGAGATTGGTGTCAAACTGCGATCTGTTCCTGACTGAAAGTGAAACGGCAGGGTTAAGTTTCCAGTCTAAAAATGACTGGTAATTATTCCACGAAGATTTAATATGTGTGTGTGAGACAGTCCTGAGTCTACCATTTTAAGGCAGGTGTTAGCTCATTTAAAATAAACCCGTTTAAAATAAATTGGTTAAAATCTGCATTAAAATAGCAGAGGGAGGAGTTCACAGGAGCCTGTTAACTGCTGGTACAATTATACAACAGACATTTGATCTCCAGATAAAGAAGGATCTGCAGCGTGTTTCCAGGAATTCCCTGTTTTATTGATGTGTGCGTGTTAGATACCAGGATAACTCAAAATACACGACCCGGAACATCTATGGGGTGCGATCACGACAGTTACTCTGGGATCACTCCTGCTGCAGAACTCCAGCACTGACCCTGCTGAAGGTTGTAGGCTCAGGGAGTGGGGCCTCCAGGAGTGGACTGTGAGAAAGCTGGGTTTCAGTATCCTGACAAATATATGGTGAGGAACCAGAGGAATCCTTACTAAGGAACTGTCTGGGGTTTAACCTGTCAGTGTAGGTCTAGGGGTGAATGATGCCTGACTCCCCGAACTGTCTCACATTGAACCCAGTTCAGATCAAGATGGATTCAGTTTACAGGAGAATAGGGAGAAATATCACCCACAATGGAGGGAGAGGAAAGCAGCCATTGGAGAAGCTCAGAGATCTTTGGAAAAGCTGATGGTGCCCATTTGTGGGAATAATAGCAAAAGCTTTTCCAGCTACGTCAGGAGTCAGTAGACCGTTAAAGATGGTTTCACATCAGTCTACACTCCTGTGGGTGATGCTCAGATTCCAGCTGTTGGATGTGCTGTCGACAATAACATCATAAATATTAAAATAGAAAGAGATTGTCATACAATCATCGAATAGTACCACACAGAAGGAGGCTATTCTGCCCATCGAGTCTGTGCCGGCTCTTTCGAAGAGCAATCCAGTTAGTCCCACTCCCCTGCTCATTCCCCAAACCCCTGCAATGTTTTCTCCTTCAAGTATTTCTCCAATTCCCTTTTGAAGGCTACTATTGAATCTGTATCCACCAGCCTATCAGGCAGCGCATTCCAGATCCTAACCACTCGTTGTGTAAAAAGGTTTTTCCTCATGTCACCTCTGGTTCTTTTGCAAAGGGGCAGAGAAAGTGGGGAGGGGAGGAAAGAACAAAAGAGAAGGTCTGGGAGAGGATGAAAAGCTTTCAAAGTTCAAAGCAGCTGATGCACGATCTGCGCATTGATACTGGAGAGAGGCTGATTCAATATCCTGTGTGTGGGAAGAAATTCACCCCACCTGCTGAGACTCCAGTGAGATCACATGTGACTGCAGGGGTTTGGATTCTGTTATTAATCATATCCAGGACTGAACCATGGCAGAGTGCCCGTGCACTGGGGTTTCTGTGTGAATTATTGATGAATTTTCTCTCAATGGGATCACAGTAACTCATTCTCCATTCACTAATTGGGGCTTTCAATGCTCCCCAGCATGCCCCGCGGGGGAGAATGTGCCCCATTCACTCTGCGGAGCCCAGTGCGCATGCGCAGTTCCCGCCTGTATTTGGAGCATGCGCAGTGTCAGTGTGATCGGAGCCGGGCGAGTGCGGAAGCGCTGAAAGGTCGGTGTCGCGATTTTGGCGCCGATTACGAATCAGCGGGGCGCAGGGAGGTAACGCACCCGGCGGGTGGGCTTCATAAACACCTGGTGTAGGCCGCAAGCCCCGAATGAGAACCTACAGGTTCCGCGTTTGCAGCTCCGAGGCTTTTACCAGGGAAAAGGCCCAGGTTAACGGCGGCCATCTTTGTAAAGAAAAACTGCGGTTTTGTTTGTCTCCCTCTTGTTTCATTGAGCAGTACCGCGCATGCGCCGCCATCTTTCTAAAGGGACCAGTACTGAGCGGGGCTTCAGGGTCCCAGTGAGTGAACTGAACCCAGCCAGAGTCAGCACCTTCAGGGGAGGAGAGGCAGGGGAACCAGTGAGTGTGGAACTGAACCCAACCAGAGTCAGCACCTTCAGGGGAGGAGAAGAGAGGAGAACCAGTGAATGTAGAACTTAACCCAGCCAGAGTCAGCACCTTCAGGAGAGGAGAACCAGTGAGTGTAGAACTGAACCCAGCCAGAGTCAGCACCTTCAGGGGAGGAGAGGGAGGGGAACCAGTGAGTGTCGAACTGAACCCAGCCAGAGTCAGCAGCTTCAGGGGAGGAGAGGGAGAGGGAACCAGTGAGTGTCGAACTGAACCCAGCCAGAGTCAGCACCTTCAGGGAAGTAGAGGGAGGGGAACCAGTGAGTGTAGAACTGAACCCAGCCAGAGTCAGCACCTTCAAGGGAGGAGAGGGAGGGGAACCAGTGAGTGTAGAACTGAACCCAGCCAGAGTTGGTGGTGAAAACTGGGAGCGGAGAGCAAACTGTCTTGAGACGTGCGATGTGTTTGGATTTTAGCAAACGGAGGAGGGACAATGTGTGGGACGGGGATTTGGAGGAACAAGAGAGGAAAGAATATTCCATAGAAACTAGAATTGTCTGTTCTGAATTTCTGTCCTGTACTTACAGTGATGAGTTTTGTAAACTTATTTTACAGGGTATTGGAAAGGGAGGATTTGAAGAAGGGAAACTCAAACCAAATATCAAGTCAAGATCTGACAGCGTCACTCGATTCATTCGGACATGTATATCATCGGCCTTTGAATGTGGAAGGAGAAATGTTTGTCTGTTTTGTCTGTGGGAAAAGATTTCAAACATCAGTGTGACTGGAAAAGCATCGAGACACACACACCCGAGTGAGAGTGTTCCAGTGCACTGACAGTGGAAAGAGCTTTAACCAGTTACACAGCCTGAAAAAACATCGCACCATTCACAGCGGGGAGAAACCGTACACGTGTTCTGTGTGACGAGGCTTCAACAGATCATCCAACCTGGAGAGACAAGAGGACACCCGCACCACGGAGAAACCGTGGAAATGTGGGGACTGCGGGAAGGGATTCAGTTACCCATCTCAGCTGGAAATTCATCATCGCAGTCACACTGGGGAGAGGCCATTCACCTGCTCTGAGTGTGGGAAAGGATTCACTCAGTCATCCGACCTGCTGGCACACCAGCGAGTTCACACCGGGGAGAGGCCGTTCACTTGTTTGGAGTGTGGGAAGGGATTCACCTGTTCATCCCACCTCCTGAAACACCAGCGAGTTCACACCGGGGAGAGGCCGTTCACCTGCTCCGAGTGTGGGAAGGGATTCACCCGTTCATCCGACCTGCTGATTCACCAGCGAGTTCACACTGGGGAGAGGCCGTTCACCTGCTCCGAGTGTGGGATGGGATTCACCCGTTCATCCCACCTCCTGAAACACTATCGAGTTCACACCGGGGAGAGGCCATTCACCTGCTCCGAGTGTGGGAAGGGATTCACCCGTTCAACCGACCTGCTGATTCACCAGCGAGTTCACACTGGGGAGAGGCCGTTCACCTGCTCCGAGTGTGGGAAGGGATTCACTACTTCATCCAGCCTGCTGACACACCAGCGCGTTCACACTGGGGAGAGGCCATTCCTCTGCTCCGTGTGTGGGAAGGGATTCACTCAGTCATCCAACCTGCTGACACACCATCGAGTTCACAAGTGACTGCAGGGGTTGGATTTTGATATTGCTGCTGTTAATCACTTCCAGGACTGAACCATGATCATTCTGACATTTGAGGTTTGTTTCTGCTGATGTTATTTACCCCTGTTACTGGGCTGGAGTTTAATATTCTGGATATATGTCGAATAAATCAGCTTTGCATTAAACACATTGTTGTGGATTTTGTCGTTCCCACCTGAGTGTTTAGCATCACCTGGCTGGAGCTCAGAAAGGACAATCTGGGGGGAGGATCGTACGGCAGGAACAGAACTACAGCCTGGACACAGTCCTTCAGGGCCACACTGAGAGGGGCAAACAGCACTTTGGTCTTTCTCGTCTCTCTTCACTGACAGCAATGTCCCCGTGCAGGTTAATCTTGAGGCCTGTAAGGAATGTGTCCCAGCCGCTCTCTCCCATGGGTCAGAGCTCCTAGGCACGGAACAGAAGGCTCCTTTACAACTGAGTTTAGAGTCAGGAAGAACAACGGTGAATGCTGGAAACGTGCTGTCAAATCAGAGATTGGTGTCAAACTGCGATCTGTTCCTGACTGAAAGTGAAACGGCAAGGTTAAGTTTCCAGTCTCAAATTGACTGGTAATTATTCCACGAAGATTTAATATGTGTGTGTGAGACATTCCTGAGTCTACCATTTTAAGGCAGGTGTTAGCTCATTTAAAATAAACCCGTTTAAAATAAATTGATTAAAGTCTGCATTAAAATAGCAGAGGGAGGAGTTCACAGGAGCCTGTTAACTGCTGGTACAATTATACAACAGACATATGATTACCAGATAAAGAAGGACCTGCAGCGTGTTTCCAGGAATTCCCTGTTTTATTGATGTGTGCGTGTTAGACACCAGGATAACTCAAAATACACGACCCGGAATATCCACGGGGTTACTCCAGGATCACTCCCGCTGCGGAACTCCACCACTGACCCTGCACCAATCATCACCCACTGGAGGTTTTTTCAGGAGCTTCTGTGTGATGGTGAGGTGATCACTGGACAATAAAGTGCAGAGACTGGTGGGTGACTGCTCATTATCCTCGGTGTGATTTAATCCCCTTTCCCACTGAATACTGCGGACAGACAGGATCACCTTGGGAACGGAATGGTCATTGTGACATCACTTTCTAAACAAGAGCCCACAAGACAATGGGTTCTCAATAAATGTTAAAGGGATTCAACGCCCTGAAGTTACACTGGGAATAAAGGAAATAAAATGCTGAAAAATAATTGGTAAAGATAATTTCTCTCTGTGGAATGCACTCGCACACATTAAGGATGATGAGTTTTGTTTACACACTCACACATATAACAAACACTTTGAGCTCTTTTCAGTTCTGTTTAATCCGATGGAGTAAATCTGCTGTGGGCTCTTGGACCCTGCGGCAGCCCATCCGCCGGTCAACCCAAATGGAGAGGATATGCAGCCAGCAGGTGTTTTGACACGTTGGACCCCCTGGGACACATCTCATTGTCTTGGCTGTGCTCTTAGTGTGTCTTTGATGTAGGGAAAGATTTGAATACATTTTCCCTGTGTTTATATTGTGAATTCTGGGAGATTCTCTCACAGCTACCCTACCTGAAGAAGGAGCGACAGCTCCGAAAGCTTGTAATTTTAAATAAATCTGTTGGACTATAACCTGATGTTGTGCGACTTCTCATTTTTGTCCACCCCAGTCCAACGCCGGCATCTCCACATCAGGATATAAAGAGACCGCGCGCTGTTCCTCCTCCCACTGCCTGGGGCAATGGGCCAGATATTTAAAGGGACAGGGACTCCCCTTTCTCTGTCTATTTATAGTTAAAGGGACAGACCCGTTTATCTTGGAGTGTCGGCGGACTTCACTAACAGAGCTCCCATTAACAGTCGCTCCCTTCTGTACTGTGCAGTGATTGTAAACCTGTCTGTTTCAGTGACTTGAGCCTTTCCAAAATGTCTCATTTTTTTTGACGATCCATTTGACTTGCTTGTCTAATATTGAAAGTCTTCAGAATTTTGCAGTGTGACGAAGGTTTCGTTTAAAGGTGGAATATCATTTCTTTCTAAATATTCTGTTCTCACCCTCCCCCACCCTGATTTAAAACACTCTGCGCTACTGACTAGGAAGGTACCAAGTTCAATCATTGATCTGGGCTGTTAGTTGATCTCTGACAAGGCAGCAGTTCAGGGGCTGAACCATGGCAGAGTGCCCGTGCACTGTGGCTTCTGTGTGAATTATTGATGAATTTTCTCTCACTCGGATCACAGAAACTCATTCTCCATTCACAAATTGGGGCTTTCAATGACGGAAGCCAGTGCGCAGGCGCAGTGCCCGCCTGTATTTGGAGCATGCGCAGTGTCAGTGTGATCGGAGCCGGGCGAGTGCGGAAGCGCTGAAAGGTTGGTGTCGCAATTTTTGCGCCGATTACGAATCAGGGAGGTAACGTACCCGGTGGATGGGCTTCATAAACACCTGGTGTAGGCCGCAAGCCCCGAATGAGGACCGACAGGTTCCCTGTTTGCAGCTCCGAGGCTTTTTCCCGGGAAAAGGCCCATATTAACGGCGGCCATCTTTGGAAAGAAAAGCTGAGGTTTTTCGTCTCCCTCTTCTTTCATCGAGCAGTACCGCGCATGCGCCGCCATCTTTGTAAAGGGACCAGTAGTGGGCGGGGCTTCAGGGTCCCAGTGAGTGAACTGAACCCAGCCAGAGTCAGCACCTTCAGGAGAGGAGAGGGAGGGGAACCAGTGAGTGTAGAACTGAACCCAGCCAGAGTCAGCACCTTCAGGGGAGGAGAGGGAGGGGAACCAGTGAGTGTAGAACTGAACCCAGCCAGAGTCAGCACCTTCAGGGGAGGAGAGGGAGGGGAACCAGTGAGTGTAGAACTGAACCCAGCCAGAGTCAGCACCTTCAGGGGAGGAGAGGGAGGGGAACCAGTGAGTGTAGAACTGAACCCAGCCAGAGTCAGCACCTTCAGGGGAGGAGAGGGAGGGGAACCAGTGAGTGTAGAACTGAACCCAGCCAGAGTCAGCACCTTCAGGGGAGGAGAGTGAGGGGAACCAGTGAGTGAACTGAACCCAGCCAGAGTCAGCACCTTCAGGGGAGGAGAGGGAGGGGAACCAGTGAGTGTAGAACTGAACCCAGCCAGAGTCAGCACCTTCAGGGGAGGAGAGGAGGGGAACCAGTGAGTGTAGAACTGAACCCAGCCAGAGTCAGAACCTTCAGGGGAGGAGAGAGGGGAACCAGTGAGTGTCGAACTGAACCCAGCCAGAGTCAGCACCTTCAGGGGAGGAGAGGGAGAGGAACCAGTGACTGAACTGAACCCAGCCAGAGTCAGCACCTTCAGGGGAGGGGAGGGGAACCAGTGAGTGTAGATCTGAACCCAGCCAGAGTCAGCACCTTCGGGGGAGGAGAAGGAGGAGAACCAGTGAGTGTAGGACTGAACCCAGCCAGAGTCAGCACCTTCAGGGGAGGAGAGGGAGGGGAACCAGTGAGTGTAGGACTGAACCCAGCCAGAGTCAGCACCTTCAGAAGAGGAGAGGGAGAGGAACCAGTGACTGAACTGAACCCAGCCAGAGTCAGCACCTTCAGGGGAGGGGAGGGGAACCAGTGAGTGTAGATCTGAACCCAGCCAGAGTTGGTGGTGAAAACCAGGAGTGGTGGACAAACTGTCTTCAGATGTGCGATGTGTTTGGATTTTAGCACAGGGAGGAGGGACAATGTGTGGGACGGGGATTTGGAGGCACAAGAGAGGAAAGAATGTTCCATAGAAACTAGAATTGTCTGTTCTGAATTTCTATCCTCTACTCAGTGATGTCTTTTGTAAACTCCTTTGACAGGCTGTGAGAAGGGGAGGATTTACAGACAGGAAACTCAAACCAAACATCATTTTAAGATCTGACAGAGTCACTCCATTCATCAGGACCTGAATATCATCGGCCTTTGAATGTGGAAGGAGAAATGTTTGTCTGTTTTGTCTGTGGGAAAAGATTTCAAACATCAGTGTGACTGGAAAAGCACCGAGACACACACACCCAAGTGAGAATGTTCCAGTGCACTGACTGTGGAAAGAGCTTTAACCAGTTACACAGCCTGAAAAAACATCGCACCATTCACAGCGGGGAGGAACCGGACACGTGTTCTGTGTGTGACGAGGCTTCAACTGATCATTCAACTGGAGAGACACAAGGACACCCGCACCATGGAGAAACCGTGGAAATGTGGGGACTGTGGGAAGGGATTCAATTACCCGTCTGAGCTGGAAAGTCATCGTCGCAGTCACACTGGGGAGAGACCGTTCACCTGCTCTGAGTGTGGGAGGGGATTCACTCGGTCATCCACTCTGCTGATACACCAGCAAGTTCACATTGGGGAGAGGCCGTTCACCTGCTCTGAGTGTGGGAAGGAATTCCCTTTGTTGTCCCACTTGCTGAAACACCAGCGAATTCACACTGGGGAGAGACCGTTCACCTGCTCTGAGTGTGGGAAGGGATTCACTCAGTCATCCAACCTGCTGACACACCAGCGAGTTCACACTGGGGAGAGACCGTTCACCTGCTCCGAGTGTGGGAAGGGATTCACTCGGTCATCCAACCTGCTGACACACCAGCGAGTTCACACTGGGGAGAGACCATTCACCTGCGCCGTGTGTGGGAAGGGATTCATTCAGTCATCCAGCCTGCTGACACACCAGCGAGTTCACATTGTGGAGAGGCCGTTCACCTGGTCTGAGTGTGGGAAGGGATTCACTCAGTCATCCAACCTGCTGAGACACCAACGAGTTCACAAGTGACTGCAGGGGTTGGATTCTGCTGTTAATGCTGCTGTTAATTACATCCCGGACTGAATCGTCTTCATTCTGACAGGTGGAGTTTCTTTCTGCTGATGTTAATAACCCCTATAACTGGGCTGGAGTTTAATATTTTGATATTTCAAGTAACAGTGAGTTGATATTTGATGTCTCCAAGATAAGAGGAGACTAATTGATGTTGTGTTACCGACTGTTCCATTTTTGGGCCTTTTCTCCTTTCTAACTCGAGGTTATTTCAGTTCTCGTACCTTCGGTTACTCTCATGGACAAGTCCCAGCTCCCCATACCTTCCAGAGTGTCTCTCCTAGCCTTGGCATCCAGGGAAGGTCTCGGTAACACGCCCGGGATCACTAAACACAAAACCCAGTCTGTTAATCACTTTCAGCTACTGGACTTAGCATGTGTCCCACAGCATCTCTCTCACCTTCGATGTGTGAATAGAGCATCACGCCTGCAAACCTGCTTTCAATTTCAATTTGAATCCACTCAGCAAGTGTATTTAAAAAAATACGTACAAGTAAACAGATCACATCAAATAATTGGCCAAGGTTTAGAGTCAACAAGATGAACAAGTGAACACATCACGGCCCAATACCCCAGCTCTATATTCACAGGAGAAAGTCTGTTATCTAACTCCTCGAGTGGACAGAATAGAGAAAGATCCCAACTCTAAGAACATCTAGAATCTGTTGTAAATATCTTTCAAATCCTGACTGGTCCAATCTGTCGGTTTCCTTTCAATTGAAGTGAATGGAAGATGAGAGGGGTGTTGGCATATGGACCTCGGTTAATTCAGCTTCTGAAAGGTGTTCATATTTAGTTCATTCGATATCGGGGAAAATGTGGTCAGTATAATTAGAGAGAGAGAGAGAGATTTCACTGAGCAACAGCTGGTGTTTGCAACCAACTGGCCTTGGATATTTTCATCATAGAATGTTTCGATCAGAAACATAATGTTGGGATAAGAAAAGTCTGGAGACAAGTGGTTTGTGCTGCCCCAGGAAGGCCACAGTGTTTTTACCTGCTTCTAACGTTGTTGATGTGTGTTGAAGAAAATGCAGACTTGTGTCTCTGGACTGTGCAGCAGCCAGAGACGACCATATTAGGCAATGCCAGCTCCAGTTTGATAAGAGGTTGATCGCAGAGCAAGAGATCCAGCAGTTTTAAGAATTTATCTCCCGTTATCTGCAGACATCGAATGTCGCAGCATGCTGACAAAATTGGACTTCAGACTTTAACCTATTGGGTTCAATTATTGGGATCGATTGTTGTAGAATTGAATTGTTATAGAATGGAAAAGTAGTGAAGTTATGCTAAACTTGTATCGAACCTTGGTTAGACCACACTTGGAGCACTGCGTACAATTCTGGTCACCATATTATAAAAAGGATATAGAGGCACTGGAGAGGGTGCAGAGAAGATTTACAAGGATGATACCAGAAATGAGAGGGTATACCTGTCAGGAAAGGATGGACAGGCTGGGTCTCTTTTCTCTTGAAAAAAGAAGGCTGAGAGGTGACCTAATAGAGGTCTTTAAAATGATGAAAGATTTTGATCGAGTAGACACAGAGAGAATGTTTCCACTTGTGGGGAAGAGCATAACTAGAGAACATCAATATAAGATAGTCACCAAGAAATCCAATAGGGAATTCAGGAGAAACTTCTTTACCCAGAGAGTGGTGAGAATGTGGAACTCGCTACCACAGGGAGTGGTTGAAGCGAATAGTATAGATGCATTTAAGGGGAGGCTAGACAAGCATATGAGGGAGAAGGGAATAGAGGGTTATGCTGATAGAGTTAGATGGGGAAAGACAGGAGGAGGCTCGAGTGGAGCATAAACGCCGGCATGGACTGGTTGGGCCGAATGGCCTGTTTCTGTGCCGTATATCCTGTGTAGTCACAGCAAACAGACAGTTTAACAGACTGTCCATGGTCCACTCTAACCCCACCTTCTCTCTCTCTCACTATTCATGGACACTGCTGCAGTAATTGCTCCTCTGACCTTTCCTCTCTTGTCCCTCCTACACCCCTAATACACGGCCCGACACAATCTCCCTCCCCCTACATCCTCACTGTGATGGAATCCACACCAGTCTCCCCATCTGCTCCTTGTTCTCTCCCTGGATCCGAAAACTACTGAACTCAGTCTTCCCTCCTGAAGTCTACAGGCTCGAAAACTGAAGCTTGGTGTCCCTCAGTCCCTACTCATCCCCTTCTCTGCTCCTCTTTTCCCCCGGGGTGTGTCCACACTCTGGGCCTTGGGCCTTGCCTGGGGATTCTCAGTATGAACAGGTGGGGTGTGTTTTGAGACAGGGTGTCCCCGCTCTCCTCTTTTCCCCCTTGGTTGTGTCCACACTCTGGGCCTTGGGCCTTGCCCGGGGATTCTCAGTATGAACAGGTGTGGTGTGTTTTGAGACAGGGTGTCTCCGCTCTCCTCCTCTTTTCCCCGGAGTGTGTCCACACTCTGGGCCTTGGGCCTTGCCCGGGGATTCTCAGTATGAACAGGTGGGGTGTGTTTTGAGACAGGTTGTCCCCGCTCTCCTCCTCTTTTCCCCGGGGTGTGTTCCACACTCTGGGCCTTGGGCCTTGCCCGGGGACTCTCAGTATGAACAGGTGGGGTGTGTTTTGAGACAGGGTGTCTCCGCTCTCCACCTTTAAAGGGACAAGGAGACGACCAGCTGGGCTGAATGGCCCTGCTTTATCACATCACTGCAGTGCCTAGCAACCAACCTCCCTGAGCCCTGCTCATTATGGGCTGGCAGTGTTTGATGGGACAGTGTAGAGGGAGCTTTACTCTGTATCTAACCCGTGCTGTACCTGCCCTGGAAGTGTTTGATGTGACAGTGTAGAGGGAGCTTTACTCTGTATCTAACCCGCGCTGAACCTGCCCTGGAAGTGTTTGATGGGGTAGTGTAGAGGGAGCTTTACTCTGTATCTAACCTATGCTGTACCTGCCCTGGGAGTGTTTGATGGGACTGTGTGGAGGGAGCTTTGCTCTGTATCTAACCTGTGCTGTACCTGTCCTGGGAGGGTTTGATGGGACAGTGTAGAGGGAGCTTTACTCTGTATCTAACCCGTGCTGTACCTGCCCTGGGAGTGTTTGATAGGGTAGTGTAGAGGGAGCTTCACTCTGTGTCTAACCCGTGCTGTCCCTGCCTTGGGAGTTTTTGATGGGACAGTGTAGAGGGAGCTTTATTCTGTATCTAACCCGTGCTGTACCTGCCCTGGGAGTGTTGGATGGGCTGTGTAGAGGGAGCTTTACTCTGTATCTAACCCGTGCTGTACCTGTCCTGGGACTGTGGAGAGGGATGTCAGGTCCAGGTACAGTTTCATTTTTACCATCACTTGCACCAAGCATCACACACTGGAGGTTTATATCAGGAGTTTCTGTGTGATGGTGAGGTGATCACTGGACAATAAAGTGCAGAGACTGGTGGGTGGCTGTTTATTATCCTCGGTGTGAGGCTGTTTATTATCCTCGGTGTGATTTAATCCCCTTTCCCACTGAATACTGCAGACAGACAGGATCACCTTGGGAACGGAATGGTCAGTGTGACATCACTTTCTAAACAAGAGCCCACAAGACAATGGGTTCTCAATAAATTTTAAAGGGATTCAAAGGCAAATGGTATGTTGGCCTTCGTTGCGAGAGGGTTCGAGTACAGGAGCAAGGTTGTCTTGCTGCAGTTGTGCAGAGCCTTGGTGAGACTATACCTTGAGTATTGTGTGCAGTTTTGGTCGCCTTATCTGAGGAAGGATGTTCTTGCCATGGAGGGAGTGCAGCGAAGATTCACCAGACTGATACCTGGGATGGCAGGAATGACGTTTGAGGAGAGATTGGGTCGATTGAGCTTGTATTCACCAGAGTTTAGAAGAATGAGAGGGGATCTCATTGAAACTTACAAGATTCTGAAGGGGATTGACAGGGTAGATGCTGAGAGGTTATTTCCCCTGGCTGGAGTGTCTAGAACTAGGGGGCATAGTCTCAGGATAAGGGTCTCGGCCATTTAAGATTGAGATGAGGAGGAATTTCTTCACTCAGAGTGTTGTGAATCTTTGGAATTCTCTGCCCCAGAGGGCTGTGAATGCTGAGTCTTTGAGTATATTCAAGGCTGAGATAGATAGATTTTTGGATTGTAGGGAAATCAATTGCTTGTTGTACCTGCATGCTAACTCTCTGTGATTTGTGTTCGAGGAAACCCAAATCCCTCTGAACAACAACATTTAATAATTTCTCACCATTTAAAAAATATTCTGTTTTTCTATTCTTCCTACCTCGGTGAATAACCTCACATTTCTCCACATTATACTCCATCTGCCACCTTCTTGCCCACTCACTTAACCTGTCGATATCCCTTTGCAGACTCTTTGTGTCCTGCTGCTGGGTGGCTGCTCATTATCCTCGGTGTGATTTAATCCCCTTTCCCACTGAATACTGCGGACAGACAGGCTCACCTTGGCAACGGAATAGTCAGTGTGACATCACTTTCTAAACAAGAGCCCACAAGACAATGGGTTCTCAATAAATGTTAAAGGGATTCAACGCCCTGAAGTTACACTGTGAATAAAGGAGATAAAATGCTGATCAGTAATGGCTGAAGATAATGATTTCTCTCTGTGGAATGTACTTGCACACATTAAGAATGATGAGCTTTGTACACACACACACACACAGCAAACACTTTGTGAGGCTCTTTTCAGTTGTTGCTCTGAACCCGCTGAGAGCTGGTGAACCCGGTGGGCATTAGGACCCGGCGGCCGCCCATCCGGCAGTGCTGTGAGGTCACGGTTCCAGGCTCTGTCTCACCCAATCAGTGGGTCCCGCCAAAGCTCAATAGAAAATACTGCAGCAAAAACAATCCTGAACATTCACAAACTGGGAGCAATCGGCAGAGCACAACACAAGTGTGAATTAGTAAACTTTAACACACAGAGTCTGTCACTAATTAGTACAAAGTGCAGGGCACTGTTGCTCACCCTCAGTCCTGTCCCTCAATCCCAGCTCATCTCTGCGGGATTGTTACAAGGTTCACCCCGTCCTTTCAACACAGATATTACACACATAATCCCACATCAATTAGATATTGCACACAGCTTCTGACAGTTATTAACAAGACTAGACTGATGCTTCAAACCAAAAATTTATTGCATCCTCCCACCCACTCAAATATATATCTTTATTTATATAAATCTCTGTCTGTCTGTTAGTCTGTCTGTCTCTCTATGAAAGAAACACAGGATCTCGTACAGTAATAACTAAGACAATGTCTAGTGTAATATAAACAGAGACAGGGTCTAGTGTAATATAAACAGAGACAGGGCCCAGTGCAATATAAACAGAGACAGGGTCTCGTGTAATATAAACAGAGACAGGGCCCAGTGTAATATAAACAGAGACAGGGCCTAGTGTAATATAAACAGAGACGGGGTCGAGTGTAATATAAACAGAGACGGGGTCTAGTGTAATATAAACAGAGACAGGGTCTAGTGTAATACAAGTAGAGACAGGGACGAGTGAAATAGAAACAGAGACAGGGCCTAGTGTAATATAAACAGAGACAGGGTCTATTGTAATATAAGCAGAGACAGGGTCTAGTGTAATATAAGCAGAGTTGAGTAGAGTGTAATATAAACAGAGACGGGGTCTAGATTAATACAAGCAGAGACAGGGTCTAGTCAAATACAAACAGAGACAGGGTCTAGTGTAATATAAACAGAGACAGGGTCTAGTGTAATATAAACAGAGACAGGGTCTAGTGTAATATAAAAAGAGACATTGTGTTGTGTGATACAAACAGAGACAGAGTCTAGTGTAATATAAACAGAGACAGGGTATAGTGTAATATAAACAGAGATGAGTCTCGTGTAATATAAACAGAGACAGGGTCTAGTGTAATATAAGCAGAGACAGGGTCTAGTGTAATAGAAACAGAGACAGGGTGCAGTGTAATAGAAACAGAGACAGGGTCTAGTTCCAGGATATCGGGTCAGGCCCACCATGTAAAATGAGTTTGACTCCCCTGCGGTTGTTCTCCTTCGAGCAGAGAAGCCCATGAGGAGATTTGAGAGAGCTGTTTAAAATCACGAAGGGTTTCGATCGAGTAAATAAAGAGAAACTGTTTCCAGTGACTGAAGTGGATGTTCCGGGTCGTGTATTTTGAGTTATCCTGGTGTCTGACACGCACACAATAAAACAGGGAATTCCTGGAAACACGCTGCAGGTCCTTCTTTATCTGGAGATCAAATGTCTGTTGTATAATTGTACCAGCAGTTAACAGGCTCCTGTCAACTCCTCCCTCTGCTATTTTAATGCAGACTTTAACCAATTTATTTTAAACGGGTTTATTTTAAATGAGCTAACACCTGCCTTAAAATGGTAGACTCAGGACTGTCTCAGACACACATATTAAATCTTCGTGGAATAATTACCAGTCATTTTTAGACTGGAAACTTAACCCTGCCGTTTCACTTTCAGTCAGGAACAGATCGCAGTTTGACAACAATCTCTGATTTGACAGCACGTTTCCAGCATTCACCGTTGTTCTTCCTGACTCTAAACACAGTTGTAAAGGAGCCTTCTGTTCCGTGCCCAGGAGCTCTGACCGATGGGAGAGAGCGGCTGGGACACATTCCTTCCAGGCCTCAAGATTAACCTGCACGGGGACATTGCTGTCAGTGAAGAGAGACGAGAAAGACCAAAGTGCCGTTTGCCCCTCTCAGTGTGGCCCTGAAGGACTGTGTCCAGGCTGTAGTTTTGTTCCCGCCGTACGATCCTCCCCCAGATTGTCCTTTCTGAGCTCCAGCCAGGTGATGCTAAACACTCAGGTGGGAACGACAAAAATCCACAACAATGTGTTTAAAGCAAAGCTGATTTATTTGACATATATCCAGAATATTAAACTCCAGCCCAGTTATCGGGGTTATTAACATCAGCAGAAACAAATTCTAACTGTCAATGTGAACACGATTCAGTCCGGGATGTGATTAACAGCAGCAATAACAGCAGAATCCAAACCCTGCAGTCACTTGTGAACTCGCTGGTGTCTCAGCAGGGTGGATGACTGAGTGAATCCCTTCCTACACTCGGAGCAGGTGAACGGCCTCTCCCCGGTGTGAACTCGCTGGTGTCAGCAGGTCCGTTTTTCTTTTAAATCTCTTCTCACATTCAGAACATTTAAAAGGTCTCTCATCAGTATGAACAAGTTGGTGTCTCAGCAGGTGGGATGACCGAGTGAATCCCTTCCCACACTCTGAGCAGGTGAATGGTCTCTCCCCGGTGTGAGTGCCCTGGTGCACAGTGAGGTCAGATGATTGCCTGAACCCAGCCCCGCAGTGAGAGCACCTGAACGGTCTCTCGTCAGTGTGAACACGTTGATGGCGTGTCAGTTGCCCGGAACATTTAAAGCACTTCCTGCAGTCCGGGCATTTAAAAGGTCTCTCGTCAGTGTGAACTCGCTGGTGTGTTAGCAGGGTGGATGACTGAGTTAATCCCTTCCCACACTCGGAGCAGGTGAACGGCCGCTCCCCAGTGTGAATGCGCTGGTGTTTCAGCAGGTTGGATGACTGAGTGAATCCCTTCCCACACTCAGAGCAGGTGAACGGCCTCTCTCCAGTGTGAACTCTTCAATGAGTTTCCAGCTGACATGGGTAGTTGAATCGCTTCCCACAGTCCCCACATTTACACGGTTTCTCCCCGGTGTGACTGCGCTTGTGACTCGACAGGTCAGAGGATCGGCTGAAGCCTCGTCCACACACAGAACACGTGTACGGTTTCTGCCCGCTCTGAACGGTGCTTTTTGCTTCCATGCTCAAAGGTCCTGATGAATCGAGTGACTCTGTCAGGTCTTGAAGTGATGTTTGGTTTGAGTTTCCCGTCTGCAAATCCTCCCCTTCGAACACCCTGTAAAATGTATTTAAAACAGGAAAAAGGGAGGGCGAGAGAACCCCCACAAAAACAGGTTGTGAAATTGAGCTGAATGAATCTGGGAATTTGTGGGGCCGGCACTAGAAAAAAGTGACCATGAAAGCTGCCGGATTGTCGTAAAAACCCAACTGGTTCACTAATGTCCGTCAGGGAAGGGAACCTGCCACCCGGTCTGGGCCTACACAAGACTCTGGCCTCTATGGGAGGAGAGAGAGCGAGGTGGGAGGGGGAAGGAGTGAAGGAGTTACTTTATACATCTGCAACTCGACTAGAACGTTGACAGCACCTCCCAAACACACGACCTCCACCACCTAGAAGGACAAGGGCAGCAGGTGCATGGGAAAACCATCACCTCCCAGTTCCCCTCCAAGTCACACACTATCCTGACTTGGGCATATATCGCCGTTCCTACATCGTCGCTGGGTGAAAATCCTGGAACTCCTCACCTAACAGCATTCTGAGTGTACCAGAACTGTCCACAGTACTCCAGGTGTGGTCTCACCAAGGCCCTATATAATTGCAGGAAGAATTCTTTACTCTTATACCCCAATGCATTTGTAATAAAGGCTAACTTACCATTTGCTTGCTGTACCTGCATGTTAACTTTCTGTGATTCGTGTACAAGGACACGCAGGTCCCTCTGAACACCAACATTTCCGAGTCTCTCACCATTTAAAAAATATTCTGCTTTTCTATTTTTCCCACCAAAGTGGATAACTTCTCATTTCTCCACATTATATTCCATCTGCCATGTTCTTGCCCTCTCACTTATCCTGTCTATATCCCTTTGCAGGCTCTGTGTCCTCACAGCTTACTGTCCCACTGAGCTTTGTATCGTCAGCAAACTTGGATACATTTCACTCGGTCCCCTCATTGAAGTCATTGATACAGATTGTAAATAGCTGAGGCCCAAGCACTGATCCTTGCTGTACCCGACTAGTTACAGCCTGCCAACCCGAAAGTGACCCGTTTATCCCTACTCTCTGTTTTCTGCCCGTTAACCAATCCTCAATCCATGCTAATATTTTACCCCAACCCCATGAGCCCTAATTTAGTGAAATAACCTCGTGTATCATTCTGTGATTCTATGAAATCTGCGTTCTTCCCACTCGGGCCTCTTGTCCAACCCCCACTCCCTAGGCTCCACCATTGGCAGCCTTGCCTTCAGTTACCTCGGCCCCAAGATCTTTAATCAAGTTTTTGGTCACCTGTCCGAATCTCTCCTTCTTTGGCTCGGAGTCAGTTTTTGACGGATTTCGCTCTTGTGAAGGGCCTTGGAACGTTTCACTACATTAAAAGGCGCTGTGTAAATGCGAGTTGTTGTTGGTGTGCTGCCATTGGCCTCAGCTTCGCCAGACAGAATCAGCCAGGGATGGCAGCTGTGCTGCTCCCCATGGTCGAAGTGCTGGCAGCTCATAGTATCGGCTCAAAGCTCAGAATTACCACTCGGCAAGGTACTGGAGGGCAAATAGTGACTGGGGCCGAACCCCACCATCACACAGCACCTTCAATATCGGCTCAAAGCTCAGAATTACCACTTGGCAAGGTACTGGAGAGCAAACAGTGACTGGGACTGAACCCCACCATCACACAGCACCTTCAGTATAGGCTCACAGCTCAGAATTACCACTCGGCAAGGTACTGGAGGGCAAACAGTGACTGGGACCGAACCCCACCATCACACAGCACCTTCAGGAGAGAAAGGGTGAAAAATCCGAGCCTGCGATTTCAAACAGCGAGGATGCGGTGAGGAGGGGGAGTGTCTGGGATGGGGGATTTACAGATTAGGAGGGGCAAGAGAGGAAAGAATGTTCCGGAGAAACTAGGACTGTCTGTTCAGAATTTCTATCCTGTACCGACAGTGATGGCTTTTGTAAATTATGAAGACAGGTTGCATGGACTAGGCGTCTATTCCCTTGAATATAGAAGATTACGCGGTGATCTAATTGAGGTGTTTAAGATGATTAAAGGAGTTAATCAGGTAAACAGAGAGAAACCATTTCCTCTGGTGGGGGAGTCCACAGCAAGGGGACATAACCTTAAAATCAGAGCCAGGCCATTCAGGGGTGATGTCAGGAAGGACTTCTTCACACAAAGGGTACTGGAAATCTGGAACTCTCTCCCCCAGAAACTGCTGCGCTGGGGTCAATAGAAAATCTCAAAACTGAGTGTGCGAGATTTTTGTTAGTCAAGGGTACTAAAGGTTATGGAACCAAGGTGGGTAGATGGAGCTCAGACACAGATCAGCCAGGATCTAATTGAATGAGGAACAGGCTCGATGGGCTGAATGGCCTTCTCCTGTTCCTACTTACAGTGATGACTTTTGTAAACAGCTTTTACAGGATATTAGGAGGGGAGGATATACAGACAGGATTAATCCTGGGCCCCTCCTGTTCCTGTGACAGACTGAACCAATCACACTGCTTGGTGTCAGATTGAATTATTCCTCTCTCCAGCCTGTAACCGAGGAAACTTGTAACACTGAGGCTGTAATTCCACTTCCATGAGCCGGGGGAGCAGGCAGTGCTGGGCACAGAGGGAGCAGCAAACCGGGTTCAGAGTGGGCACGCTGGGATTGCCCTTGACCTGGGTTTTACAGTAAACATGAGGATTCTAACCCTGGGACTGTACATGAGGATTCTAAACCTGGGACTGTACACGAGGATTCTAAACCTGGGACTGTACATGTCGATTCTCCCGGGCACCAGGACCCGGTTGGGAACAGACACTGAAGCCCCGCCTACTCTTTGTTCCTGCACCAATATGACCGCGCATGCGCTTTGCTACACAATGAATCAAGATGGCGGCAGTTATCCTGGGCCTGTGACCGGCGGAAGCCCCGAAGCTGTAAACGCGGGACCTTCAGGTTATTATTCGGGGTGTGCGGCCTATAGCAGTTATTTATGAAGCCTCCCCGCCCACCCGCCGGTCCATTACTCCGCTGCGTCGGCCTGTTTCTTACCGTTGATGCGGACCTGGTCTGCAACCTCCGTCTTATGCAATGATACACACCTCGCATGCTCCAATCCCAAGCGAGTCTCACGCCTGCGCACTGGGCTTTTATAGTCTGGGTGCGGCACATTCTCCACCGCGGGGAATGCTGGGTAAAACCTCCGCCATTGAAGTATTTTTATTCATTATAACAACAGAAAACGCTGGAAAAACTCAGCAGGCCAGGCAGCATCCGTGGAGAGAGAAAGAGAGTTGACGTTTCAGGTCGATGACCTTTCATCAGAACTGGGAAGAGCTGGAAATCAAATAGATTTAAGGCCAGGGTAAAGCTGGGAAAAGGGGGAGGGGATAAAGGAACAAAGGAGGAGATGAAGAGACATTAAGAGACATTAAGAGATATGCAAGGCTAGAGGTGGTGTTAATGTGACAGATTAAGGCTGAATGAAGTGTGAAATCTACTGGCAGAATGAAGGACAGCTGCCAGCTTCTAGGAGGAAAAAAAAGGTGGGGGGGACAAATAAAAGGGTAGATAAAATAAAATATAAATGTGATTGGAGCTGAGGTTATGATCTAAAATTGTTGAACTCGATATTGAGTCCAGAGGGCTGTAGCGTGCCTAAACGAAAGATGAGGTGCTGTTCCTCGAGCTTACGCTGAGCTTCCGTGGAACAGTGTATTAGGCCGAGGACGGTGAGGTCAGAGTGGGAGTGAAGCGGTGAATTAAAGTGACAGGCCACCGGGAGCTCGGGGTCCCCCTTACGGACTGAACGGAGGTGTTCCGCAAAGCGGTCACCCAATCTGCGTTTGGTCTCACCAATGTAGAGGAGTCCACATCGTGAGCAGCGAATACAGTATACTAAATTGCAGGAAGTACAAGTAAATCGCTGTTTCACCTGGAAGGGGTGTTTGGGGCCCTGGACAGTGGGAAGAGGGGAGGTATAAGGGCATGTGTTGCATCTCCTGCGCGTGCACGGGAAGGTGCCGGGCGAAGGGGAAGGGGTGCTGGGGGTGGTAGAGGAGTGGACTAGGGTGTCGCGGAGGGAGCGGTCCCTGCGGAATGCTGAAAGGGGAGGTGAGGGGAAGATGTGTTTGGTGGTGGGATCACGCTGGAGGTGGCGGAAATGGCGGAGGATGATCCGTTGAATGTGGAGGCTGGTGGGGTATTATTGTTCAATAATACCTGTACAACTCATTAATTACATAGTAAATCCATTACATTCATCCATCAAAGTTAAAAATAAAGCCTTAAAAAACAACCTTATAATTAATATAAATGCAATGATTACTTTTACAAATAATCAATAATGTTTACAGTACAAATACCCTTAAACAATACCACACAACTTTTTAGATTTAAAATAATAAATCTCAAAGTTAACTCCACAAAAAACAAACCATTTCAACACCAGTGTACAAACACATAGCACCATCATAATCCAATTAAATGCTACAGATAACATTTATTCCAATAAACCAAGAAAAAAACCCGTTTCACGCCAGTCCTACTGGCATTCCCTCCGCCATTGAAAGGCCTTATTCGTGAATGGAATAGGATTTATTAGGAATGCATTGAGCACTGAACCATGTTCATCGAAGCCCAGGCTGCAAGATTCTCAGGTCAGTTTGGTGCTGTGTGAATGGGTGAGCTCCACACCCCAGCTGCTCGCGGGGAATGCCGGTGCAGAAGGCCCGGGGAGGAAAGGCTGTGAGATTTTTAACTCGGCTTAACTCGGTGCTGTGTGAACGGGCTGCTCCACACCCCGGCTGCTTGCGGGGAATGCCGGTGCGGAGGGCCCGGTGCAGAAGGCCCAAGGTGGAAGACCCGGAGGAGAGGCCTGGGCGGGAGGCCCAGCACGGAGAACCCAAGGTGGGGGCCCAGGGCGGGTCGGCAGAGGTGGAGTCGGGAGATGCGGTTGGTGAGCATTGCTGCACTGGTTCTGAAAGTTGTAGAATGGTTTCGGGCCTGAATGAGTTCCAGTGGCCCAGCATCTGCTCTGCCTGGCGGCAGCTGTGAGGCTTTTTCTTGGTCATGGGACCGGTTTATGCGTCGCCATATTGGTGAAGGAAAGACAAATTGTTTCCTTATGTAATGGGGCCGTGAGCAGTTACAAGATGGAAAATGTGAATGGTTGAAAGACGGAAAATAAAAGGAAAGTAAAAGACAAAGCAAAGTAATATCAGTAAGGAATGATGAGTATTCTTTGATGGTTGGATCCTGTGAGCGATAACAGCAAGCAGAAGAAGATTTGAGTGTTCGGTCTTTTTTACAGGATTTCAGGAATTGGATGGATGGCTTTTTCCATGGAAGGGCTGAAGACTGTGGACAAGGACTATGATTTTACATGGTTCGACAACATCAAATGATATTCATTAATGGATTGCCAATAGGACTGGCGTAGAACTGGTATTTAATTGTTTTGTTGGGAAGGTTTCAGGTTTTCTGTTTGAAAGCAGTTTACTTGAATCTTAATTGATTTTCTGATAAGGACTGTGGGAATTTGCACATGGTGATGTATTGGTGGTTACGTAGGAACTTATTTTGAGGTTATTGTGTAGTGTTGGTGTGGTTGAAAAGATAAAGTAAATTAATATTGGTAATTTATTGAACGAACGGACGCTCGAGTGAACGAACAGACAAACGAACGCATTCATGCATATTGGAACTTACACTCGATCGAACGAATGATCACTTGTGCAGTGATAGAACGAACGATTTGAGCGAACGCACGCAGGCGCGCACTTAGACAAATGATATGCACGCACACATTCAGACATACATATTGGAACTTACACTCGATCAAACGAACGACCTCATGGGGTAGAGGTTGAACGAACGATTTGAGCGAACGCAAGCATGCACATTGGAACTTACACTCGAGCGAACGAATGATCGCGTGGTGAACGATCAAACGAACGATAATCGAGCGAACGCACGCAGGCGCGCACTTAGACAAATGATACGCATGCACGCACTCATACATACATATTGGAACTTACGCTCGATCGAACGAACGCACAATTGAATGAATGATCGAACGATCGAATGAACAATGCCAGTAGGACTGGCGTAAAACGGGTTTTTTCTTGGTTTATTGGAATAAATGTTATCTGTAGCATTTAATTGGATTATGATGGTGCGATGTGTTTGTGCACTGGTGTTGAAATGGTTTTTGTTTTCTGTGGAGTTAACTTTGAGATTTATTATTTTAAATCTAAAAAGTTGTGTGGTATTGTTTAAGGGTATTGGTACTGTAAAGATTA
Source organism: Squalus acanthias (assembly GCA_030390025.1). Lineage (NCBI taxonomy): Eukaryota > Metazoa > Chordata > Chondrichthyes > Squaliformes > Squalidae > Squalus > Squalus acanthias. The sequence goes on along the minus strand of JASTWF010001150.1, from coordinate 5,828 downwards.
TTGATTATTTGTAAAATTAATCATTGCATTTATATTAACTATAAGGCTGTTCTTAAGGCTTTATTTTTAACTTTGTTGGATGAATGTAATGGATTTACTATGTAATTGATGAGTTGTACAGGTATTATTGTTTTTGAATAAAAAAAATATTCACACTGGAGGAGCCCAGTGCGCAGGCGCAGTGCTCGCCCGTAGCTGGAGTATGCGCAGTGTCACTATGACCAGAGCCATGCGAGGGCGTGGGAGGGTGCCGATTTGGGAGACGCGGTTTTTGATACGATTACGAATCAGCGGGGCGCAGGGTGGTAAGGCACCCGGCCGGTGAGCTTCATAAGCACCTGGCATAGGCCGCAAGCCCGGAATGAGAACCTACAGGTTCCGTCTTTGCAGCTCGGAGGCTTTTTCCCAGGAATTAGGCCCGGGTTAACGGCGGCCATCTTTGTAAAGGAGCGCTGAGGGTTTTTTGCGTCGACATCTTCCTTCATCGAGCGGTAGAGCGCATGCGTGGCCATCTTTGTAAAGGAGCCAATAGGGGGCGTGGCTTCAGGGTCCCAGTGAGTGAACTGAACCGAGCCAGAGTCAGCACCTTCAGGGGAGGAGAGGGAGGGGAACCAGTGAGTGTACAACAGAACCCAGCCAGAGTCAGCACCTTCAGGGGAGGAGAGGGAGGGGAACCAGTGAGTGTACAACAGAACCCAGCCAGAGTCAGCACCTTCAGGGGAGGAGAGGGAGGGGAACCAGTGAGTGAACTGAACCCAGCCAGAGTCAGCACCTTCAGGGGAGGAGAGGGAGGGGAACCAGTGAGTGTAGAACTGAACCCAGCCAGAGTCAGCACCTTCAGGGGAGGAGAGGGAGGGGACCCAGTGAGTGTAGAACTGAACCCAGCCAGAGTCAGCAACTTCAGTGTGTTGGAGATGGTGCGATGGGTTTGGATTTCAGCACAGGGAAAAGGGAGAGTGTGTGGGACAGAGATTTTCAGCTTTGGGGGAACAAGAGAGGAAAGAATGTTCCATAGAAACTAGAATTGTCTGTTCTGAATTTCTATCCTCTACTTAGTGATGAATTTTATAAATTCCTTTTACAGGCTGTGAGAAGGGGAGGATTTACAGACCAGAAACTCAAACCAAACATAATTTCAAGATCTGACGGAGTCACTCCATTCATCAGGACCTGAGTCCTGAGTTCAAACATCAGTGTGACTGGAAAAGCACCGAGACACACACACCCGAGTGAGATTGTTCCAGTGCACTGACTGTGGAAAGAGCTTTAACCAGTTACACAGTCTGAAAAAACATTGCACCGTTCACAGCGGGGAGAAACCGTACACGTGTTCTGTGTGTGGACAAGGCTTCAACTGATCATCCAACCTGGAGAGACACAAGGACACCCGCACCACGGAGAAACCATGGAAATGTGGGCACTGTGGGCAGGGATTCATTTACCCATCCCCGCTGGAAGCTCATCAACGCAGTCACACTGGGGAGAGACTGTTCACCTGCTCTGTGTGTGGGAACAGATTCGCTCGGTCATCCCACCTGCTGACACACGAGCGACTTCACACTGGGGAGAGGCCGTTTACCTGCTCTGTGTGTGGGAAGGGATTCACTAACTCCTCCAGCCTCACTTCACACCAACGCGTTCACACTGATAAGAGACCTTTTAAATTTTCTGAGTGTGAGAAGAGCTTTAAAAGCACAAGGGATCTTCTGACACACCAGCGAGTTCACACTGGGGAGTGGCCATTCACCTGCTCCCTGTGTGGGAACGGTTTCACTCAGCCATCCCAGCTGTTGACACACCAGCGAGTTCACACTGGGGAGAGGCCGATCACCTGCTCTGAGTGTGGGAAGGGATTCGTTCAGTCATCCACCCTGCTGAGACACCAGCGAGTTCACAAGTGATGCAGGGGTTGGATTCTGCTGTTATTGCTGCTGTTAATCTCATCCAGGACTGAACCATGTTCATTCTGACAGTTGGAGTTTGTTTCTGCTGATGTTAATCACCCCTCTAACTGTGCTGGAGTTTAATATTTTGATATCTGTCAAATAGATTAACTTTGTTTCTAACACACCGTGGGTCGAATCCTTGATTTCTCCAAGATAAGAGGAGACTAATTGATGCCCTGTTACTGACTGCTCCATTTTTGGGCCTTTTCTCTTTTCTAACTCAAGCGTATTTCAGTTCTCACACCTTTAGTTACTCTCGTGCTCAAGCCCCGGCTCCCCAAACCTTCCAGAGTGCCTCTCCTAGCCTTGGTATCAAGTGAAGGTTTTGGTAACATGTCCGTGTACCTGCCCTGGGAGTGTTTGATGGGACAGTGTAGAGGGAGCTTTACTCTGTATCTAACCCGTGCTGTACCTGCCCTAGGAGTGTTTGATGGGACAGTGTAGAGGGAGCTTTAATCTGTATCTAACCTGTGCTGTACCTGCCCTGGGAGTGTTTGATGGGATAGTGTAGAGGGAGCATTACTCTGTATCTAAACTGTGCTGTACCTGCCCTGGGAGTGATTGATGGGACAGTGCAGAGGGAGCTTTACTCTGTATCTAAACTGTGCTGTACCAGCCCTGGGAGTGTTTGTTGGGATAGAGTCGATGGAGTTTTACTCTGTATCTAACCCGTACTGTACCTGCTCTGGGAGTGCTTGATGGGACAGTGGAGAGGTTGCTTTACTCTGTATTTAACCCGTGCTGTACCTGCCCTGGGAGAGTTTGATGGGACAGTGTAGAGGGAGCTTTAATCTGTATCTAACCTGTGCTGTACCTGCCCTGTGAGTGTTTGATTGTTCAGTGTAGTGGGAGCTTTACTCTGTATCTAATCCGTGCTGTACCAGACCCTGGAGTGTTTGATGGGACAGTGTAGAGTGAGCTTTACTCTGTAACTAACCCATGCTTTTCCTGCCCTGGGAGTGTTTGATGGGACAGTGTAAAGGGAGCTTTACTCTGTATCTAATACGTGCTGCACCAGCCCTGGGAGTGTTTGATGGGTTCGTGTCGATGGAGTTTTACTCTGTATCTAACCCGTGCTGTACCTGCCCGGGGAGTGTTTGATGGGAGAGTGTAGAGGAAGCTTTACTCTGTATCTAACCCATGCTGCACCTGCCCTGGGAGTGTTTGATGGGACAGTGTAGAGGAAGCTTTACTCTGTATCTAACCCGTGCTGGACATGCCCTGGGAGTTTTTGATGGGACAGTATAGAGGGAGCTTTACTCTGGATCTAACCCGTGCTATACCTGCTCCAGGAGTGTTTGATTGCACAGTGTAGAGGGAGCTTTACTCTGTATCTAACCCATGCTGTACCTGCCCTGGGAATGTTTGATGAACAGTGTCGAGGGGGCTTTTGTCTGTATCTAACCAGTGCTGTACCTGCTCTGGGAGAGTTTGATGGGACAGTGCAGAGGGAGTTTTACTCTGCATCTAACCTGTGCTGTATCTGCCCTCGGACTGTTTGATGGGACAGTGTAGAGGGAGCTTTACTCTGTATCTAACCTGTGCTGTACCAGCCCAAGGAGTGTTTGATGGGACAGTGCAGAGGGAGCTTTACTCTGTATCTAACCCGTGCTGTACCTGCTCTGGATGTGTTGGATGGGACAGTGTAGAGGGAGCTTTACTCTGTATCTAACCCGTGCTGTACCTGCCCTGGCAGTGTTTGATGGGACAGTGTAGAGGGAGCTTTACTCTGTATCTAACCAGTGCTTTTCCTGCCCTGGGAGTGTTTGATGGGACAGTGGATAGGGAGCTTAACACTGTATCGAACCTGTGCTGTCTCTGCCTTGCTAGTGTTTGATGGGACAGTGTGGAGAGAGCTTTACTCTGTATCTAACCCGTGCTGACCCTGCCCTGGGAGTGTTTGATGGGACAGTGTAGAGAGAGCTTTTCTCTGTATCTAAACCGTGCTGTACCTGCCCTGGCAGTGTTTGATGGGACAGTGTATAGGGAGCTTTACTCTGTATCGAACCCGTGCTGCACCTGCTCTGGATGTGTTTGATGGGACAGTGTAGAGGGAGCTTTACTCTGCATCTAACCCGTGCTATACCTGCTCCAGGAGTGTTTGATGGGACAGTACAGAGGGAGCTTTACTCTGTATCTAACCCGTGCTATACCTGCTCCAGGAGTGTTTGATGGGACAGTATAGAGGGAGCTTTACTCTGTATCCAACCCGTGCTGTACCTGCCCTGGGAGTGTTTGATGGGACAGTGTAGAGGGAGCTTTACTCTGTATCTAACCCGTGCTGCACCTGCTCTGGATGTGTTTGATGGGACAGTGTAGAGGGAGCTTTACTCTGTATCTAAACCGTGCAGTACCTGCCCTGGGAGTGGTGATGGGACAGTGTAGAGGGAGCTTTACTCTGTATCTAACCCGTGCTGTACCTGCCCTGAGAGTGTTTGATGGGACAGTGTAGAGGGAGCTTTACTCTGTATCTTAGCCGTGCTGTACCTGCCCTGCGAGTGTTTGATGGGACAGTGTAGAGGGAGCTTTACTCTGTATCTAACCCGTGCTGCACCTGCTCTGGATGTGTTTGATGGGACAGTGTAGAGGGAGCTTTACTCTGTATCTAACCCGTGCTGTCCCTGCCCTGGGAGTGTTTGATGGGACAGTGTAGAGAGAGCTCTTCTCTGTATCTAACCCGTGCTGTCCCTGCCCTGGGAGTGTTTGATGGGACAGTGTAGAGGGAGCTTTACTCTGTATCTACCCCATGCTGTACCTGCCCTGGAAGTGTTTGGTGGGACAGTGCAGAGGGAGCTTTACTCTGTATCTAACCTGTGCTGTACCAGCCCAAGGAGTGTTTGATGGGACAGTGCAGAGGGAGCTTTACTCTGTATCTAACCCGTGCTGTACCTGCCCTGGGAGTGTTTGATGGGACAGTGTAGAGGGAGCTTTACTCTGCATCTAACCCGTGCTGCACCTGCTCTGGATGTGTTTGATGGGACAGTGTAGAGGGAGCTTTACTCTGTATCTAACACGTGCTGTACCTGCCCTGGCAGTGTTTGATGGGACAGTGTAGAGGGAGCTTTACTCTGTATCTAACCCGTGCTGTACCTGCCCTGGGAGTGTTTGATGGGACAGTGGATAGGGAGCTTTACACTGTATCGAACCTGTGCTGTCTCTGCCCTGGTAGTGTTTGATGGGACAGTGTGGAGAGAGCTTTACGCTGTATCTAAACCATGCTGTACGTGCCCTGGCAGTGTTTGATGGGACAGTGTATAGGGAGCTTTACTCTGTATCGAACCCGTGCTGCACCTGCTCTGGTTGTGTTTGATGGGACAGTGTAGAGGGAGCTTTACACTGTATCTAACCCGTGCTGGACCTGCTTTGGCAGTGTTTGATGGGACAGTGTAGAGGGAGCTTTACTCTGTATCTAACCCGTGCTATACCAGCTCCAGGAGTGTTTGATGGGACAGTACAGAGGGAGCTTTACTCTGTATCCAACCCGTGCTGTACCTGCCCTGGGAGTGTTTGATGAGACAGTGTAGAGGGAGCTTTACTCTGTATCTATCCCGTGCTGCACCTGCTCTGGATGTGTTTGATGGGACAGTGTAGAGGGAGCTTTACTCTGTATCTAACCCGTGCTGCACCTGCTCTGGATGTGTTTGATGGGACAGTGTAGAGGGAGCTTTACACTGTATCTAACCCGTGCTGGACCTCCTTTGGCAGTGTTTGATGGGACAGTGTAGAGGGAGCTTTACTCTGTATCTTACCCGTGCTATACCTGCTCCAGGAATGTTTGATGGGACAGTATAGAGGGAGCTTTACTCTGTATCCAACCCGTGCTGTACCTGCCCTGGGAGTGTTTGATGGGACAGTGTAGAGGGAGCTTTACTCTGTATCTAA
>JASTWF010000115.1:982083-1090538 GCA_030390025.1 Squalus acanthias | reverse complement strand
TGTGTTTGTGAATGGAGCTGTCTGGGTCTGTGAATGGAACTGTCTGTGTCTGTGAATGGTGCTATCTAGGTCTCTGAAATGAACTTTCTGAGTCTGTGAATGGAGCTGTCTGAATCTGTGAATGAATCTAACAACAGAAAACGCTGGAAAACTCTGCAGGCCAGGCACAATCCGTGGAGAGAGAAACAGAGTTAACGTTTCAGGTCGAAGAACTCTCGTCAATGGAGCTGTCTGGGTCTGTGAATGGAGCTGTCTTGGTCGATGAAATGAGCTGTCTGTGTCTTTGAATGGAGCTGTCTGGATTTGTGAAATGTGCTGTCTGGGTCTGTGTTTGGAGCTGTCTGGCTCTGTGAATGGAGCTGTCTGGGTCTGTGAATGGAGCTGTCTGGGTCTGTGAATGGAGCTGTCTGGGTCTGTGAATGGAGCTGTCTGTGTCTGTGAATGGAGTTGTCTGGGTCTGTGAATGGAGCTGTCTGGGTCTGTAAATGGAGCTGTCTGGGTCTGTGAATGGAGATGTCTGTGTCTGTGAATGGAGCTGTCTGGGTCTGTAAATGGAGCTGTCTGGGTCTGTGAATGGAGCTGTCTGAGTCTCTAAATGGAGCTGTCTGAGTCTGTGAATGGAGCTGTCTGAGTCTCTAAATGGAGCTGTCTCGGTCTGTGAAATGAGCTTTCTGAATCTTTGAATGGAGCTGCCTGGGTTTGTGAATGGATTTGTCTGGGTCTGTGAATAGAGCTATCTGAGTCTGGGAATGGAGCTATCTGTGTATGTGAATGAGCTGTCTGGGTCTGTGAATGGAACTGTCTGAGTCTGTGAATGGAAGTGTCTGGGTCTGTGAATGGAGCTGTCTGGGTCTGTGTATGTGGCTGTCGGGGTCTGTGAATGTTGCTGTCTGGATCTGTAAATGGTGCTGTCTGAGTCTATGAATGGAGCTGTCTGGATCTGTAAATGGTGCTTTCTGAATTTGTGAATGGATTTGTCTGGCTCTGTGAATGGAGCTGTCTGGGTCTGTGAATGGAGTTGTCTGGGTCTGTGAATGGAGCTGTCTGAGTCTGTGAATGAAGCTGTCTGGGTCTGTGAATTGTGATGTCAGGGTCTCTGAATTGAGCTGACTGAGTCTGTGCAATGGGTTGTCTGGGTCTGTGAATGGAGCTGCATGGGTCTGTGAATTGAGCTGTCAGAGTCTGTAAATGGAGCTGTCTGTGTCTGTAAATGGAGCTGTTTGGATCTGTAAATGGAGCTGTTTGAGTCTGTGATGGAGCTGTCTGTGTCTGTGAATGGAGCTGCCAGAGTCTGTAAATGGAGCTGTCTCAGTCTGTGTATGGAGTTGTCTGGGTCTGTGAATGGAGCTGTCTGAGTCTGTGAATGTAGCTATCTGTGTCTGTGAATGAGCTATCTGGGTCTGTGAATGGAGCTGTCTGAGTCTGTGAATGGAGCTGCCAGAGTCTGTAAATGGAGCAGACTCGGTCTGTGAATGGAGCTGTCTGGGTCTGTGAAAGAAGCTGTCTGTGTTTGTGAATGGAGTTGTCTGGGTCTGTGAAATGAACTTTCGGAGTCTGTGAATGGAGCTGTCTGGGTCTGTGAATGGAACTGTCTGTCTGTGAATGGTGCTATCTAGGTCTCTGAAATGAACTTTCTCAGTCTGTGAATGGAGCTTTCTGAATCTGTGAATTAATCTAACAACAGAAAACGCTGGAAAACTCTGCAGGCCAGGCACAATCCGTGGAGAGAGAAACAGAGTTAACTTTTCAGGTCGAAGAACTCTCGTCAATGGAGCGATCTGGGTCTGTGAATGGAGCTATCTTGGTCGATGAAATGATCTGTCTGTGTCTTTGAATGGAGCTGTCTGGATTTGTGAACTGTGCTGTCTGGGACTGTGAATGGAGCTGTTTGGGTACGTGAATGAAGCTGAATGAGTCTGTGAATGGAGCTGTCTTGTTCTGTGAATGGAGCTGTCTGGGTCTGTAAATGGACCTGTTTGTGTCTGTGAATGAGCTGTCTGTGTCTGTGAATGCAGCTGTTTGGGTCTGTAAATGGAGCTGTTTGGGTCAGTGAATGGAGCTGTCTGGGTCTGTGAATGGAGCTGTCTGAGTCTTTAAATGGAGCTATCTGGGTCTGTGAATGGAGCTGTCTTGGTCGATGAAATGATCTGTCTGTGTCTTTGAATGGAGCTGTCTGGATTTGTGAACTGTGCTGTCTGGGTCTGTGAATGAAGCTGAATGAGTCTGTGAATGGAGCTGTCTGGGTCTGTGAATGGAGCTGTTTGGGTCTGTGAATGGAGCTGTCTTTGTCTGTGAATGGAGCTGTCTGAGTCTGTGAATGGAGCTGTCTGAGTCTGTGAATGGAGCTGTCTGGGTCTGTGAATGGAGCTGTCTGAGTCTGTGAATGGAGTTGTTTGGGTTTGTGAATTGAACTGTCTGGGTCTGTGAATGGAGCTGTCTGGGCCTGTGAATGGAGCTGTCTGTGTCTGTAAATGGAGCTGTTTGGGCCTGTAAATGGAGCAGTTTGAGTCTGTGATGGAGCTGTCTGTGTCTGTGAATGGAGCTGCCAGAGTCTGTAAATGTAGCTGTCTCAGTCTGTGTATGGAGTTGTCTGGGTCTGTGAATGGAGCTGTCTGGGGCTGTGAATAGAGCTGTCTGAGTCTGTGACTGGAGCTATCTGTGTCTGTGAATGAGCTGTCTGGGTCTGTGAATGGAACTGTCTGAGTCTGTGAATGGAAGTGTCTGTGTCTGTGAATTGAGCTGTCTGGGTCTGTGTATGGAGCTGTCGGGGTCTGTCAATGGTGCTGTCTGGATCTGTAAATGGTGCAGTCTGAGTCTATGAATGGAGCTGTCTGGATCTGTAAATGGTGCTGTCTGAGTTTGTGAATGGAGCTGTCTGATTCTGAGAATGGAGCTTTCTGAGTCTGTGTATAGAGCTGTCTGGGTCTGTGAAATTAGCTTTCTGGGTCTGTGAATGGCACTGTCTGGGTCTGTGAATGCAGCTTTCTGGGTCTGTGAATGGAGCTGTCTGGGTCTGTGAATGGAGCTGTCTGAGTCTGTGAATGAAGCTGTCTGGGTCTGTGAATTGCGATGTCAGGGTCTGTGAATTGAGCTGACTGAGTCTGTGCAATGAGTTGTCTGGGTCTGTAAATGGAGCTGCATGGGTCTGTGAATTGAGCTGTCAGAGTCTGTAAATGGAGCTGTCTGGGTCTGTGAATGGAGCTGTTTGGGTCTGTGTATGGAGTTGTCTGGGTCTGTGAATGGAGCTATCTGTGTCTGCGAATGGAGCTGCATGGGTCTGTGAATTGAGCTGTCAGAGTCTGTAAATGGAGCCGTTTGGGTCTGTAAATGGAGCTGTTAGGGTCTGTAAATGGAGCTGTTTTAGTCTGTGATGGAGCTGTCTGAGTCTGTGAATGTAGCTATCTGTGTCTGTGAATGAGCTGTCTGGGTCTGTGAATGGAGCTGTCTGAGTCTGTGAATGGAGCTGCCAGAGTCTGTAAATGGAGCTGACTCGGTCTGTGAATGGAGCTGTCTGGGTCTGTGAAAGAAGCTGTCTGGGTCTGTGAATGGCGCTGTCTATGTCTATGAATGGAGCTGCGAGAGTCTGTAAATGGAGCTGTCTGGGTCGGTAAATGGAGCTGTCTGTGTCTGTGAATTGAGCTGTCTGAGTCTGTAAATGCAGCTGTCTGGGTCTGTAAATGGAGCTGTCTGTGTTTTTGAATGGAGTTGTCTGGGTCTGTGAAATGAACTTTCGGAGTCTGTGAATGGAGCTGTCTGGGTCTGTGAATGGAACTGTCTGTGTGTCTGTGAATGAATCTAACAACAGAAAACGCTGGAAAACTCTGCAGGGCAGGCACAATCCGTGGAGAGAGAAACAGAGTTAACGTTTCAGGTCGAAGAACTCTCGTCAATGGAGCTGTCTGGGTCTGTGAATGGAGCTGTCTTGGTCGATGAAATGAGCTGTCTGTGTCTTTGAATGGAGCTGTCTGGATTTGTGAAAAGTGCTGTCTGGGTCTGTGAATGGAGCTGTCTGGGTCTGTGAATGGAGCTGTTTGGGTCTGTAAATGGAGCTGTCTGGGTCTGTGAATGGAGATGTCTGTGTCTGTGAATGGAGCTGTCTGGGTCTGTAAATGGAGCTGTCTGGGTCTGTGAATGGAGTTGTCTGAGTCTCTAAATGGAGCTGTCTCGGTCTGTGAAATGAACTTTCTGAATCTTTGAATGGAGCTGCCTGGGTTTGTGAATGGAGTTGTCTGGGTCTGTTAATAGAGCTGTCTGAGTCAGTGAATGGAGCTATCTGTGTCTGTGAATGAGCTGTCTGGGTCTGTGAATGGAACTGTCTGAGTCTGTGAATGGAAGTGTCTGGGTCTGTGAATGGAGCTGTCTGGGTCTGTGTATGTAGCTGTCGGGGTCTGTGAATGGTGCTGTCTGGATCTGTAAATGGTGCTGTCTGAGTCTATGAATGGAGCTGTCTGGATCTGTAAATGGTGCTGTCTGAGTTTGTGAATGGAGCTGTCTGATTCTGAGAATGGAGCTTTCTGAGTCTGTGTATAGAGCTGTCTGGGTCTGTGAAATTAGCATTCTGGGTCTGTGAATGGCACTGTCTGGGTCTGTGAATGCAGCTTTCTGGGTCTGTGAATGGAGTTGTCTGGGTCTGTGAATGGAGCTGTCTGGGTTTGTGAATGAAGCTGTCTGGGTCTGTGAATTGTGATGTCAGGGTCTGTGAATTGAGCTGACTGAGTCTGTGCAATGGGTTGTCTGGGTCTGTGAATGGAGCTGCATGGGTCTGTGAATGGAGCTATCTGTGTCTGTGAATCAGCTGTCTGGGTCTGTGAATCGAGCTGTCTGAGTCTGAGAATGGTGCTGTTTGGGTCTGTGAATGGAACTGTCTGTGTCTGTGAATGAGCTGTCTGGGTCTGTAAAATGTGCTGTCTGTGTCTGAAAATGGAGTTGTCTGGGTCTCTGAATGGAGCTGTCTGGGTCTGTGAATGGTGCTGCTAGAGTCTGTGTTTGGAGCTTTCTGGGTCTGTGAATGGAGCTGTCTGGGTCTGTGAATGGAGCTATCTGGGTCTGTGAATGGAGCTTTCTGGGTCTGTGAATGGAGCTGTCTGAGTCTGTGAATGGTGATGTCTGAGTCTGAGAATGGTGCTGTTTGGGTCTGTGAATGGAGCTATCTGTGTCGGTGAATGAGCTGTCTGGGTCTGTGAATGGAGCTGTCTGATTCTGTGAATGGTGATGTCTGAGTCTGAGAATGGTGCTGTTTGGGTCTGTGAATGGAGCTATCTGTGTCGGTGAATGAGCTGTCTGGGTCTGTGAATGGAGCTGTCTGGGTCTGTGAATGGAGCTGTCTGGGTCTGTGAATGGAGCTGTCTGAGTCTGTAAATGGAGCTGTCCGGATCTGTGAATGGAACTGTCTGTGTCTGTGAATGAGCTGTCTGGGTCTGTGAAATGTGCTGTCTGGGTCTGAAAATGGAGTTGTCTGGGTCTGTGAATGGAGCTGTCTGAGTCTGTGAATGGTGCTGTCTGAGTCTGTGAATGGAGCTGTCTGGATCTGTAAATGGAGCTGTCTGATTCTGTGAATGGAGCTGTCTGATTCTGAGAATGGAGCTTTCTGAGTCTGTGTATAGAGCTGTCTGGGTCTGTAAAATTATGTTTCTGGGTCTGTGAATGGCACTGTCTGGGTCTGTGAATGCAGCTTTCTGGGTCTGTGAATGGAGCTTTCTCGGTCTGTGAATGGAGCTGTCTGAGTCTGTGAATGGAGCTGTCTGGGTCTGTGAATTGTGATGTCAGGGTTTGTGAATTGAGCTGACTGAGTCTGTGCAATGAGTTGTCTGGGTCTGTGAATGGAGCTGCATGGGTCTGTAAATGGAGCTGTCTGGGTCTGTAAATGGAGCTGTTTGTGTCTGTGATGGAGCTGTCTGTGTCTGTGAATGGAGCTGTCATTGTCTGTAAATGGAGCTGTCTCAGTCTGTGTATGGAGTTGTCTGTGTCTGTGAATGGAGCTATGTGTGTCTGTGAATGAGCTGTCTGGGTCTGTGAATGGAGCTGTCTGAGTCTGTGAATGGAGCTGCCAGAGTCTGTAAATGGTGCTGTCTGGGTTTGTGAATGGAGCTGTCTGGGTCTGTGAATTGTGCTGTCTGGGTCTGTGAATGGAGCTGTCTGAGTCTGTGAATGGATCTGTCTGTGTCTGTGAATGTAGCTGTCTGGATCTGTGAAATGAACTTTCGGAGTCTGTACAGGCCCCACCTCCCCGAGAACCGTTCCCAATGTCCCAGGAATCTAAAGCACTCCCTAATGCACCATCTCTCCAACCACTCATTCATCTGCTCTATCCTCCTATTTCTATACTCACAGCACAGGCACTGGGAGTAATCCGGAGATTACTACCTTTGAGGTCCTGATTTTAATCGCTTTCCTAGCTCCCTAAAATCTGCCTGCAAGTCGTCATCCCACTTTCTACATATGTCATTGGTACCGATATGGACCACGACCTCTGGCTGTTCAACCACCCTCCTCAGAATGTTCTTCAGTCCTTGACCCTGGCACCAGGGAGGAAACATAGCATCCTGGAGTTACGTCTGCGGCCGCAGAAACGATTGTCTATTCCACTAACTATTGAATCCCCGATCACTATTGCTTTCCTGATCTTTCTCCTCCCCCGCCCCCCCCCCCCCGCACCCCCCACTGTAGAGCTGATCCACCCGTGGTGCTCTGGACTTGGCTCTGGCTGTACTCGCCAGAGGAACCAACTCCCTCTCCAGTATGTACCACTGAATACCGGTTAGAGAGTGAGATGCACTCAGGAGACTCCTGCACTACCTGCCTGGTCCACCTTGTCTGTCTGGCGGTCACCCATTCCCTCTCTGCCTGCACATTCTTAGGTTGCGGGGTGACCATCTCCTGAAACGTGCTATCCACGTATCTCTCAGCCTCACGGATGCACCACAGTGACGCCAATTGCTGGTCAAGCTCCTAAACCCGTAGTTCGAGCTCCTCCAGCTGACGACACTTCCTGCACATGTGATTGTCCAGGACACGGGAAGTGTACTGGAGTTCCCACATGGCACAAGATGTGTATTCCACGGGAATGAGGTGCCCTGCCATGCCTTTATTTAATAGACCATTACTAACTTAACAGAAATAAACACAAGACTTTTAAATTTATTTTTAAATTCGCATTGTTAAACTGTTCAAATAATCTGTACAATGAGTTGCTGTTAGCCTGGTAACGACCTCATGGTGTCTGGCAAGTGATATCCCATGCACTGTGACTTTGTGGGAACAGGAGATTACAGGACTTTGGACCAGAAAGGTGGTGGGTGAGTCTGTCTACTCGTTAAAGGAACTGTATTAGTTTGAGGAGCTGTATTAGTTTGAGGTATTGTATTAGTTTGAGGAGCTGTATTAGTTTCAGGGGCTGTATTAGTTTGAGGGGTTGTAATAGTTTGATATGCTGTATTAGTTTGAGGAGCTGTATTAGTTTGAGGGGCTGTATTAGTTTGAGGAACTGTATTAGTTTGAGGGGCTGTATTCGTTTGAGGAACTGTATTAGTTTGAGGTATTGTATTAGTTTGAGGGTCTGTATTAGTTTGAGGGGCTGTATTAGTTTCAGGTACTGTATTAGTTTCAGGTACTGTATTAGTTTGATGTACTGTATTAGTTTGAGGAACTGTATTAATTGGAGGGGCTGTATTAGTTTGAGGGGCTGTATTAGTTTCAGGTACTGTATTAGTTTCAGGTACTGTATTAGTTTGATGTACTGTATTAGTTTGAGGTACTGTATTAGATGAGGGGCTGCATTAGTTTGAGGGGCTGTATTTGTTTCAGGTACTGTATTAGTTTCAGGTACTGTATTAGTTTGATGTACTGTACTGGTTTGAGGTACTGTATTAGATGATGGGCTGCATTAGTTTGAGGATCCATCGACACAAATTCACCACTTTCCTTGTTTAACTAAATGGCCACAGATAAGGCGGACAGCCCCTTCCCAGAGCGCAGCAGAGCAGCCCTGAGAGGACACTCTAACTTTTGGAATTTAATTAATGAATGGCCACAGCAGAGTGAAGGACAATATGAGGTCGAGAGATGGGCCTGGTGGTGTTTGAAACAACAATCCCATTGCTGGGAGAATACAGCTGGCAATTGTCATTAGTTAATTCATGTGACCAGAATTCTCCGGTCTTTGGGGTTTTCAATCTCAATCTCAGCACTAAATATATTCCATCACAGCAGGGAATTAACTCGGCTGTCATCATCTGTTTGTTCAAATGTTTTTTTAAATAATATTTTCAGCGATGTTGCAACTTCAATCTCGACGTGGATATCCCGCAGGGTATAAATGAAAGGCTCTGGGAATGTCCCGCCTCAGAGTATAATTCAAAGAGATTGCCTGCAGCACGAAGGGACACATCGCTTCACACAGAATATGCTTCAGCCAATTGAACATGCACAGCAAATATGCTACATGATCATTGCCGCCATTGGTGTTCCTGGTAAGTGATTATGACCATTGAATTTGTGTAAATCTGTGTGTGAGGTGGTCTCTGGTTTTACTCTGTGACTGATAATGTTACATCCTGATCCAGTGGTCACCGTTATACAGCTACCCGATCAGTGATAGCATTTCGTTTAGAAAAATGACCTGAATTATTTCTGAGGTTTTATTCCATTGCATCAACTGAAAGTAAAACTCTGTTTGTAACTCACGGGCTCGCTGTGTTATGTAGTTATTGACTTTCGTGTAATATTGTGTACTGTTGAATCAGACATCAGTGTAAGGAACTCTCTGAGAGAAGGTATTAGTGGAAGGGTCTCTCACTGTAGAAATGTACTGAGTGTGGGTCACTAACCGGAGTGGAACACCTGACCCCAGTGGCCATGTATTACTGGGAGTATCTGTCACTGTAGAATTACTGAGTGTGGGTCACTAACCCGAGTGGAACACCTGACCCCAGTGGCCATGTATTACTGGGTGTATCTGTCACAGTAGAATTGCACTGAGTGTAGGTCACTAACCGGAGTGGAACACCTATAGACTCTGGAACAGCTCCCATGGATTGGAGGGTAGCTAATGTAAACCCACTATTATAAAAAGGTGGTAGAGAGAAAATGGGGAATTATAGACCGGTAAGCCTGACATCGGTAGTGGGCAAAATGCTAGAGTCCATTATAAATGATGTAATAGCAGAGCACTTGGAAAACAGTGACAGGATCAGACAAAGTCAACATGGATTTACAAAAGTTAAATCATGCTTGACTAATCTACTGGAATTTTTTGAGGATGTAACTGGTAGAATAGATTAGGGAGAACCAGTGGATGTAGTGTATTTGGAATTTCAGAAGGCTTTCGATAAGTTCCCTCATAAGAGATTAGCGTGCAAAGTTAAAGCACACGGGATTGGGGGTAAGGTACTGTCTTGGATAGAAAACTGATTGGCAGACAGGAAGCAGAGAGTTGAAATAAACGGGACTTTTTCCGAGTGGCAGGCAGTGACTAGTGGGGTACCGCAGGGATCGTGCTAGAACCCCAGTTATTCATTATATATATTAATGATCTAGACGAGGGAACTAGATGTAATATCTCTAAGTTTGAAGATGACACACAACTGGGTGGGCGTGTCTGCTGTGAGGAGGATGCTGAGAAACTCCAGTATGATTTGGACAGGTTGGGTGATTGGACAGATGCACGGCAGATGCAGTATAATGTGGATAAATGCGAGGTTATCCACTTTGGTGGCAAAAACAGGAAGGCAGATTATTATCTGAATGGCAATAGATTGGGAAAAGGCGAAGTGCAACGAGACCTGGGTGTCCTTGTGCACAAGTCGCTGAAGGTAAGCATGCAGGTGCAGCAGGCGGTTAAGAAGGCAAATGGTATGTTGGCCTTCATAGCGAGAGGATTCGAGTACAGGAGCAAGGATGTCTTGCTGCAGTTGTACAGGGTCTTGGTGAGACCACACATTGAATATTGTGTGCAGTTTTGGTCGCCTTACCAAAGGAAGGATGTTCTTGCCATGGAGAGAGTGCAGCGAAGATTCACCAGGCTGATACCTGGGATGGCAGGAATGACGTATGAAGAGAGATTGGGTCGATTGAGCTTGTATTCGCTAGAATTTAGAAGAATGAGAGGGGATCTCATTGAAACTTATAAAATTCTACCAGGACTAGACAGACTAGATACAGGAAGGATGTTCCCGATGGTGGGGGAGTCCAGAGCCAGGGGTCACAATCTAAGGATAAGGGGTAAGCCATTTAGTTTTGAGATGAGGAGGAATTTCTTCACCCAGAGAGTGGTGAACCTGTGGAATTCTCTACCACAGAAGACAGTTGATTCCAATTCATTAAATATATTCAAGAAGGAGTTAGTTATATTTCTTAAGGCTAAGGTGATCAAGGGATATGGGGAGAAAGCAGGGACAGGGTACTGAATTTGGATGATCAGCCATGATCGCATTGAATGGCGGAGCAGGCTCGAGGGGCCGAATGGCCTACTCCTGCTCCTATTTTCTATGTTTCTATCCCAGTGGCTGGAAACGGCTATTGAGGTCGATGATCAGCCATGATTTTATTGAATGGCGGAGCTGGTTCGAGGGGCCGAATGGGCTACTCCTGCTCCTATTTCTTATGTTCTTATGTTCATATATAATTTGAAATGCATTGATAATGCTTTGTTTCCTACTGAACTGCACCAACAGAAACAGATGTTAACTAATTACTGACAGGTAAACAGCAGGACAGCAGTGTTACAGTATTCAAATCCTCTCTATATTGACTTATTCTTACTCTAAGTAGAGTTATTGTAAATACTTTAATTATTTTGGTGCTGATTAATCACCTTCCCCCAACACCGCCCTGAGAATCTGTGGTTCATGAGCACTGAATTTCATTATGTTACATAGAAGCATCGAAGATAGGAGCAGGAGTAGGCCAATCGGCCCCTCGAGCCTGCGCTGCCATTTAATGAGATCATGGCTGATCATCCAAATTTAGTACCCTGACCCTGCTTTCTCCCCATATCCCTTGATCCCTTTAGCCTTAAGAAATATATCTATCTCCTTCTTGAATATATTTGAAGAATTGGCCTCAATTGCCTTATGTGGTAGAGAATTCCATATGTTAACCAATCTCTGGGTGAAGAAATTCCTCCTCATCTCAGTTCTAAATGGTTTACCCCTTATGCTTAGACTGTGGCACTTGGTCTGGTCTCCCCCGCCATCGGGAACATCCTTCCTGCATCTAGACTGTCTAGTCCTGTTAGAATTTTATAAGTTTCAATGAGATCCCCTCTCATTCTTCGAAACTCTAGCGAATATAAGCCTAATCGACCCAATTTCTCTTCATACTTCATTCCTGCCATCCCAGGTATCAGTCTGGTAAATCTTCGCTGCACTCCCTCCATGGCAAGAACATCCTTCCTCAGCTAAAGCGACCAAAACTGCACACAATACTCAAGGTGTGACTCACCAACTTGTACAACTGCAGCAAGACATCCTTGCTCCTGTACTCGAGTGCTCTCGCTATGAAGGCCAACATAACATTTGCCTTCTTATCCCCCTGCTGCACCTGCATGCTTACCTTCAGCGACTGGTGCACAAGGACTCCCAGATAACGTTGCACTTCCCCTTTTCCCAATCTACTGCCGTTCAGATAATAATCTGTCTTCCTGTTTTTGCAACCAAAGTGGGTAACCTCGCATTTATCCACGTTATACAGCATCTGCCATGCATCTGCCCAATCACCCAACCTGTCCAAATCATACTGGAGTTTTTCTGCATCCTCCTCACAGCACACACGCTCACCCAGCTTTGTGTCGTCTGCAAACTTAGAGATATTACATCTAGTTCCCTCGTCTAGATCATTAATATATATTGTGAATAGCTGGGGTCCTAGCACCGATCCCTGTGGTACCCCACTAGTCACTGCCTACCACTCAGAAAAAGACCCGTTTATTCCAACTCTTTGCTTCCTGTCTGTCAACCAGTTTTCTATCCAAATCAGTACCTTGTCCCCAATCCCATGTGCTTTAACTTTGCACGTTAATCTCTTATGCGGGACCTTATCGAAAGCCTTCTGAAAGTCCGAATGCACCATATCCACTATTTCTCCCTTATCTATTCTACCAGTTACATCCTCCAAAAATTCCAGTAGATTAGTCAGGCATGATTTCCCTTTTGTATATCCATGTTGACTTTGTCCGATCCTGTCACTGTTTTCCAAGTGCTCTGCTATTATATCTTTTATAATGGACTCAAGCATTTTGCCCACTAACGATGTCAGTCTTCCCGGTCTATAGTTCCCCGTTTTTTCTCTACGACCTTTTTTAAATAGTGGGGTTACATTAGCTACGCTCCAATACATGGGAACTGTTGCAGAATCTATAGAATTTTGAAAGATGACCAGCAATGCATCTACTGAGTGCAAGTCAGCAGAGAGTGCTGAGTTTGGGTAAGTGTGAGTAGTTCTTTAATTGTTAGTTCTCTTTAAATCATTCTTGATAAGAGTACTTAAGCAGTTTAAGTGAAGGGGAAAAGTTAACTATTTGGGATTCTGTTGGTTTAAGAAGAGTAAAACAAGGTTACACTGCGGTAGGAGTAAATTGGCACAGCAGGCAGTGGAAACCAGTTTTCTAATCAATCAGCAGGGGTGACTCATTTGGCTGTAAACAAACAAACAGTAGAAAAAGACCAGTGCTAGTGAGAGCAAGCACTGAGTGCAAGTCAGCAGAGAGTGCTGAGTTTGGGTAAGTGTGAGTTCGGGTGAGTGGGGTGAAGGGTGCTCTTTTCAAACTTTAACTCTGGGTTGTAGTTAATAAGGCCTTTCTGGTGCAGAGTGACTGTTGGTAAACCATTTAACTGGTGTAATTTAGAGGGATTGATTTAATTTAAATCCAATTAGCAGCTATAATGGGGCAGAGAGTGTCCATAACTAAGAATAAAAAAATAATTAATTACATAGAATGGAGCAGGTGATGTGTTACTGTTGCAAGATGTGAGAGCCGGTGGACCCCATTGAGGCTCACAGTGATTACATCTGTGACAAGTGTCTGCTGCTACAGGAACTCTAGCTCCGTGTTGATGAGCTGGAGTCTGAGCTTCAGACACTGCGACACATCAGGGAGGGCGAGAAGTACCTGGACTTTGTGTTTCAGGAGGTGGTCACACCTATGAAGTTAATTAATTCAGATGTAGCCCACGGTCATGGACAGGACGGTGTGACTACGAGTGAGGCAGGTACGGGGATCCAGGAGGTGGTGTTGGAGGAGCCGCAGCCCTTGCTCTTGTCCAACAGGTTTGAGGTTCTTATTCCCTGTGGGGACGGGAGCAGGGACTGCAGGGAGGATGAGATACCTGGCCACAGCACCGTGGAACGCGGGTCCATTCAAGAGGGGGGAGTAAATCGAAATGTTGTAGTGGTAGGGGATAGTATTATTAGGGGGATAGATAGAGTTCTCTGCAGCCGAGAGCGAGAGTCCCGTAGGCTGTGTTGCCTGCCCGGTGCCAGGGTTAAGGACATCTCCTCTGGGCTGGAAAGAAACTTGCAGTGGGAGGGAGTGGATCCAGTTGTCGTGATCCATGTTGGTACAAACGACGTAGATAGGACAAGGAAGCCGGTTCTTTTAAAGGAGTATGAGCAGCTAGGGGTCAAATTAAAAAACAGAACCTCAAGGGTAATAATCTCTGTATTATTACCTGAGTCACGAGCGAATTTGGCTAGGACAAATAAAATTAGAGATTTAAATGAGTGGCTCAAAGACTGATGTGGGAGAAATGGGTTTTGCTTCCTGGGACACTGGCACCAGTACTGGGGCAGGAGGGAGCTGTTCCGTTGGGACGGGCTTCACTTGGCCAGTGCTGGGACTAGAGTCCTGGCGGATCATATAAAAAGGGCTGTAGAGAGGGCTTTAAACTAACTAGTGGCGGGGGGGGGGGGGGGGGAGGTTCCGAGAGAGCAAATAATAAAAATGACAACAGAGAAGGTCATAGACTTAGGTAGCAGTGGGGAAATTAAAAACCAGAGTGTGTCAGGAAGGGGCAGAAGGTATGGAGTAAAAGGTAATGTAATAAAAAGGACAAAAGCAGGAACTAAGTGTCACAAAACATAGTTGAAAGTTCTCTATCTGAATGCACGTAGCATTCGTAACAAAATAGACGAGTTAATGGCACAAATAACTACATATGGTTATGATCTTGTGGCCATTACAGAAACATGGCTGTATGGTGACAATGCCTGGGAATTAAACATACCAGGTTATTTAACGATCAGGAAGGACAGGCAGGAAGGAAGGGGAGGTGGGTGGCTATATTAATAAAGGAAGGAATCACTGTAATACAGAGAAATGATATTGGGTTAAAAGATCAGGATAATGAAACAGTTTGAGTGGAGATAAGGAATTCTAAGGGGAAAAAAACACTAGTGGGCCTAGTCTATAGGCCTCCGAATAGTTGCAACTCTGTTGGATGGAGTATCAATCAGGAAATAGTTGAGGCTTGTAATAAGGGAACATCTATAATTATGGGGGATTTTAAATATCATATTAATTGGACAAATCAAATTGGGCAGGGCTGCCTTGAGGATGAGTTCATTGAGTGTATTAGGGATGGGTTCCTTGAGCAGTATGTAACTGAACCGACCAGGTGGCAAGCAACCTTAGATCTGGTCCTGAGTAACGAGACGGGATTAATTAAAAATGTCGTAGTAAAGGATCCCCTTGGAATGAGTGACCATAACATTGTTGAATTCCATATTCAATTAGAGGGTGAGAAGGTCGGATCTCAAATAAGCATGCTAAGCTTGAATAAAGGAGACTATGAAGGTATGCGAGCGGAATTGAGTAGAGTGGATTGGGAAAATAGATTAAAGGGTAAGACGATACATGATCAGTGGTGTACATTTAAGGAGTTATTTTACAACTTTAAAAAATATATATTCCACTGAGAAGAAAAGGGTGTAAAAGAAAAGACAGTCATCTGTGGCTAAGTAAAGAAATTAAGGATAGTATTCGACTAAAAACAAGGACTTATAATAATGTCGCCATATCTAGTGGAGGGATAGAGGATTGGGAAATCTTTAAAAGACAGCAAAAAATAACAAAAAGATTGATTAAGAAAGGGAAGATAGATTATGAAAGTAAATTAGCAAAAAATATAAAAACAGATAGTAAGAGTTTTTATAGTTATATAAAAAGAAAAAGGGTGGCTAAAGTAAATGTTCGTCTCTTAGAAGATGAGACCGGGAAATTAATGTTAGGAAATATGGAGATGGCAAATACACTGAATGAATATTTTGTATCAGTCTTTACAGTAGAGCACACTAAGAATATCCCAACACTGGACAAACAGGGGGCTATAGGGGGGGGGGGAGGAGCTAAACACGATCAAAATCACTAAGGAAGTGGTACTCAGTAAAATAATGGGACTCAAGGCGGATAAATCACCTGGACCTGATGGCTTACATCCTAGGGTCTTGAGGGAAGTGGCGGTAGGGATTGTGGATGCATTGGTAATAATTTTGCAAAACTCCCTGGACTCAGCAAAGATCCCGGCAGACTGGAAAACTGCTAATGTAACACCCTTATTTAAAAAGGGCAGTAGACAGAAGGCTGGAAACTATAGACCGGTTAGCCTAACAACTGTGGTAGGTAAAATTTTGAGTCCATTATTAAGGAGACAGTAACGGGACATTTGGATAATCATAATTTAATAGGACAAAGTCAACGTGGTTTTATGAAGGGGAAGTCATGTTTGACAAATTTGCTGGAGTTCTTTGAGGAAGTAACACACAGGGTGGATAAAGGGGAACCAGTGGATGTTTTGTATTTAGACTTCCAAAAGGCATTTGACAAGGTGCCACACAAAAGATTATTGCTTAAGATAAAAAATCACTGGATTGGGGGTAATATTCTGGCATGGATAGAGGATTGGCTATCTAACAGAAGGCAGAGAGTTGGGATAAATGGTTCATTCTCGGACTGGCAACCAGTAGCCAGTGGTGTTCCGCAGGGGTCAGTGCTGGGTCCCCAACTCTTCTACAATCTATATTAACGATTAGGAGGAGGGGACCGAGTGCAACATATCAAAGTTTTCAGATGATACTAAGATGGGAGGGAAAGTAGAAAGTGAGGAGGACATAAAAAACCTACAAGGGGACATAGACAGGCTAAGTAAGTGGGCAGAGATTTGGCAGATGGAATACAATACTGGAAAGTGTGAGGTTATGCACTTTGGCAGGAAAAATAGTAGAGCAAGTTATTATCTAAATGGCAAGAAACTGGAAAGTACTGAAGTACAAAGGGATCTGGAGGTCCTGGTGCACGAAACTCAAAAGGTTAGTATGCAGGTGCAGCAAGTGATTAAGAAGGCCAATGGAATGTTGGCTTTCATTGCTAAGGGGATAGAATATAAAAATAGGGAGGTATTGCTGCAGTTGTACAAGGTATTGGTGAGACCGCACCTGGAGTACTGCATACATTTTTGGTGTCCATACTTAGGAAAAGACATACTTGCTCTCGAGTCAGTACAAAGAAGGTTCACTCGGTTAATCCCGGGGATGAGGGGATGGGCATATGAGGACTCTACTCATTGGAGTTCAGAAGAATGAGAGGCGATCTTATTGAAACATATAAGATTGTGAAGGGGTTGGATCGGGTGGATGCGGGGAGGATATTCCCGATGATGGGTGAAACTAGAACTAGGTGGCATAGTCTTAGAATAAGGGGCTGCTCTTTCAAAACTACGATGAGAAGGAACTACTTCACTCAGAGGGTGGTAGGTCCATGGAATATGCTGCCCCCAAATGCTGTAGAAGCTACATCATTACATAAATTTAAAACAGAAATAGACAGTTTCCTAGAAGTAAAGGGAATTAAGGGTTACGGGGAGCGGGCAGGAATTTGGACATGAGTCTAGGTTCGGATCGGTCATGGCCCTGTGGGTAGCGTAGCGGGCACAGGGGCCGTGTAGCCTGATCCTGCTCCTATTTCGTGTGTCCAATTCTGTTAGGTTCAGGAGATGGTTCTGTGATAGTAGATTGGCGGTTAGGATCAGATCAGCCATGATCTTATTGAATGGCGGAGCAGGCTCGATGGGCCAATTGGCCTACTCCTGCTCCTATTTCTTATGTTCTTATGTTCTTACTATTTCTACGGCCACTTCCTTAAGTACCCTAGGATTAGATTATCAGGCCTTGGGGATTTATCGGCCTTCAATCCCGTCAATATCCCTACAATTGATTTCATTCAATTCCTCCCTCTCATTAGACAGGATGAATATTGGGCTGTGGTTATTGATTATTCCACTTCTGTAACTGATTAAGGTTTGACGAATCAGTTGTTACCTCTGATTCAGAGTCTCTGCACAGGTAACCATAACAATCTCTGGCCTCAGCTCAGTGAGGTGTGTCCCTGCGAGGAGAGACATGCATAACTGAAGAACATGTATATCAGGTTTTCATAATACACATATCAGTCCCGAGGGCAGTAAATAATAGCATTAATAAATTGATGTTACCCCTTCAAAATTTAAAGGCCTCTATTAGGCCACCCCTCAGCCTTCTCTTTTGTAAAGAAAGGAGCCCCAGCCTGTTCAATCTTTCCTGATGCTTATAATGTCTCAGTTCTGGTGTCATCCTTGTAAAAATATTACACTTTCTCCAGAGCCTTAATATCCTTTATGTAATATGGAGATCAGAACTGCACACAGTACGCTCAGTGTGGTATAAACAAGGTTCGATATAAGTTTAAGCTAACCTCTTTGCTTTACGATTCTATTCTTCTAGAAATGAACCCCAGTGCTTTGTTTCCATGTTTATGGTCATGTTAACATGCTTTGCTACTTTAAATGATTTGTTAATCGGTGCCCCTCTACCCCATTCCCACTCTGATTTCCAAGGCGTATTTGGGAAACTTATTCTTCCTAGCAAAATGCAGTACCTCTCACTTAGCTATATTGATATTAATTTGCCATTTAAACGCCCTTTCTGCAAGTGTATTAATGTCTGCCGGTATTGTGTTGCATTCTTCCTCTGTATTAACTGTACTTCCAATTTGGATTCATCTGCAAATTTTGAATTTGTTCTTCTGCTTCCCGATTCAATATCGTTTATGTAAATGGTGAACAACAATGATTGCAACGCCGATCCTTGTGGAACATCACTTCTCACCATCCACCTATCTGAGTAAATAGCTTTATCCACTACTCCCTATTTTCTGTTCTTGCAGCCATCTTGCTATCCATTCTGCTGCTTGTCTCCTAACTCCACTTGCTCTGTGATTCAGTCTGCTATGTGGTACCTTATCGAATAGCTTTAAAAAATCAAATATATCTCCTGCATAACCCTTATCTAATCTTTCTGATACTTATTCAAATAATTCACTAAGGTTACTCAAGCAAGACATTCCAAAGGGGGTGCAGGAACAGATGGACCCAGGGGTACATGTACAAAAATCGTTGAAGGTGGCAGGGCAAGTTGAGAAAGCGTTTAAAAATGCTTACTGGAATCTTAGCTTTATAAATAGAGGCATAGAGTACAAAAGCAATGAAGTTATGCTAAACATTTATGAAACATTGGTTCGGCCACAACTGGAGTATTGTGTCCAATTCTGGGCACCGCACTTTAGGAAGGGGCATGAAGGCTTTAGAGAGGGTGCAGAAAAGATTCACAAGAATGTTTCCAGGTATGAGGGACTTCAGTTATGTAGATATACTAGAGAAGCTGGGGTTGTTCTCAGTAGAGCTGAGAAGATTGAAAGGAGATTTGATAAGGTGATCAAAATCATGAGGGTTCTAGACAGAGTAGATAGAGAGAAGCTGTTCCCATTGGTAGAACGGTCAAGAACCAGAGGGCACAGGTTTTAGGTGATGTGCTGAAGATCCAAAGGTGACATGAGGAAAAACTTTTTAAGGCAGCGTTGGGTTATGATCTGTAATGCACTGCCTGAAAGGGTGGTGCATGCAGATTCAATCGTGGCTTTCAAAAGGAAATGGGATATGTACCTGAAGGAAAAGAATTGCAGGGCTACGGTGAAAGGGCAGGGATTGGGATTAGCTGCAGTACATGTGCAGAGAGTGAGCACGGGCTCGACAGGCCGAATGGCCTCCTTCTGTGCTATAACATTTCTATGATTTCCTTTTGGCAAACCTGCTGACTACTCGTTATTATATTTTGTGTTTCTAGATGTTTTTCTATTACATCTTTGAGTAAGGATTCCATTAACTTTCCTACCATCGACGTTATGCTAACTGGTCTGTAGATCCATGGAATTGTTCTATCTTCCATTTTAAATACAGGAATAACATTTAAATGGTGAACCACAGTGATCTTCCATTCCCTTCCTCGACTTCTCGATCTTCATTTCAGGATCTAGGCCATCCACCAATATCTACTATAATCCCACCAACTCCCACAGGAATCTTGAGTAGACTTCCTCCCACCCGGCTTCCTGGAAGGGCTATATTCTATTCTCAGAGTTTTTCCGCCACCGTTGCATATGTTCTGACGATGCCACCTTTCACACCAGTGCTTCAGAAATGTCTTCATATTTCCTCAGCCGAGTACTCACCTCCATTGTGACTGACAGGGCCCTCGACTGTGTCAATCTCCATTGCTCCCATCACCCCTTGTCCTCAGATTCCACTGCACCAGCCTTCACATTCAACGGATCATCCTCTGCCATTTCCATCATGTCCAGCTAAGGCCAACAACAAACATATCTTCCCCTGCACTCCCATCCCCCCGGCCCTCGCAACACCCTGGTCCACTCTTCCATCACCACTAACATCTGCTCCCCTTCCCCGGCACCTTCCTATGCAAGCGCAGGCGATGCAACAGCTGCCCTTTCCCATCTTTCCATCCCACCAGCCAAGGCCCCAGACATTCCATCCACGTGAAAGACTAATTTACTTGTACTTCCACCAATTTAATATATCATACTCGCTGCCCACGATCCAGTCTCCTGTACATTGGATAGACTAAGCACCGATTGGGTGATTGCTTTGCTGAACGCCTCCGTTCAGTCCACAAGTGTGATCCAGAGCTTCAGGTCACTTCCCACTTTAATTCTACATCCCACTCCCACTCTGAACTCTCTGTTCTCGGCCTCCTGCACTGTTCCCATTTTAAACTCAATGAGGAGCAGCACCTTATTTTTCGATTCGGCATTTTATTGCCTGCCGGATTCAACACTAAATTTAAAAACTTCAGATCATAACCTCCGCTCCCGTTTTCTCGGACCACATGTGCTGGTAATGGAAGATGGCTCCACCAGAGCCACTAAAAGTGGAGGAGGTTTGGGCTAGGGCTTGGGGTGGCGATCCCGGTACACGGTCAGCGGGCTGGCCCAAACACCTGGGGTCTACCCAACTTTCTCTGCCACATGTGCCCTACTATCCCTCCCCCTTGTTATTCTGCTGTAACCATTTACACCTCCTCTAGACCCATCTTCTGTTTCTTTAATTCTCCCATTCGCCTTGCACCATCATCCCTTTAGTCATTGAATCACTCCTGCCCTCCAACCAATCACAGAGATTCCTCTTTTTTCTATCCTTATGCTAAAGCACTTTTCTGTGACTCTATCATTGCTTTAATACTGATAATATCTGGAATCGTCCAGTTCTGATGAAAGGTCATGGACCTGAAATGTTAACTCTCTTTCTCTCTGCACAGATGCTGCCTGACCCGCTGAGTGTTTTCAGCATTGTCTTTTTTAATAAATTAAAGCTAGTATTAAGTAAAAGGAGGAAGCTTATAAAGTTGCCAGAAAACACAGTCAGCCTGAGGATTGGGATCTTTTAGAAATCAGCAAAGGGGGACCAAGAAATGGATAAAGAAAGGGGAAATGGAATATGAGCACAAATTAGCGAAAAATATAAAAACGGATTGTAAAAGCTTCTATAGGTATGTGAAAAGGAAAAGACTGGTGAAGGTAAATGTAGGTCCTTTACACTCAGAGATAGGATCATTTATAATGGGGAATGAGGAAATGTCCGAGAAATTAAATAAATACTTTGTTTCTGTCTTCACGGAGGAAGACACAAAAAACCTCCCAGAAATACAAGAAAACCAAGGGTGTGGCGAGAATGAAGAACATAATGAAATTATTATTAGTAAAAAAAACAGTACGAGCAAAATTAATGGGACTAAAAGTCGATAAATCTCAAGGACCGGATGACCTACATCCTCGGGTGTTGTAAGAGGTGGCCATTGGGATAGTGGACGCATTGGTTGTCATCTTCCAAAATTCTATAGATTCTGGAATGGTTCCTGCAGATTGGAGGATAGCAAATGTAACCCCGCTTTTTAAGAAAGGAGGGAGAGAGAAAAGGGGAACTACAGACCTGCTAGTCTCACATCAGTCGTTCGGAAAATGCTGGAATCTATTATAAAGGATGCAATAACTGGGCACTTAGAAACTAATAGTAAGATTGGGCAGAGTCAACATGGATTTATGAAAGGGAAGGCCTCTTTGACAAACCTATTGGAGTTATTTGAGGATGTAACTAGTGGAGTAGACAAAGGGGAAACGGTAGATGTGGTGCATTTGGATTTTCAGAAGGCCTTCGATAAGGTACCACACAAGAGGTTGGTGAAAACAATTAGGGCACTTGGAATTGGGGGTAATATACTAGCATGGATTGAGAATTGGTTAACAGACAGGAAACAGAGTAGGGATAAATGAGACTTTTTCAGGATGGCAGGCTGTGACTAGTGGGGTACCGCAAGGACCGGTACTTGGGCCCCAGCTATTCACAATCTATATCAATGATTTGGATGATGTGACTAAATGTAACATTTCCAAATTTACTGATGACACAAAGCTAGGTGGCAGTGTTAGTTTCGAAGAGGATCTGAAGAGGCTTCAAGGGGATGTCGACAGGCTCAGTGAGTGGGCGAGAACATAGCAGATGGATTATAATGAGGATAAATGTGAAGTTATCCACTTTGGTCGAAAAAACGGAAAGGCAGAGTATTTCCTAAATGGTGAAAGATTGGGGAATGCAGATGCTCAAAGGTACCTGGGTGTCCTTGTACATGAGTCACTGAAAGTGAATGTGCAGGTGCAGCAAGGAAGGCAAATGATATGCTGGCCTTCATTACAAGAGGATACTTGCGTACAGGAGTAAAGAAGTCTTCCTCCAATTCTATAGGGCCTTGGTGAGACCACACCTGGAGTACTGTGTACAATTGTGGTCTCCTTACATAAGGAAGGATATACTTGCCATAGAGGGAGTGCAACGAAGGTTCACGAGATTTATTCCTGGGATGACGGATCTGTCGTATGAGAAGAGATTGAGTAAACTAGGTCTGTATTCTCTTGAATTCAGAAGAATCAGAGGGGTTCTCATTGAAGCATACAAAATTATTACAGGGCTTGATAGGGTGGGTGCTGGGAGAATGTTTCCCTTGGCTGGGGAGTCTAGAACCGGGGGCCACAGCCTTTGGATAAAGGGTAGGCCATTCAGGACAAGGATAAGAAGAAATTTCTTCACACAGAGGGTGGTAAATCTTTCGAATTCTCTACCCCAGAGGGCTGTGGATGCTCAGTCATTGGGTATATTCAAAACAGGTCGATAGATTTCTGACTAGTAAGGGCATCAAGGGATATGGCGATACGGCCGGTGAATGGAATTGAGGCAGAAGATCAGCCATGATCTCATTGAATGGCGAAGCAGTCTCGAAGGGCCAAATGGCCGACTCCTGCTCCTATTTCTTATGTTCTTATGTTCTTATCAGAATTAAAGCAGTCTCCGTATTTTGCATTTGCTCATATACTTCCGCCTGGATATTAAGAGAGGCGGGTTATGTACGATAGCCGGAGGGTACGGGGTGGATGTGGAATATCAGACAGGATACCAGGAAGTCCAGCTATTCCCGGACGTTGGGGTGTCTTAACTCCACAGCATACGTCCTTTCTCCTTGACTGGTTCCCCACCCCGGAAGTCAGCCTGATTGACAGTCGGGCTTCGAGTCGGACGGGGTGGGGGGACTCCGGAGCAGGACCAGGTAGGTCGGATGGATGAAACTGGGTTGGATGGGGATTCTGATCCCGCGATGTGTCCGATCATGGACCAGGGGATTTGACCTGTCCCGGGGGGTGTGACCGATCCCCGGGGGTTTGAACGGTTCCGGGACTTTGACTGGTCCCGGGGGATTGACCGGTCCCGGGAGTTTGACCGGTCCCAGGGGTTTGACTGGTCCCGGGGTCTGACTGGTGCCGGGTGGTTGACCAGTCCCGGGGGTTTGACCAGTCCCGGGGGTTTGACCGGTCCCAGGGGTTTGACCGGTCCCGGGGGTGTGACCGGTCCCAGGGGTGAGACCGGTCCCGAGGATTTCACTGGTCCTGGGGTTTGACTGGTTCCGGGTGGTTGACCGGTCCCGGGGTTTTGACCGGTCCCAGGGGTGTGACCAGTCCCGGGGGTTTGACCGGTACCGGGGGTTTGACTGCTCCCGGGGGTTTCACTGGTCCCGGGGGTTTCACCAGTACCGGGGGTTTGACTGGTACCGGAGTTTAACCCGTCACGGGGGTTTGACCAGTCCCGGGGGTTTGACCAGTCCCGGGGGTTTGACCAGTCCCGGGAGTTTGACCCGTCACGGGGGTTTGATCAGTCCCTCGGGTGTGACCAGTGCCAGGGGTGTGACCAGTCCCGGGGGTGTGACCAGTCCTGGGGGTTTGACCGGTCCCGGGGGTTTGAACAGTCCCGGGGGTGTGACCAGTCCCGGGGGTTTGACCAGTCCCTGGGGTTTGACCGGTCCCAGGGGTTTGACCAGTCCCGGGGGTTTGACCAGTCCCTGGGCTTTGACCGGTCCCGAGGGTTTGACAGGTCCCGGGGCTGTGACCGGTCCCCGGGGATTTTACCAGTCCCGGGGGTTTGACCAGTCCCAGGGGTTTGACCAGTCCCAGGGGATTGACCAGTCCCGGCGGTTTGACCAGTCCCGGGGGTTTGACCAGTCCCGGCAATTTTACCAGTCCCGGGGGTTTGACCGGTCCTGGGGGATTGACCATTCCCGGGGGTTTGACCGGTCCCGGAGGTGTGTCCGGTCCCGGAGGTTTGACCGTTCCCGGTGGGGTGACCGGTCCCGGGGTTCTGACCAGACCCGGGAGTTTGACCGGTCCTGGGGGTTTGACCTGTCCCGGGTGTTTGACCAGTCCCGGGGGTTTGACCGGTCCTGGGGTTGTGACCGGTCCCGGGGGTTTGACCAGTCCCGGGGGTTTGACCGGTCCTGGGGTTTGACCAGTCCCGGGAGTTTGACCCGTCACGGGGGTTTGACCAGTCCCTGGGGTGTGACCAGTGCCAGGGGTGTGACCAGTCCCGGGGGTTTGACCAGTCCCGGGGGTTTGACCGGTCCCAGGGGTTTGACCAGTCCCGGGGGTTTGACCAGTCCCTGGGCTTTGACCGGTCCCGAGGGTTTGACAGGTCCCGGGGCTGTGACCGGTCCCGGGGGATTTTACCAGTCCCGGGGGTTTGACCAGTCCCAGGGGTTTGACCAGTCCCAGGAGATTGACCAGTCCCGGCGGTTTGACCAGTCCCGGGGGTTTGACCAGTCCCGGCAATTTTACCAGTCCCGGGGGTTTGACCGGTCCCGGGGGATTGACCATTCCCGGGGGTTTGACCGGTCCCGGAGGTGTGACCGGTCCCGGAGGTTTGACCGTTCCCGGTGGGGTGACCGGTCCCGGGGTTCTGACCAGACCCGGGAGTTTGACCGGTCCTGGGGGATTGACCTGTCCCGGGTGTTTGACCAGTCCCGGGGGTTTGACCGGTCCTGGGGTTGTGACCGGTCCCGGGGGTTTGACCTGTCCCGGGGTTCTGACCAGACCCGGGGGTTTGACCGGTCCCGGGGGTTTGACCTGTCCCGGGGTTCTGACCAGACCTGGGGGTTTCACCGGTCCCGGGGGTTTGACCAGTCCCGGGGTTTGAACAGTCCCGGGGGTTTGACCAGTCCCGGGGCTGTGACCGGTCCCGGTGATTTGACCAGTCCCGGGGGTTTGATCTGTCCCCGGGGGTTTGACCAGACCCGGGGGTTTGACAAGACCCGGGGGGGTTTGACCAATCCCGGGGGGTTTGACCAGACCCGGGGGGTTTGAACAGTGCCGGGGGGTTTGACCTGACCCGGGGGGTTTGACCAGTCCCGGGGGTTTCACCGCTCCCGGGGGGGTTTGACCGCTCCCGGGGGTTTCACCTGTCCAGGGGGTTTGATCGGTCCCAGGGGTTTGACCGGTCCCGGGGGTTTGACCATTCCCGGGAGTTTGACAGGTCCCGAGGGTTTGACCAGTCCCGGGGGATTGACCGGTCCCGGGGGATTGACCGGTCCCGGGGGTATAACCAGTCCCGGGGGTTTGACCGGTGCCGGGGGTGTGACCAGTCCCGGTGGTTTGACCGGTCCCGGGGGTTTGACCGGTCCCGTGTGTTTGATCGATCCCGGGGGTTTGACCAGTCCCGGGGGTTTGACCAGTACCAGGGGTTGTGACCTGTCCCGGGGGATTGACCAGTCCCGGGGGTTTGACCAGTTCCGGGGGTTTCACCAGTCCCGGGGGTTTGACCGATCCCGGGGGTGTGACCAGTCCCGGTGGTTTGACCGGTCCCGGGGGTTTGACCGGTCCCGGGGGATTGACCAGTCCCGGGGGTTTGACCGCTCCCGGGGGGTTTGACCGCTCCCGGGGGTTTCACCTGTCCAGGGGGTTTGATCGGTCCCAGGGGTTTTACCAGTCCCGGGGGTTTGACCATTCCCGGGAGTTTGAAAGGTCCCGGGGGTTTGACCGGTCCCGGGGGTATAACCAGTCCCGGGGGTTTGACTGGTCCCGGGGGTGTGACCAGTCCCGGTGGTTTGACCGGTCCCGGGGGTTTGACCACTCCCGTGTGTTTGATCGATCCCGGGGGTTTGACCAGTTGCGGGGGGTTTGACCAGACACGGGGGGTTTGACCAGTCCCGGGGGGTTTGACCTGACCCGGGGGGTTTGACCAGTCCCGGGGGTTTGACCGCTCCCGGGGGGTTTGACCGCTCCCGGGGGTTTCACCTGTCCAGTGGGTTTGATCAGTCCCAGGGGTTTGACCGGTCCCGGGGGTTTGACCATTCCCGGGAGTTTGACAGGTCCTGAGGGTTTGACCTGTCCCGGGGGATTGACCGGTCCCGGGGGTTTGACCGGTCCCGGGGGTATAACCAGTCCCGGGGGTTTGACCGGTCCTGGGGGTGTGACCAGTCCCGGTGGTTTGACCGGTCCCGGGGTTTGACCGGTCCCGGGTGTGTGACCAGTCCCGGGGGTTTGACCACTCGCGTGTGTTTGATCGATTCCGGGGGTTTGACCAGTCCCGGGGGTTTGACCAGTCCCAGGGGTTGTGACCTGTCCCGGGGGATTGACCGATCCCGGGGGTGTGACCAGTCCCGGTGGTTTGACCGGTCCCGGGGGTTTGACCGGTCCCGGGGGATTGACCAGTCCCGGGGGTTTGACCGCTCCCGGGGGGTTTGACCGCTCCCGGGGGTTGGACCGGTCCTGGGGGTTTGACCGGTCCCGGGGGATTGACCAGTCCCGGGGGTTTGACCGCTCCCGGGGGGTTTGACCGCTCCCGGGGGTTTCACCTGTCCAGGGGGTTTGATCGGTCCCAGGGGTTTTACCGGTCCCGGGGGTTTGACCATTCCCGGGAGTTTGAAAGGTCCCGGGGGTTTGACCGGTCCCGGGGGTATAACCAGTCCCGGGGGTTTGACTGGTCCCGGGGGTGTGACCAGTCCCGGTGGTTTGACCGGTCCCGGGGGTTTGACCACTCCCGTGTGTTTGATCGATCCCGGGGGTTTGACCAGTTGCGGGGGGTTTGACCAGACACGGGGGGTTTGACCAGTCCCGGGGGGTTTGACCTGACCCGGGGGGTTTGACCAGTCCCGGGGGTTTGACCGCTCCCGGGGGGTTTGACCGCTCCCGGGGGTTTCACCTGTCCAGTGGGTTTGATCAGTCCCAGGGGTTTGACCGGTCCCGGGGGTTTGACCATTCCCGGGAGTTTGACAGGTCCCGAGGGTTTGACCTGTCCCGGGGGATTGACCGGTCCCGGGGGTTTGACCGGTCCCGGGGGTATAACCAGTCCCGGGGGTTTGACCGGTCCTGGGGGTGTGACCAGTCCCGGTGGTTTGACCGGTCCCGGGGTTTGACCGGTCCCGGGTGTGTGACCAGTCCCGGTGGTTTGACCGGTCCCGGGGGTTTGACCACTCCCGTGTGTTTGATCGATTCCGGGGGTTTGACCAGTCCCGGGGGTTTGACCAGTCCCAGGGGTTGTGACCTGTCCCGGGGGATTGACCGATCCCGGGGGTGTGACCAGTCCCGGTGGTTTGACCGGTCCCGGGGGTTTGACCGGTCCCGGGGGATTGACCAGTCCCGGGGGTTTGACCGCTCCCGGGGGGTTTGACCGCTCCCGGGGGTTTCACCTGTCCAGGGGGTTTGATCGGTCCATGGGGTTTTACCGGTCCCGGGGGTTTGACCATTCCCGGGAGTTTGACAGGTCCCGGGGGTTTGACTGGTCCCGGGGGTGTGACCGGTCCCGGTGGTTTGACCGGTCCCGGGGGTTTGACCACTCCCGTGTGTTTGATCGATCCCGGGGGTTTGACCAGTCCCGGGGGTTTGACCAGTACCAGGGGTTGTGACCTGTCCCGGGGGATTGACCAGTCCCGGGGGTTTGACCAGTTCCGGGGGTTTCACCAGTCCCGGGGGTTTGACCGATCCCGGGGGTGTGACCAGTCCCGGTGGTTTGACCGGTCCCGGGGCTGTGACCGGTCCCGGGGATTTGACCAGTCCCGGGGGTTTGATCTGTCCCCGGGGGTTTGACCAGACCCGGGGGTTTGACAAGACCCGGGGGGGTTTGACCAGTCGCGGGGGGTTTGACCAGTCTCGGGGGGTTTGACCAGTCCCGGGGGTTTGATCTGACCCGGGGGGTTTGACCAGTCCCGGGGGTTTGACCGCTCCCGGGGGGTTTGACCAGTCCCGGGGGTTTCACCTGTCCAGGGGGTTTGATCGGTCCCAGGGGTTTGACCGGTCCCGGGGTTTGACCGGTCCCGGGTGTGTGACCAGTCCCGGTGGTTTGACCGGTCCCGGGGGTTTGACCACTCCTGTGTGGTTGATCGATCCCGGGGGTTTGACCAGTCCCGGGGGTTTGACCAGTCCCAGGGGTTGTGACCTGTCCCGGGGGATTGACCAGTCCCGGGGGTTTGACCAGTTCCGGGGGTTTCACCAGTCCCGGGGGTTTGACCGATCCCGGGGGTGTGACCAGTCCCGATGGTTTGACCGGTCCCGGGGGTTTGACCGGTCCCGGGGGATTGACCAGTCCCGGGGGTTTGACCGCTCCCGGGGGGTTTGACCGCTCCCGGGGGTTTCACCTGTCCAGGGGGTTTGATCGGTCCCAGGGGTTTTACCGGTCCCGGGTGTTTGACCATTCCCGGGAGTTTGACAGGTCCCGGGGGTTTGACCGGTCCCGGGGGTATAACCAGTCCCGGGGGTGTGACTGGTCCCGGGGGTGTGACCAGTCCCGGTGGTTTGACCGGTCCCGGGGGTTTGACCGGTCCCGGGTGTGTGACCAGTCCCGGTGGTTTGACCGGTCCCGGGGGTTTGACCACTCCCGTGTGTTTGATCGATCCCGGTGGTTTGACCAGTCCCGGGGGTTTGACCAGTCCCAGGGGTTGTGACCTGTCCTGGGGGATTGACCAGTCCCGGGGGTTTGACCAGTTCCGGGGGTTTCACCGGTCCCGGGGGTTTGACCGATCCCGGGGGTGTGACCAGTCCCGGTGGTTTGACCGGTCCCGGGGGTTTGACTGGTCCCGGGGGATTGACCAGTCCCGGGGGTTTGACCAGTTCTGGGGGTTTGACCTGTCCCGGGGGTTTGACCAGTCCCGGGGGTTTGACCAGTCCCAGGGGTTGTGACCTGTCCCGGGGGATTGACCAGTCCCGGGGGTTTGACCAGTCCCGGGGGTTTGACCAGTCCCGGGGGTTTGACGGGTCCTGGTGGGTTTGACGAGTCCCAGGGGATTGACCAGTCCTGGGGATTTGTACAGTCCCGGGGGTTTGACCAGTCCCAGGGGTTTGACCGGTCCCGGGGGTGTGGCCCGTCCTGGGGGTTAGACCAGTCCCCGGGTTTTGACCAGTCCACGGGTTTGACCGGCCCCAGAAGTTTGACCAGTCCTGAGGGTGTGACCTGTCCCGGGGGTTTGACAGCCCCAGGGGGTTTGACCAGTCCCTGGGGGTTGTCCAGTTCCGGGTCTTTGACCGGTCCTGGGCTGTGTGGCCACACCCGGGGGTTTGATCAGTCCCGGGGGTTTGACTGCTCCCAGGGATTTGACCAGTCCCGGGGGTTTGACCGGTCCCGGGGGTTTGACCGGTCTCGTGTCCAATCCCCAGTCTTGGAGATGTCTGATCCGGACACAGAAACATAGAAACATAGAAGATAGGAGCAGGAGTAGGCCATTCGGCCCCTCGAGCCTGCTCCGCCGTTCGATGAGATCATGGCTGATCATCCAAGCTCAGTACCCTGTACCTGCCTTCTCCCCATATCCTTTGATACCTTTAGCTTTAAGAAATATATCTAACTCATTCTTGAATATATTTAATGACTTGGCCTCAACTACCTTCTGTGGTAAAGAATTCCACAGGTTCACTACTCTCTGGGTGAAGAAATTCTTCCTCATTTCTGTCCTAAATGGCTTACCCCTTATCCTTAGATTATGACCCCTGGTTCTGGACTCTCCGACCATCGGCAACATTCTTCCTGCATCTAGTTTGTCCAGACCTATCAGAATTTTATATGTTTCGATGAGATCCCCTCTCATTCTTCTATACTCCAGCGAGTATAAGCCCAATCGACCCAATCTCTCCTCATATTTCATTCCTGCCATTCCAGGTATCAGCCTTGTGAATCTTCGCTGAACTCCTTCCATGGCAAGAACATCCTTCCTTAGATAAGACGACCAAACTGCACACAGTACTCAAGGTGTTGTCTCACCAAGGCCCTGTACAACTGCAGCAGGACATTCTTGTTCCTATACTCAAACCCTTTCGCTATGAAGGCCAACATACCATCTGCCTTCTTCACCGCCTGCTGCACCTGCATGCTTACTTTCAGCGACTGGTGCACAAGGACACCCAGGCCTCGTTGCACTTCCCCTTCTTCCAATCTATTGCCATTCAGATAATAGTCTGCCTTTCTGTTTTTGACA
Source organism: Squalus acanthias (assembly GCA_030390025.1). Lineage (NCBI taxonomy): Eukaryota > Metazoa > Chordata > Chondrichthyes > Squaliformes > Squalidae > Squalus > Squalus acanthias. Next base: position 1,060,388 of record JASTWF010000115.1, on the reverse strand, counting down.
CCAAAGTGGATAACCTCGCATTTATCCACGTTATTTTGCATCTTCCACGCTTCTGCCCACTCACCCAACCTATCCAAATCATCCTGGAGTTTCTCAGTATCCTCCTCGGAGCACACACGCCCATCCAGCTTTGTGTCATCTGCAAACTTGGAGATATTATATTTAGTTCCGTTATCCAGATCATTAATGTATATTGTGAATAGCTGGGGTCCAAGGACCGATCCCTGCGGCACCCCACTAGTCACTGCCTGCCACTTGGAAAAAAGACCCATTAATTCCTACTCTCTGCTTTCTGTCCCCCAACCAGTTCTCTATCCAAGACAATACCTTGCCCCCAATCCCATGTGCCTTAACTTTACACGCTAATCTCTTATGCGGGACCTTATCAAAAGCCTTTTGAAATTCCAAATACACCACATCCACTGGACCCCAGGTTTCCATCCATGGGGGGTTTCGGGCGATGGGTAGAGCTTGAGGGGTGGGGGGCGAAATCATTCCGGAGGCCCAGGAAGCCCGGCCAGCCGTAGTTAAACCAGTAAAACAAGTTAAATCAGAGCCTGCCCGCCTCATTAAAATATTTAACTTGCCAACCGGCCTCCTGGGAGCGGTTCGCTGCCCGCTCCCCAGTCCCGTCTCCATTAAACTCAGAAGCGGGCGGGTTGGAGGCGGGTTGGGGTCGGGAGGATATTGTTCAATTTTCACCTCTGACCCGACCCCAACCCGCCGGTTTTGGGGTGTTAAAATCCAGCCCTTACTGTCTGGGCTCAGACACGGAGAATGTGTGATCAGTAATTTCCAGTCTCTTTTCCCTTCTGTGGTTTACAGTGAATTTGCTGGCGATTGTGATCCTGTCCCGGGGAAAGTGCGGGCTCTCCACCTGCACCACTCGCTACCTGGTGGCCATGGCAGCGGCGGATTTCCTGACCATTGTCACTGATGTCATACTGAGGCACATCAGATGGTATTATTTCCCATGGTCTTTCCTGGACATCACCCCTGTGTGTAGAGTTATCTTTGTCCTGGCCGCTGCAGCCACAGGCTGTTCTGTCTGTTTCACCGTCACTTTCACCTTTGATCGATTTGTGGCCATTTGTTGCCAGAAGCTGAAAACTAAATATTGCACCGGGAAAACTGCGGCTGTGGTTCTGGCAACAACCGGCATTCTGCTCTGTTTAAAAAACGTTCCCATCTACTTTACATTTCAACCCTGGGTGATAATCGACAATGTGCCGTGGTTCTGTGTCACAATCCCGAGCTATTATACTGACCCCGGGTGGGTGGGTTTTGATTGGTTTGACACGGTTTTAACCCCATTGCTCCCATTCGGTTTAATTCTGTTGCTCAACGCTCTGACAGTTAAACACATTTTAGTGGCCAGTCGGGTCCGTAAGGGATTGAGGGGTGAGAGCAAGGGAGAGAACGGTAGAGACCCAGAGATGGAGAGCAGAAGGAAGTCTGTGATTTTACTCTTCACCTTATCCGGCAGCTTCATACTGCTGTGGCTGGTGAATGTTATACATTTCTTATATTATAGTATTACAGGAACAGATCCCAATTATTACGCTGGTTCTTTATATATCTTTGGAAAAGTCGGATTTATGCTGCGGAATTTAAGTTGCTGCACGAACACATTTATTTATGGGGTGACCCAGTCCAAGTTCAGAGAGCAGGTGAAGAGGGCGGTGAAATATCCGCTTACCTCAATTATTCAATTCATTAATAATCAGAAACAACTGAGCTCAGCCCAGAGGCGGCTCCCAGTGTTTCCAGCCCAGGAATGTAAGATTCAGCCCCAGACTGCCATCCACTGAATTACACCAGCAATCGCTGGAGATCTTAAGATACAGCCAGCGGCGGGGCGAGCACTGTGTTTAGGACTCTGCGCTGTTTCTGACTGACATTTCCCACATTGTCTTTCGGGACAGGACCAGTAGTTTGCTGCTTTCACTCTGAGATTTTCTGTAAAGTGTCCCTTCAGCGATTGAGGGCAGCAATTCATTCGCTGCTTCCAGAGTAAGAGCCTGGTCAATAGGTAGGCAGACAGAGCTGAGCTGTAGTTCAGAGGATTATATTACCTGGAATATACAGCACACAAACAGGCCATTCGGTCCAATCAGTCTGTGCTGGTGTTTATCCTCCACATCAGTCTCCTCTCATTGCATCTACCTCATCCCAGTCTCTCAGAATATCTTACTATTCCCCTTTCTTGCATTTACTGGTTTAGTTTCATTCTGAAATAATCTAAACTATTTTCCTCAAGCACTTCCTGTGGTAGTAACATAGAAGATAGGAGCAGGAGTAGGCTATTCGGCCTCTCGAGCCTGCTCCGCCATTCGATGAGATCATGGCTGCCTTCTCCCCATATCCCTTGATACCTTTAGCTTTAAGAAATATATCTAACTCATTCTTGAATATATTTAATGAATTGGCCTCAACTACCTTCTGTGGTAGAGAATTCCACAGGTTCACCACTCTCTGGGTGAAGAATTTCCTCCTCATTTCTGTCCTAAATGGCTTACCCGTTATCCTTAGATTATGACCCCTGGTTCTGGACAATCCGACCATCGGGAACATTCTTCCTGCATCTAGTTTGTCCAGACCTGTCAGAATTTTATATGTTTCGATGAGATCCCCTCTCATTCTTCTATACTCCAGCGAGTATTGCCCAATCGACCCAATCTCTCCTCATATGTCATTCCTGCCATCCCAGGTATCAGCCTTGTGAATCTTCTTCCATGGCAAGAACATCCTTCCTCAGATAAGGAGATCAAAACTACACACAGTACTCAAGGTGTGGTCTCACCAAGGCCCTGTACAACTGCAGCAGGACATCCCTGTTCCTATACTCAAACCCTTTCGCTATGAAGGCCAACATACCATTTCCCTTCTTCACCGCCTGCTGCACCTGCATGCTTACTTTCAGCGACTGGTGCACAAGGACACCCAGGCCTCGTTGCACTTCCCCTTCTCCCAATCTATTGCCATTCAGATAATATTCTGCCTTTCTGTTTTTGACACCACGTTATATTGCATCTGCCACGCTTCTGCCCACTTACCCAACCTGTCCAAATCATCCTGGAGTTTCTCGGTATCCTCCTCGCAGCACACGCTCCCACCCAGCTTTTTGTCATCTGCAAACTTGGACATATTACATTTAGTTCCCTTATCTAGATCATTAATGTATATTATGTAAAGCTGGGGTCCAAGGACCGATCCCTGCGGTACCCCACTAGTCACTGCTTGCCACTCGGAAAAAGACCCATTAATTCCTACTCTCTGCTTTCTGTCCGCCAAACAGTTCTCTATCCAAGTCAATACCTTGCCCCCAATCCCATGTGCCTTAACTTTACACGCTAATCTCTTATGCGGGACCTTATCGAAAGCCTTTTGAAAGTCCAAATACACCACCTCTACTGGTTCTCTGCTATCTATTTTCCCAGTTACATCCTCAAAAAATTCCAGTAGATTAGTCAAGCGGGATTTAACTTTTGTAAATCCATGTTGACTTTGTCCGATCCTGTCACTGTTTTTCAAGTGCTCAGCTATTACATCCTTTATAATGGACTCTAGCATTTTCCCTAATACCGATGTCAGGCTTACCGGTCTGTAATTCCCCGCTTTCTCACTATCACCATTTTTGAATAGTGGGGTTGCATTAGCTACCCTCCAATCCATGGGTACAGTTCCAGATTACATCGAATGTAGTGAGGTCCACATTCTAGCCACTCTGAGTACAGAAATTGCTCCTTATTTCCCAATTGAATTTATTAGTAACTATCTTGTATTTATGACCCCCAAGTGTTGCATTCTCCCACAAGTGTAAACATTCTCTCCACATCTACCCTGTCCAACCCATTCATAATTTTCAAGATCTCTATCAGGCCTCAGCAAAGTCCTCTCTCTTCTATAGCAGAAAGGCCCAACCTGTTCAATCTTACACGAAAGCTGCAATCTTTCAGTTCTGGTGCCATCCACCTAATTATTTGTAAGAACGAAGCTATTGGCCCACTTCACAAACTCTGTTGCCTAAAGACCAACTCCATCCATCTCCTTAGCACCAAAAAATGCTGTTTGCAACCTTGGTGTCGTATTTGACCACGGGATGATCTTCCGACCGGATATTCACTCCATCACCAGGACGGCATACTTCCACCTCGGTAATATCGCCGAAATTCGCCCCTGCCACAGCTCATCTGCTGCTCAAACCATCATCCATGCCTTTGCTAGCTCTAGACTTGATAACACCAACTCTCTCCTGGCTGGCTTCCCATCTCCCACCCTCCATAACTTGAGCTCATCCAAAGCTGTGCTGCCCGTAACCTAAACCATACCAAATCCCGGTAAACCACCACCCCTGTGCTCGCTGACCGACAGTGACTCCTGTTCCGGCAATGCCTCCATTTTTAAATGATCATCCTTGCTTTCAAATCCTTCCATGACCTCGCCCTCCCTACCTCTGCAAGCTCCACCAGCCCTACAACACTCCCGAGATCTCTGTGTTCCTCTAATTCTGGCCTCTTTCACATCCCCGATTTTAACCGCTCCACCATTGGCGGCTGTGCTTTCAGCTGCCTGGGCCCTAAGCTCAGGAATCCCCTCCCTGAACCTCTGCTTCTCTAAATCTCCCTCCTCCTTTAAGATGCTGCTTAAAACTTACCTCTTTGACTAAGCTTTTGTTCATCTTTCCAGATATCTCCTTATGTGGCTCAGGGTCAGGTTTTGTTCAATATCGCTCCCGTGAATCGCTTCGGTCATTTTACTATGTTAAAGGCGCTATATAAATACAAGTTGTTGTTGTTGTAAGTATTTTTTGCACTTTCTCCAGTTCTTCTATGTCCTTTTTATATTATGGAGACCATAACTCTGCACAGTTCTCTAATTGTGACGTGACCCGGGTCCTATACATGTTTAATACAATTTACAAAGTATTTACAGGACAGAGACAGGCCATTCGACTCAAAATGTCCATGTTGGTGTCCATGCTCCACACGACCCTCCACCCACCCTCCTTCATCTAACCCAGTAAAAATATCATTCTATTCCTTTCCCCCTTTAAATGTGTCTGTGCTATTCGCACCAACTGCTCCTTGTAGTAGCGAGTTCCACATTCTGACCACTCATTTGGTAAAAAGGTTTCTCCTGAATTCCCTAATAGATTTATTAATGACTATCTTAAATCTATGGCCCCGAGTTCTACTCTCTCCTGAAAGTGGAAACACCTTCTCTAATCTACCCTATGTAACCCTTTCATAATCTAAACGAACTCTATCTGATCATCCCTCAGTCTTCACTTTCCAAAAGAAAAGAGCCCCAGCCTGTTCAGTCTTTCCTGACAGGTATAACCTCTCAGTTGTGGTATCATTCTAGTAAATACTGTTTGTACCTTCACCAGTCCCTCTATGTCCTTTTTATAAGATGGAGACCATGTTCGCAGTACACCAAGTGTGGTATAACCAAGGTTCCATACAAGTTTAACATAACTTCTATTCTTTACAATTCCATCCCTCTAGAAATGAACCCCAGTGCTTTCTTTGTTTTTATGGCCTTATCCACCTGCATTGCAACTTTTAGTGATTTATGTAACTGTATCATCACATCCCTCTGTCCCTCAAACCCGTTTAGAACTTATTCTCCAAGGAGTCTGTGACCTCAGTATTCTTCCTATTAAAATGCACTACCTCGCATTTCTGTATATTGAGGTTAATTTGCCAGTTACACACCCATTCTGCAAGTTTATTAACGTCCTCCTGTATTTTGTCGCAGTCCTACTCTATATTAAGTATAAACCCCCATTTGGGTCGCATCTACAATGTTTGAAATTGCACTTCCGATTCCTGAGTCCTAATTGTTGAAGTAAATGGTGAACAAACGTGTTGCCAGCACCGATCCTTGTGAAACACCACTTCCCACCACTGGCCAATGTTGGAGTAAAAGTGAGATGGTTACCTGAAACAAAATGGACTCTGTGGAATAAAATGGACTCTGTGGAACAAAATGGACTCTGTGGAACAAAGTGGACTCTGTGGAACAAAATGGACTCTGTGAAACAAAATGGACTCTGTGAAACAAAATGGACTCTGTGGAACAAAATGGACTCTGTGGAACAAAGGGTCTCTGTTAAACAAAATGGACTCTGTGAAAAGACATTAAAATGTGCTGACGAACCTTGAGCTACATCCTGTCATTGCATGAAACTACAGAACAGACAAAAGCCAGACCACCAAGGTCCAGATAACGGTTGTTCTTAAAGGAATGTAATTGGAGGTCATTGTTGCTAGGGGGGAATAATTGGCTAAAGTGTAACTAACCAAGACTGCTGTGCTTGTGGAATGTATAAAAAGAAGCACAACAGCCATTTTAAAATTGAGAAGGTGACTGCGTGCACTGAGGAGTGCCAAGCACTTCTCCCAAAGCTTTGTTCAATAAACTGCATGTTGAATCTTTAAGTCTGACTCCGAGTGGTGATTTCCCACAACAAATTGGCGCTGCGAGCAGGGTCTCACTGCTGGTGAGTTGATCGGTTGGCCTCGATCGGCGAACTGGAGTAGAGACTATTGAACTGTGGAAGTCAGACTGAGCCAACAATGCAGTTAAAAACGGGTAAAAATTAGGGGAATTTATGGGACTATCGGATAGAAACGGGAATTGATTGCTTGTGCTGATCGACTAAGGACCAGGAAGTGCCTGTTTCAAACGCGCAGCCTTAGACCAGTTGTTAATAGGGGAAATCCCCCACGCGATGGTCAGGACCATAAAGTGGGCGTAGCGGCACCAAGGCACTTAGGATGGTGAAGCACAAGTAGTAAGGACCATTCGGCATCAAACTCTGTAGTGGCGAACAAACGCAGAGGTACATAAAGTATAAGAATTCACGAGTGTGTACTGTCTGTAGTTTTAAGCGGTGCAGTAAGGAGCTGATCACCCTGACCGAGAGCCGGACTCCGGTGGAGGAAACACGTTGCTGAGACGGTAATCGTGGCCGTGAGTATAAACAGAAACCCCAACGAGGGGGCTTAAAAGCCTGACAGAAGGGGACACTAAGTGGGGACCTGCGGGTTCCCTTATTGATAAATATATGAAAGACAGACACTCGTTGATTAAGAAGATGCAAAAGGATGGCTGGGATGTTTCCCAGACCTTAGAACAACAGAGAAAGTGGGTAGATGGGGAAAAGAAAGACAAAACAAAAAAGGCAGGGGTATTATTAGTACATCAATTAGCTGGACTAATGGGACAAGTAGCCGCTTCCACTAAAAAGTGGAACGAAGACAAGCACAACATTAAGAAATTAGAATCTAGGGTAAAGGAATCTTAAAAGGAATGCTGGGATCTAAGTTTGGGTGAAAGTTTTCCTGACTGTGAATGTTTAAGGAGTTGAAGTATTTCTTTTGTCTGAAAGTCTGTCTTTAAAAAAGTGTCTGTCATTTATGTTTTAGCTCCACCCACTCTTTTGTACAGAGAGCTAAAAGCTGTTTAACCCTTTGAAGACTTGTTTTGAATGATGGACAAGCGTGTGTTGTTTTAAGTTTGTTAATTGTTTTACAAAAGATAAGCTTCAGCCTTGAAGTCACAGTTGCCAATGTGCCTGGAACAAAATGAATTTGAAAGTTTACAAGGCATGGGTAATTGTTTCTTTGTTAGTGTGGTTTTTCCAAGCGATACTGGTTTGTTTAAAAAAAAACTGATCGAGATTGAATTGGAGTTATTGAGGTTAATTAACCTATTAAAACCAGACTTTTATTGTGCACGGTGAAATTGTGGTTGGTGTAAATTTGTGTAGACCGCATTGAATAACATATTTAATGGTCTGAAACCAGACTTTAAAATATTTACAGTCTTGGATACAGAACGGGTTCTGGTCCATACCATTGGCAGAGGCATCACAGGGGAATTTCGCCTTTACTGTCAGGGATAAACAGGAATTTTATATCAGACTTTGCAGGGAAAGCAGAGCCGATTCAACAGTTAGTTAAATAGCTGTGTGGCTGCAATAGATTGTGCCACAAGAATTGAAAAAAAAACTTTGAACTACAATTTAAGTTAAGCTGCTGTGTAAAACTGAGAAAAACAAAAAGTTTGTTTAACAAAAGATTAAGTTTCGGTCTAAGATTTAACCTTGAAGTCGCGGTTGCTATGGTGAAATCTTCCAAAGCAGTTTGATTTGATTTGCTTAAATGTGAAAAACAAATTTTTCTCCAATTATATTCAATGTTTTTGCAGTATTTTAGAAATGCATCTGAAGAAAGGACAATAAGAAATATGATGTAATTTATGGTTTTCTACAAGCATGTACTAGTTTGTTTTGTTTTATCTGTTCATGTTCAGTTACGTGAAATGACGCAATTGCGTGCGTCTGACAATGTTTCGCTCCACCTTCTTAAAAAAAAACCCTGCAAAGGAGTTAACCCTTTCCACGGACAGCTGTTTAAGTTATAGAAATGAAATTGAACAATGACAAAACCTGTCAGTTCAACAGTACTGCTGTTTGGATTTCGGGATAATTTTGAATTGACAAAATGGACTCAGGCACTATATATTGGGTTACTTTTGGGAAAATAAAAGATCCTCTAAAATAATGATAAATAAAAAGTGTTAATAACTTGGACCAAGTGAGAATGTTTGATCTATGTTTTCAATCTTAAATATTGTACTGGGCAGTAAAGTTCCTCCAGGGCTCATGAATGAGATATGAATGGTAATTAATAGGATGTGTAAAATGGAGAAAGGAAGTGATTGAGGGTGAGATAGAAACAGGAGAATTACACCACCAATTGAGAATTTTCCAAACTTCTTAGTGAATAGAGTTGAACACACTGGTACCTGTTAGAGGGATTGAAATTGAAGTTGAAGTGGAGAGTTACATGGAATCTGGATTGGGACAATTGAGGGCTAAGGAGAAATCATGTTTAGTAAGAATTATCCACAAGATGGATATGAGTAAAAGAGAGATCTGGAGATTTTTTTAAGTCCATAATTTGTTGACTAGATATTAAATTGTAATGTCGCTTGAAATGATTGTAAGACTGAATTTAACTGTGACTGTAATAATTGTGTTTTGTAGGTAACAGAGCGTGAGGAAAACCAGTACGAATCCAGTATGAGGTGATTTTGGTGGTGCCTCCTGTGTCACCACTACCGCAATTACCATGCTTTATGGGTCTAACAGGACCTGTCCCATCAACCAACACGTTTTTAAGTATGAGCTACACAATTATGTGGCACAATTCGGATACTACATTTCCCTGTTGTCTAAAGGTACCAGTGAGCTCATGATGCGACTGAACTCCTCCCCAAAGCATTTTTATGTTTTGGAGGAAGACAACCCGAAAAAAGATATTGAAATTGACAGCATGGAGGACAACTCACACTGGTGGATATTGATACACCTCCAGGAACCGGTATAACAAGATCCCAAGAGCCCCAACCCTGTAGATGGTGATGTAATCATTGGTACCTGAATAAACATGTACAATTGCATGGAACTTACTGGAGTTATGGCACAATTCCTCGGAACCCATTCGCAAATACTAACTATTCCACAGAACCCCTGCAAAGAACTCACTGTCAGGAGTCCTTACACTTATTTTCTCACTTCGTTGCAGAGTGCAAATAAATCACATGTCCAGGGATCGCCATAAGACAAAGAGCTAATCCCTAAATTATTACCGGAGAGTTCAGTTATGTGGAGAGACTAGAGAATCTGGGATTGTTCTTCTTATAGCAGAGAGGGTTAAATGGAGATTTAAATGAGGCGATCAAAATCATGAAGTGTTTGATAGAGTATATAGGGAGAAACTGTTTCCACTGGCAGGATGGTCGATAACCAAAGGACACAGATTTAGGATAATTTGCAACAAAAAAATCCAGGAGGAATATCAGGAGAATTGTTGTAATGCGGCAATTTGTTCTGATCTGGAATATAGCTCTAGAAATTGTACAAGTCCTGAAAACAGGCGCAGGCAGCGCAAAGTTCGATCTGCCCCAGTCCTTTCTAAGTGTTGCAGGCAACACACACAATTCGTGCTGCCTGCTTATTGTAATGATTGCAATGCTGATCTCAGCGCTAAATCCGCTGCTGATTGGCTTAGTGCTGAACAGGGGGGGACAATATCCTGTGCAGTCTACTGGCCAATAAAGTTTGGCATAGGTTCGCTGCACTATTAAAGAGGAAGTGCCTTGTTGCAGAAGCACCTCATTGTCATTGTGGGGAAAACCATGTTCCAACAGCTAAGAGAAAGGACGAGGTGATTTTCAGATGCAGCAATGGAGGCCTTGGTCCTCGAGTTTCAAAGACGCTGTCAGGCCATCTATCTCAGGGTGGCAAGAGGCTTTCAAGGAAGGACAACAGAAGGCTGCGGGAGGTGATCGCTGAAGCCGTCAGTGCGACAAGTGTTAGCCCCAAGACCTGGATGTAGTCCCGCAAAAAGTTTAATGACCTCAGATGAGTGGTCAAGGTGGTTGAATGCATCATCAAATGCCATATCGCACCATCTCCACCACAAGCCTCACACATTGCTCAATTCAACACACTGATGGTGTAGGCATGGATATCTTGCTATCCCCCATCCCTCACCACATCTCGACCCTTGTGACTTTCTCCTTTCAGATACGCACGAATTCCAACTACGCCAACCTGTCCCCGAATCTTTGGAGGAGAGCAGTGCAGGAGCACCGTCAATGCATCTGATATTCAAAGGCACCAGCTCAGAAAATTGCACTGCGAGGATTTTAGAATGTAGTATAGAGGCAGGCTCTGCAGGTGGTGAGTTACTGGACACCAGTGGGCTGCAGCCAGGTCAGGGGGAAAGGATAGATGGGTGTCAGCTCCCCAGTGGGTGAGTTCATGCACGAGTTCTGATGCACAGGAATCAGATCAGTACCTCAATAGGTCGGCCATCAGAAGAAGGGTGATGTGTATGCACACTGAAATGCTCGGTGCAATGGCAAGCCTGCCAGAGGGCCTCTTGTCAGTGCCAAGGAGCATGGAGATGTCCAGCTCCAACATTGCACAGGAATTTGCACGGAGCTTGGAGCCCGTGATTTCCAGGATGGAAATGATGGGCAACTCCATGAGAGACCTAGTAGACCCAGCCATGATGCTGTGTGTGATGGGTGATGTCACAGCTTCCATTGCAGCACAGGCGGAAGCGACCCAACGTCTCAGTACTGCAGTGGAAGCTCACATTGCTGCCATCGTGGCTGGCTTTACGAGTATGAAGTGCGGGGTTTCACAGCACTCCGGCAATCTTTCACCAAATAGAAGGCTAGAATTGCAGAGGCGCCACCCTGGGAAGTGGCAGTGGCTCCACAGAGCAAGAACCTGCAGTCCTCTCTCAGGATGACAGCATTCATACTCCCACCACTGCAACTCTGGCAGTGCCCTTGCTGCTGCCTGTCATCCAGCCAACTCAGGCTGCTGCCGTCCATGCCGAGGTGGTGCGGTCTACAGCCGGGCATTCTAGGCCCAGAGCAGCTCGAGGTCTTCCTGCAAGGCCATCTGCAGTCTCCCCATTGAAAGTCAGCAGCCTTCCATCATCCATTCTGTAGCCACTGGGGGAGCACTTCGTAGGAGCACGAGAGTAGGAGAAGCAACACGAAAGAAAGACAGACACTGAGGGAAAGCACAAGGGTGATTAGAGTTGACTTTGTTATTCTGATTGTGATTTGATAACTTTATAAATTATGTTTGGAATGTTTGTTTTGTGGTGGCTCTCATTTCAGCTTTGTGACCAGGAGCACGCTGTGATGTTCTGTGACAGTGGGATGGTAAGATGGGGAACTGGTGAGCAGCAGGCATGTGGAGTTTCATTCACTGGAACTGGAATCTGATGAGGCGCTCACGGACAGCCTGTCCAGAACAAGGATCTACTGCCTGCCTCCTCCCTTCTTCAACCTCCTCTTCTTCGTTCTCCTGCGCTTCCATTTCTACCTATTCCGCCTCCTGCTCTTCCTCTTCCTCCTCTTCCTCCACTTCCTCCTCCTCCTGAGGTGGTCCCAGAACCCGTGGTGGCAATCACTTCGCCCTCAAGATGCCCACGTTGTGGCGCATGCAGCAGATCACCACTAAATGGGACTCCAGTGTTTATTGGAGAGCTCCTCATGAGCGGTCAAGGCTGAGGGACCGTAGCTTTAACACCCCGATAGTCTGCGCGATGAGGTACCTCGTGGCAGCATGGCTCTCCTTATATGAGTGCTGGCCCCGAGTGTTGGGTTATTGGTGAGGTGTCATCAGCCAGGTGCACAGCGGAAAGCCCTTGTCTCCGAGCAGCCACCCTTTGGTTTGACATGGTGGCTGGAAGATTGCTGGTAAACTGGACTGGTGCAGGATGAAGGCATCATGACTGCTGCCAGGATACCAGGCATTCACCCCAACGTGGGGCTCGACCGAACCTCCCTGTAAGTTAAGAATCTCAGAGTGTACCGGGTAAACCAGCCAGACCTATTGCTGGCTTACCCTTATCTGTTGTTACAGGGAGGGAGCTGTCGGCTCAGCTTGTTCTACAACTAATGAAGTAGGTTGTCCAGAATTCCAAGGTTTAGAAATAAATCGGCCAACATCAATAATCAATCATATAATTTAGATCTTCAGTGGGAAGGGCCGAGGCTCCATCCCCGTCCTGAGGTATATTAATTTATTCACTCTGCTCTATATTGAACTGTAATAACATTTTAGCTGCTCAATTCCTGATTTGATGCTCATAAATAAATTGGCATATCAGTGGAAAAAGTATGTTTGTTTCATGCAGCCACAGACACTGTTTATTTCTCAGTCACTTTCCCCTTTGATCGATTAGTGGCCAATTATTGCCAGAAGCTCAAAACTAAATATTGCACTGAGAAGAAACAGAGGCAGCAAACAAGTGGATAAGCCCAGTGACTCAGGGAGTGTGTTCCGGATTGCGCTGCCTGAAAGGGCGGTGGAAGCAGATTCAATAGGAACTTTCAAAAGGGAATTGGATAAATCATTGAATGGGAAAAATTTGCATGGCTGATATCTGAGACATACATACACAAAGAGAGCACACACACATGTCTGTGTGTGTGTTTGAATCTTTGCCTCAAGCACTGCATAACTACTTCCTCTACCAGGTCCTTGATAGTATAGTGATCAGTATTCAATTTCCCGACGGCTTCTCTCTGTCTGTGTGTCTCTGTGTTTCTTTCTGTCTCTGAGAAAAGCTACGGCCCGGATTCGATTCTCGGTAAGGAAACATTGCGTTTTGGGGCTGTTTGAACTGCCACCAATCAAAGCAGCCTGATCAAGCTTTCAACTTGCTGCACCGCTGCTACTGCCGCAACAGTCAGCAGCGCATCATTCGGTGCAGCAATCCAAAATACACTTCCTTGCCTTCTGTAAAATGACGGCAACCTTTGCCAGCGGGGCGGAGAGACTCATCTTTCTGTTTATTTGTGTTTCTGGGTTTGCTGATGAACTTTGAACTGGCGGCCTGTTCCGGTTAATGGTCACAAGCGGGTAAGAGACAGACAGAGCGGCTCGGACCCCGCGAGATGGGCAAAAGGCTTCAGTTCAGGACAAATGAATCAATGAAATGTTCACCCGGCACCGAGAGAGACAACATCCAGAGAAAAGCACAGAAGGAAATAGATACTAAAAAAAAGATATACATATACATCCTTGATGTCTCTCTATTCCATCGCTAACCCTTCAGTGCCGGATAAGTAATTCCAGTTTAAATCGTTCAGGTCGAGAATGGCAGCGGAAAGAAACTCAAATAAACTTTAAATTGGTGAAACCCGGGACTGAACCAGGGACCTTTTAGATCTTCAGTCGCTCCCCAACTGCTTTATTTCCGCTACAGAGCAAGCGCTACTGTTTTTGGAGGGAAAGGGAAGGGTTTGTGTCATGAATTCGCCGCGTTTGCATCAAGCATCTAATTCACCTACAGGCTGGAGGAGCAGAGGAGGCTGGAGGGAAAGAAGTGATCGGAGCAGAAGGAGAAGCCATTTGAAACTGGCAGAATCTTGTGTCTGACTGTTGTTTCAAGTGATGCCGGACAGCCCTGCGTGGATTTACAGTTTTCCCAGGAGCTGCATTGTCAGGTTCGTGTGTTTTAGACATGGAAACACGTCCATCAGCAGCTTGTGGTAATATTTCACCTCACTGTACATTTCAAGTGGATGCCGACCCGCACTTGGTGCTGTGGTTTGCGCGAACATGTCTTTTGTGTTCTCGCCTAAAATGTCATTTTTTACAAACAGTTGGATGAACGTTAGACTGAAGATCTAAAGTTCCCGGGTTCAATCCCGGGTTTCGGCAGTTTTCAATTCATTTGAGTTTTCTGCCGGTGCCCGTTCTCGGACTAAACGATTTTAACTGAAATTATTTATCCGGCACTGAAGGGTTGGCGATGGAATAGAGAAACAACAATGAATGGAAATATGTATATCGTTTTATATTCATCGATTTGCTTCTGTCCTTTTCTCTGAATTTTCTCTCTCGCGCTGCCGGGTGAACATTTCATTTGATGCATTTGTGCTAAACTAAAGCCTTGTCCTAAACTAAAGCCTTGTCCACTTCTTTCTTTGTAAATCTTGTATATTAAATGTTAGAAAAGACCGTGACATAATAAATTGTGGGCCCTATTTTCCGATCGAACGCTTCCCGCGTGCGGAGGCCTCCGATCTGGAGAAAATCTACTGACTTACCTGAGGGCTCCCGAGGCCCGGGCACTTCCGCTCCTGGGCCTCTCCAACTCGAAATCTGCAGGACCCACGTATACCAGTGGCGCATGCGGTTCGCAAGCGTTCCTGGGATCACGTAGGTCATGTGGAGCCAATCAAAGAATAGAATCTCCCTTCATACACTTGACAGATAGACCTGTCAAAAATATGAATGGAGATCACCCCAAAAACACTTTAAAATATTAAATATATATTTTTAACCACATTTTAAACATTAGTTGAAATTACAATAAATTAAATATTTTAAACAAAAATGTAATCTTTTGAAAAAAATAATTAAAGATTATTATGGGGCTAAAAATAAAGTTACCTTTTTTGAAGTATTTTTAAATGATAAATGGGTGAAAAAAAGTTTTTAACTTTTTTCAAATCTTACGCCTGCTTTTACCAGGTGTAAAATTTTTAAGGGCAGAGATTCTCCAGAAAGCGGAACTATCCGCCCACAGAGGCCCTTCTCCAGGGAAGGCATCCGATCTGTCAAGAGCATTCTTGACAGAACGGAAATGCCGGTTTTCAGCGTATGGGCTTCGCATGCCTGAAACCAGCATTTCCGATGTCCCCGCGGGTGTGTCCACAACGCGTACACACCCCTAGCAATCGGAATATCCGGCCCAATAAGTATGATGGTTCCGTATGGGAATCGAACCCACAAGCTATGGTGTTATCACTCGGTGACCATATTAGGATTTCCTTCAGACTGAAACAGAAAGTTGATTCATCAATTAGAACAATTGTTCATCATTTTACAGAGTTTAATGAGTTTTGTCAAATTAAGATAATAAAGTGTATTAATACAAATGTTAATCCCGGACCTGCATTTGTAGACTGCGGTTCTCTTCTGTGATGCTCTTGCAACCATTGCCGGGGCAGAGCTTCCGCAGTGTAGTGGTCATCATGTTTGTCTTCACACGCGAAAAGTCCACGGTTCGAAACCGAGTGGAAACAAAACCTTCCCCATTAAAATTGAATAAATATGAAAAATTGAAGAATTCCTGTTGCGGTTAAATACGCAGCGAGTGGTGATGACCTGGTACTCGGTGCCAAGGGAAGTGGTGCAAGCAGAGACGCTCAATGTTTTCAAGGGGAGACTGGACAGGCACTTGAGGGAAATAAACTTGCAGGGCTACTGGGATAGAGCGGGTGAATGGGACTGACTGGTTTGCTCTACAGAGAGTCGGCGCGGACTCGATGAGCCGAATGGCCTCCTTCTTTGCAGTTGTGACTCTATGAGTAAAATGACATTTCTCACAGAATCCGTATATTTTCTTTGTACAATTCTGCACAGACTCAAACTCAGCACAGATTCCGAAGGTGTCCCTCCTTCACTCCCGTTTTCTGCCCTGACGGTGCAGAAAGATGCTCTCAAAGCTGCACATTCGACTGGTTTCAGTGGATCCGCGGGAGATCTTTAAAGGATCCTGTAGCGTCGCCTCGGATAATAACCCTAGATCGTCACCATATTTCACACACCGCAGCAACCCCGTCCATTTCAGTCTATGTCCCATTTTTAACGGTCTTAATAAGTCTTAATTACTGCCAAATAACCTCTCTGGCACCGAAAATTTACCTATATACATGTGGAGTCTCATTCATTCAGAATTCTATTGTATTAGATTTTTAAAATAATTAAAATATTTTTACTTTATTCTGTTTGTTTTTTCTCTCCCTTGATCCAATCTTTCTTTTCCTCTCTTTATTTCGCTTTCTGTGCCTGATTTGGTATTGAATTCACTGTTCTAACATACATTTCCAGCTTCAGACACTGTGCTGCTCATTAACTGTATCTGAATGCAAGAAACATTCGTAATAAGGTAAACGAATTAACAGCGCAAATAGATGTAAACGGATATGATATAATTGCGATTACAGAGACATGGCTGCAGGGTGACCAAGGCTGGGAGCTGAATATCCAAGGATATTCGATAATTAGGAAGGACAGGCAAAAAGGAAAAGGAGGTGGGGTGGCGTTGTTAGTAAAGGATGAAATCAGTGCAATACTGAGAAAGGATATTGGCTCAGAAAATCAAGATGTAGTATCAGTCTAGGTGGAGCTAAGCAGCACCAAGGACAGAAAACATCGGTGGGAGTTGTCTATAGGCCTCCAAACAGTAGTGGTAATGTAGGAGATGGCATCAAACAGGAAATTAGAGATGCATGTAACAAGAGTACGACAGTAATCATGGGTGAGTTTAATCTACTTATAGACTGGCCAAACCAAATTAGCAATAATACTGTGGAGGATGAATTCCTGGAGTGTGTACGAGATGGTTTTTTTGGACCAGTACATTGAGGAGCCAAATAGGGAACAGGCTATCCTAGATTGGGTATTGTGGAATGCGAAGTGAATAATTAATAAACTTGTTGTGCAGGGTCCTTTAGGGAAGAGTGACCATAACATGATAGAATTCTTCATTAAGATGGAAAGTGAAGAAATCCAATCCGCAACTAGGATTCTTAAACTAAACAAAGGAAACTACGAAGTTATGAAGAGTGAGTTGGCTATGATAGATTGGGGAGCTTCATTAAAATGCATGATGGTGGATAGGCAATGGCTAACATTTAAGGAACGAATGCATGAATTGCAACCATTATACATTCCTTTCTGGCGCAAAAACACAAAAGGAAAAGCGGCCCAACCATGGCAAACAAAATAAATTAAGGATAGTATTAGATCCAAAGAGGTGGCATATAAAGTTGCCTGAAAAAGTAGCAAGCCTGAGGATTGGGAGCAGTTTAGAGTTCAGCAAAAAAGGTCCACGAGATTGATTAAGAAGGAACATAAAAGTGGACTGCAAAGGCTTCTACAAGCATCTAAAAAGAAAAAGATTGGTGAAGACAAATGTAGGTCAGAAACGGGAGAATTTATAATGGGGAACAAGGAAATGGCTGAGCAATTAAACAAATACTTTGGTTCTGTCTTCAAGAAAGAGGACACACATAACTTTTCAGAAATGCTAGGGAACCAAAGGTCTAGTGAGAAGGAGGAATTAAAGGAAATTAGTATTAGTAAAAAAATAGTTTTGGAGAAATTAATGTAACTGAAAGCCGATAAATCGGCAGGGCCTGATAATCTGCATCCCAGAGTACTAAAAGAGGTAGTCATGGGAATAGTGGATGCCTTGGTTTTCAACTTCCAAAATTCTATAGATTATGGAACAGATCCTGAAGATTGGAGGGTGGCAAATGTAACCTCACTATTTAAAAAAGGGGGGAGAGAGAAAACAGGGAACTACACACCGGTTAGCCTAACATCAGTAGTAGGGAACATGCTAGAGTCTATTATAAAGGATGTGATAACAGGACACTTAGAAAATATCAACGGGATTAGACAAAGTCAACATGGATTTATGAAAGGTAAATTGTGTTTGACAAACCTACTGGAATTTTTTGAGGATGTAACTGTTAGAATAGATAAGGAAGAACCAGTGGATATGTGTATTTGGATTTTCAGAAGGCCTTTAATAAAGTCCCACATAAGAGGTTAGTGTGTAAAATTAAAGCACATGGGATTGGGGGTAATATACTGGCATGGATTGAAAATTGGTTAACAGACAGGAAACAGAGAGTAGGAATAAATGGGTCTTTTTCTGGGTGACAGGCGGTGACTAGTGGGGTACCACAGGGATCAGTGCTTGGGCCCCAGCTATTCACAATATATATCAATGATTGGATAAGGGAACCAAATGTATTATTTCCAAGTTCGCAGATGACACGAAACTAGGTGGGATTGTGAGTTGTGAGGAGGATGCAAAGAGGCTTCATGTCGATTTAGTCAAGTTGAGTGAGTGGGCAAATACATGGCAGATGCAGTATATCGTGGATAACTGTGAAGTTATCCAGTTGGTTAGGAAAACCAGAAAGGCAGAGTATTATTTAAATGGTGATAGATTGGGAAATGTTGATGCACACAGGCACATGGGTGTCCTTGGACACCATTTACTGAAAGCAAACATGCAGCAAGCAGTTAGGAAGGCAAATGATATGTTGGCCTTCATTGCAAAAGGATTTGAGTACAGGAGCAAGGATGTCTTACTACAGTTATACAGGGCCTTGGTGAGACCACACCTGGAGTACAGTGTGCAGTTTTGTTCACCTTACCTAAGAAACGACATACTTGCCATAGAGAGAGTGCACCGAAGTTTCACCAGAATATATTTAAGAAGGAGATACATTTCTAGCCACAAAAGGTATCACGGGGTATGGTGAGAGAGCAGGAATATGGTATTGAGATAGAGGATCAGCCATGATTATATTGAATGGCGGAGCAGGCTCGAAGGGCCGAATGGCCCACTCCTGCTCCTATTTTACCATGTTTTCTGAGTTTAACGATTAATGACGTGGTATGGCGTCACAGTGGTTCTGTTACTCGACCAGTAATCCAGAGGCCTGGACTAATGATTCGGGGCCGTGAGTTTAAATCCCACTGCACCAGCTGGGTGAAATACGACACCAAGGTCGCGAACAGACTGGTTCAGCCTCAGACAGTGGCCAGGGATATGGATGGAGTCGGTGGCCAGGGAACGGAGTTTGTGGCGGGGACCAGCACTCAATGGCGATACATTGCTGCCCCCTCAAGGCTACTTGCAAACCTTTCCGCCCAGCAAATTTCCAAATAGTGGGCAAAGTTATCTCCACGATTCCACTTGGGCTCGGCCTTTCCTCATCCATAGCTATAGATTCAACACTTTCCCCTCTGCCAAGTGTCGATGCTGAGCTAATCACACAGCTGCCGTCAAGGCTATCGGTTCTCAAGTCGCTGCTTCTGTTTCACACTGCAAAGCACAGCTTGTATTACAGTCTTATCAGATAGAAAGTGTATAAGCATTGCATTCAACTGATGCACAAAGCTTGAAAAGACAATGTAAAATTTGCTCGAGGGCGAGAACAGAATACATGCAATGGCTGCATTTCAGGAAGCACTGCATTGAGGTTCTTCATGTCTACCTGCTGAATGCAGATGGAAATGAACATTTCATCAAACAGCATTCTGTTGAGCAGTCAAACGCTGCATTGAACAACAAACTTTCTCTTCCGCTGATTTGGAACAGGAAAATTATGATTTGTCAGGTAGACAAGGAGCTCAATCCGCATTGATTCAGGCAGCAAACTGCCCAGAGCAGTGATTGGCTCAGGTGCCTTTTACTTCTTTGTTCGAAACTTTCCAACAGCTGGGACAAGAAGAAATCAGGTTCCACCGAGATTTAAACTCAGATGACTGGATTCAAAGTCCAGAGTGATCACCATTACACCATGGAACACACACCCGCTGCTTGAGCCAACTCTGTTTTCTCAATCTCTGCTACCATTCACAGCCAGTGGAATCGTTTCTGCCAGTGCTGGAAATACTCAACAGGTCAGGCAGCATCTGTGGAGAGACCAACAGAGTTGTGACAAAGGGTCATTCACCTGAAACGTTAACTCTGTTTCTCTCTCCACAGATGCTGCCTGACCTGCTGAGATTTTCCAGTATTTTCTGGAGGGTTTTTAGATTTCCAGCATCCGCAGTATTTTGCATTTGGAATCTTTTCTGACTCCAGTTCAGTGGCACTTGTCTGTTGCAAAGAGATGAATCGTTTCAACTGAAAAGTGAACTATCTCAGTCAAGAGCAAAATCTGTCATTGTGCCAGGAGCTGGTTTGAGAGCTCCAGTAACATGGATTGAAGCAGCAGCAGTTCAGGCGACTGGGGGTTTGTGGAATGTGGTAGTCCAGAATCGATCTGTCCGCAGATTTTAACAAGTGTCTGCATTTACATGTAAAACACAGAGATTGACACAAATCAGGTCCTACTGAGATTTAAATCAGGTCGTTGGATTCAAAGTCCACAGTGTTCACCATTACACCATGGAACCGACACTGACATCTTATTGAGAGCAAATATTTGAAAGAAACTTGCCTCTTTTGTCATAAACAACAACTTGCATCTATATAGCGCCTTTACCGGCGTAGACCATCCCAAGGCGCTCCGCAGGAGGGTTCTGAACCAAATTGTGACACCTAGCCGCGAAAGGAATTATTAGCACAGATGATCGAAAGTTGGTCACAGAGGTAGGTTTTAAGGAGCGCGCTAAAAGAGGAAAGAGAGATAGAGAGGCGCAGAGGTTCAGGGAGGGAATTCCAGAGCTGAGGTCCTCGGCGGCTGAAGGCACGGCCACCCATGGTGGAGCGATTAAAGTCAGGGCTGTTAAGAGCCCTGAATTGGAGGAGCGCAGATATCGCGGGGAGTTGTAGGGCTGGAGGAGATTACAGAGATAGGAAGGGGCGAGGCCTTGGAGAGATTTGCACAAGTGCGAGAGCACAGTACATGCAATGTCTGCATTTCAAGAAGCAATGCTTTGAAACTCTACAAGTCTGACTTCTGAATGCAGATTACAAAGAGAAGTTCAGCAAACACGATGATGTTGTGCAGACAGACGCTGCATTGGACAACAAACAACTTTCACTTCCGCTGATTTGGAACAGGGAAAGACAGGTTGAGCTTGTGATTGGACATCTAGACAAGGAGATCGATCCTCATTGATGAAGGCAGCAAACGGCCCAGAGCAGCGATCGGTTTCCAGGAGACTTTTCATTGTTTTTTCCAAATTTTCCAACAGCCGGGACAAGAATTCAGGTTCCACCGAGATTTAAACTCAGATCACTGGATTCAAAGTCCAGAGTGCTCACCATTACACCATTCCACGTGCGCTCCTCTGAGCCAACTCTGTTTTCTCCAGCTCTCCTCCCATTCACAGCCACTGGAATCTTTCTTAACTCCTGCTCAGTGAGACTTGTGGTCTGACACAAAGAGACGCATCGTTTCAACAATCTCCGCCAAGAACAGCATTCTGTCATTGTGGCAGGAGCTGGACTCAGAGCTCCAGTAACATTGATTGCAGCAGCAGCTCAGGATTGGAGGCTTGTGGAATGTTATTTACTAGAATCGATCTGTCTGCAGATGTTAAAAAGTGTCGCCATTTCCATGGGAATCACAGAGATTGACACAAAACAAGTTCCACCGAGATTTGAACTCAGATCGCTGGATTCAGGGTCCAGAGCGCTCACCATTACACCACAAACAGGAAAGAACGTGTCAAAGGCGAGATTGAATTGTTGATTCTCTCTCTCTCTATCCACTGGCGCTCTTTCACTAACATTTCCCCAATCGAATATATTGGAACATATTTCATTCCAAAGTGAGTAACCTCCTGAAAAGCTCCGTGATTTCCCTCGCCGAATCACATCACTCTCGTTGGGATCAATTTCGACGAGAAACAGCTGTGACGTCCTGAGTGGGTGAAAGGCGCTGCAGAAAGACAAGTCTTTCTTGCAAAAGTTTCAACTGCAATTTCAAAACGCGGGCACCTCCGGGAAGTGAATCCGGGAACTTCCGGCAAAATGTAACCAACAACCCCGAAGCGAGAATCACAACCCGAGACCAACTTATTAAAAAGATAGCCATACAGACCGATTGAAACTGCAATTTGAATCCTATCGCTGACCCCGTGTTGTCCTATTAACCTGTGCTGTTCTGCTCCCACATTCTCAATGAGAGGTTCCGAGCCTCAATTTTTAAATAAAATAAGTCCACATCTTCAGTAACGACACGCGAGGATGAGATTCCCTAAATCAGCGCCAACTTTCCCCAAAAAACCTTATAGTACGCAACCAAAACTGTGTCCTATATGGGAAATATCATTGAGAATTACTTCGCTCACTGTAACTATGCCATTTGAGTGGCATAATTCGCCTTTCAATGCGTATTTTATTCATACTTAACCAAACATGTAATTGATTCCAGTTTTCATATTTACTGAACTTGAATGGAGAAAAGCCATCAGGTTGCATCTACCCACTTTCGAACCGTTGAGTTGTCGTGTGTTAGCGGACTGCGATAACCACAACACACCGGAGACCATCCAGCAGTCGGGTGCATTGCATTGCAGCGACTCAATAGGAAGAGGAGGAGGCCATTCAGCCCCTCGAGCCTGTTCCGCCATTCATTTAGATCCCGGGCTGATCTGTGGGTTAACTCCATCTACCTGCTTAGGTTCCGTAATACCCTTAATACCCTTAACCAACAAAAATCTATCGACAGTAGCGGCAATCTTCAGCCTCAAACTAGCTCCGCTCCCGGATCCAGACAGAAAAGGCTTCTTACTGACGGCCACCGTGCAGATTAATGAATTACATTTCTGAACTTTACCGGGGAGGGATTCGGAGATTCCCAAAGCGATCAAAAGATGAAATGGGCGTCACTGTTGATCAGTGTTCTCTCACTCAAAGTTATCTATATAGTGAAGTGAAATAAAGAGCAATAAATGAATAAGGGAGCAGCCACTGTAGCCCTTTTGACAGGAGAATAAACTCGCCTCGAGATGTTCATACACCACAAGTTAAAACAAAATGAACCCACCCAGGATCGAACCGGAGACCTTACGCGTGTAAAGCGACCGTGACAACCACTACACCACGGAAACCGCTGGTACTGTAACTGCAACAGGCTGGGGTTGTTTTCCTCTTCACAATTTACCTTCCTCCCAATCTTTGTGTCTTCAGCAAATTTAGCAACCCAACCTTCGGTCCCTTCATCCAAGTCATCGATATAAATTGTAAAACGTTGAGACCCCAGCACTGATTCCTGTGGCACACCACTTGTTACATTTTGCCAATCAGATAATGACGCATTTATGCCTACTCTCTGTTTCCTGTTAGCTGGCCAATCTTCTCTCCATGCCAATATGTTACCCCCTACAACATGAACTTTTATTTTCCGCAATAACCTTTGATGTGGCACCTTATCAAATGCCTTCTGGAAATCTAAGAACAGTACACCCACTGATTCCCATTTATGCACAGCATATCTTACTTCCTCAAAGAACTCCAATAAATTGATAAAACATGATTTCCCTTGCACAAAACCATGCTGACTCTGCCTGATTACTTTGAACTTTTCTAAGTGCCCTGCTATAACGTCTTTAATAATAGCTTCTAACATCTTCCCTTTGACAGATGTTAAGCTAACTGGCCTGTAGTTTCCTGCTTTCTGTCCCTCCCTTTTTGAATACAGGAGTTACATTCGCTATTTTCCAATCTAATGGAACCTTCCCCGAATCTAGGGAATTTTGGAAAATTAAAACTAACGCATCAACTACCTCACAAGCCACTTCTTTTAAGATTTCTCAAGTGGGACCCAATCTTAACATCACTACATGAGAAACAGTAGCAGGTGTAGGCCGTTCGGCAGCGAAAAACACGATGGTTAAGCACGATTAGTCTTTCACAAAACCGTGCTGGCTTTCTTTAATTAATCCGCACCTATCCAAGTGACTGTAAATTTTGACCCTGATTTCTGTTTTAAAAGCTTTTATATACCGAGGTTAACCTGACTGACCTGTAGTTGCTGAGTTTATCTTTATACACTTTTTTGAACAATAGTGTAACATTTGCAATTCTCCAGTCCTCTGGCACCATCCCCGTATCTTTGGAGGATTGGAATATTATGGCCAGTTGTTCCGCGATTTCCACATTTACTTCCCTCAGTTTCCTAGGATGCATCCCATCCGCTCCTGGTGATTTATCTACTTTAAGCACAGCCAACCTAACTAATTCCTCTTCTTTATCAATTATTATGCTATCAAGTGTCTCCACTACCTCCTCCTTCACTATGTCTGTGGGAGCATCCTCTTCCTTGGTGCAGGCAAATGCAAAGTACTCATTTAATAGCTAAGCGATGCCCTCTGCCTCCATGCAAAGGTCTCCATTTTGGTCCCATTCGGCTCCACCCCTCCTCTTACGACACTTTTTCTATTTAAATGCCTGTAGAAGGCTTTTGGATTACCTTTTATGCTGGCTGCCATTCCATTCTCATACCATCTCTTTGCCACTGTGAGTGTGAACAGAACTGTACAGAGGAACAGCAAATGTAATAGTTGTTAATCTTGAACCATAAATGTGAATTATTCTAATATTCTATCGAATATTTTGTATAACATGTTTTTAAAAATGCTTCCGCCCAGTTTCAATCCGGGAACTTTTCTCATTAGGTGAACGTGATAACCACCACACCACGGAAACGCCGAGCTGCTGTTACATTAGGAACATAACTAGAGTTTTAACCTGCACAGCTGGCGGATACTTCAGGGGCTTGTTTTATCAGAATTGAATTACGGTGCTATATTTAGGAAGGCTGTGAGATTGGCAGAAATTGATCCAGACTTTACACAGGGGAACATAGCAACAGGAGGAGGCCATCTATCCCCTGGAACCAGGCTCTCCTGAATTCCAAGGTGTGTAAGGAAATCAACCATCAAATTAACTACAGGCGTTCAGGCAATTTTCAGAAAGCAAAGCGCTTTTAGTCCTTGTCAATATCTCTTGTCTATTTCCCGATGGTTCCTGATTCTGTTTGTCTCTCTGGCTCTGTTTAATCTGTGTGTAGCCACCTGCAGGTTGATTTTGATTTTGAACGAATGTGTTTGTGCCTTAATTAAAAACAGGAAATGCTGGAAATACTCAGCAGGTCAGACAGCATCTGTGGAGAGAGAAACACAATTAACGTTTCAGGTCGCTGACCTCTCGTCAGAACTGAAAAAAAGTTAGAAATGTAACAGGTTTTAAGAAACTACAGAGGCAAGGGAACAGGGGAGAGGAGGATGCAGTGGTGTTCCCCAGCGGTCTGTATTAGCACCACTGCTCTTTTTCAGATATATTAATGACCTGGACTTGGGTATACTGGGCTGAATTTCCAAGTTTGCAGATGACAGGAGACTCAGAAATGTAGTAAACAATGATCCGGAAAGTAACAAACTTCATGAGGACATCTACAGAGTGGTGAAATGGGCAGAGACACAGCAGATGTAATTTAACACAGAGAAGTGTGAAGTGATCCATTTTGGTCGGAAGATTGAGGAGATGCAACACAAACTAAATGGCACAATTTTAAATCGGGTGCAGGAACAAAGAGGCCTGTGGTGTATTTATCTATCTTTGAAGGTGGCGGGACACGTTGAGAAGGCTGTTAAAAAGCCTACGGGATACTTGGCTTTATTAATAGAGTCATAGATTTAAAAAGCAAGGAAGTAATGCTCAGCCTTTATACATTATTTTTTAGGCCTCATTGGAGGATTCTGAGCACAACATTTTAGGAAGGATGTGAAGGCAGAAAAGATTCACAAGCATGTTTCGGGGGTGAGGGACTTCTCTTACGTGCATAGACTGGAGAAGCTGTCGTTGTTCTCCTTCGAGCAGAGAAGATTGCGAGATGATTTGATAGAGGTGTTCAAAATCACAAGGATCCTAGACAGGGTAGATAAAGAGAAACTGATCCCATTGGTGGAAGGGTCGAAAACCAGAGGATCAAGATTTAAGGTGATTGGCAGAAGAACCAAAGGCGACATGAGGAAACAAACGTTACGTAGCGAGTGATAAGGATCTGGAATGCACTACAATTTTGATTCAATTCTTTGAGGAGGTAACTAAGTGTGTAGATGAAGGTAGAGCAGTTGATGTCGTATACATCGATTTTAGTAAGGCGTTTGATAAGGTTCCCCAGGGTCGGCTCATGAAGAAAGTAAGGAGTTGTGGGATAGAGGGAAATTTGGCCGATTGGATAAGTAACTGGCTATCTCCTAGAAGGCAGAGGGTGGTGGTGGATGGAAAATTTTCGGACTGGAGACCAGTTACCAGCGGTGTGCCACAGGGGTCGGTGCTGGGTCCTCTACTGTTTGTGATTTTTATCAATGACTTGGTGGAGGGGACTGAAGGGTGGATCAGTAAATTTGCTGATGACGCCAAGATTGGTGGAGTAGTGAATGAGGTGGAGGGCTGTTGTAGGCTGCAAAGAGACATTGATAGGATGCAGAGCTGGGCCGAAAAATGGCAGATGGAATTTAACCCTGATAAGTGCGAGGTGATTCATTTTGGTAGGGCAAATTTGAATAAGGATTACAGGGTCAACGGCAGGGTTCTGAGGAACGTGGAGGAACAGAGGGATCTGGGGGTTCATATCCACAGATCTCTGAAGGTTGCCACTCAAGTGGTTAGAGCAGTAAAGAAGGCCTATGGTGTGTTGGCGTTTATTAACAGGGGGTTTGAGTTTAAGAACCGTGAGGTTATGCTGCAACTGTCCAGGACCTTGGTGAGACCACATTTGGAATATTGTGTGCAGTTCTGGTCACCTCACTATAGGAAGGACGTGGAAGCATTGGAAAGAGTGCAAAGGAGATTTACCAGGATGCTGCCTGGTTTGGGGGGGAGGTCTTATGAGGAAAGATTGAGGGAGTTGGGGCTTTTCTCTTTAGAGCGGAGGAGGATGAGAGGCGACTTAATAGAGGTTTATAAGATGATGAGGGGGATAGATAGAGTGGATGTTCAGAGACTATTTCCTCGGGTAGAGGCAGCTGTTACAAGGGGGCATAACTATAAGGTGCATGGGGGGAGATATAGAAGAGATGTCCGAGGTAGATTCTTTACTCAGAGAGTGGTTGGGAATGGACTGCCTGCTGTGATAGTGGAGTCGGACACTTTATGAACTTTCAAGCGGTTATTGTATAAGCATTGGAGCACACCAGAGTGATAGGGAGTGGGATAGCTTGATCTTGGTTTCGGACAATGCTCGGCACAACATCGAGGGCCGAAGGGCCTGTACTGTGCTGTACTGTTCTATGTTTCTATGTTTGTATGTACCTGAAAGCCTGGTAGATACCGATTCAATCGTGGCTCTCAGAAGGGAATTGGATAAGTACCCGAAGGAAAAAATATTGCAGGGCTAAGGGCGGGGCAGTGGGACTAGCTGAAGTGTTTTGCAGCGAGCAGGCATGGGCTCGATGGGCCGGATGGCCTCCTTCTGTGCTTTGGATGTTCATTGCTGCTTCAATTTTCTGTGCACGGTAGAAATAACCGGTCCTGTTCAATTTGACAAAATGAGATATGGGTAACATGCAAAGCATAAATTAAATTATTGTATGTCGACTCTCCCTCAGTGAGCATTTCTTTCATTGGGCAAAAGAATGTTATCGGTTAATTAATGACGCTTTCGCGGAAAGCAACACACATTTTAACGAACCGCATTCGCCCAACGTGGGGCTCGAACCCAGAACCACTGAGATTAAGAATCTCATGCTATACCGATTGAGCTAGCCGGGCCTGACAAATTCGGACGTGCTTGTCGCTGATTGCAGCCAGGCACCTGTTGGCTCCGTTCCAGGGGTTTAACTTGTTTTTTTACATAGGATGTATGGCACAGAAACAGGCCATTCGGCCCAACCAGTCCATGCCGGCATTAATGCTCCACACGAGCCTCCTCCCGCCTTTCCTCATCTAAATCTATTAGCATAACCCTCTATTCCCTTTACACTCATGTGCTTGTCTAGCCTCCCCTTAAATGCATCTATACTATTCGCTTCAACGACTCCCTGTGGTAGCGAGTTCCACATTCTCACCACTCTTTGGGTAAAGAAGTTTCTGCTGAATTCCCTATTGGATTTCTTGGTGACTATCTTATATTGATGGCCTCTAGTTATGCTCTTCCCCACAAGTGGAAACAATCTCTCTGTATCCACTCTATCAAAATCTTTCACAATTTTAAAGACCTCTACTAGGTCACGCCTCAGCCTTCTCTTTTCAAGAGAAGAGTCCCGGTCTGTTCATCCTTTCCTGATATGTATACCCTCGCATTTCTGGTATCATCCTTGTAAATCTTCTCTGCACCCTCTCCAGTGCTTCTATATCATTTTTATAATATGGCGACCAGAACTGGACGCAGTACTCTAAGTGTGGTCTAACCAAGGTTTGATACAGGTTTAGCATAACTTCCCTACTTTTCAATTCTATCCCTCAAGAAATAAACCCTAGTGCTTGGTTTGCATTTTTAATGGCCTTGTTAACCTGTGTCGCAACTTTCAGTGATTTGTGTATTTGTACTCACAGATCAGGTAGCAGGTGGAGGAGCAGGTAGGCCCACCGCAGCAGCGGTGCGGACCTAGGAGGAGCGGCGGCGGCAGGGTATAAAGGCGATCCAGAGGAGCAGGTAGGCCCACAGCAGCAGCGGTGCGGTCCTAGGAGGAGCGGCGGCGGCAGGGTACAAAGGCGAGCCCGAGGAGCAGGTAGGCCCACAGCAGCAGCGGTGCGGACCTAGGAGGAGCGGCGGCGGCAGGGTACAAAGGCGAGCCCGAGGAGCAGGTAGGCCCACAGCAGCAGCGGTGCGGATCTAGGAGGAGCGGCGGCGGCAGGGTACAAAGGCGAGCCCGAGGAGCAGGTAGGCCCACAGCAGCAGCGGTGCGGACCTAGGAGGAGAGGCGGCGGCAGAGTACAAAGGCGAGCCCGAGGAGCAGCAGCGGGAGCGGAGGCGGACCTGTTGAGTACTTTTATAGTGCGGTACGCAGTGGTTACTGGGTAGGTGATCAATTTTGACCTATATATAATTTGAGCGGTTCCTAAACCCGAGACACTACACTTGTCGTCTCCCCCACCCTGCCACCTCCTCAAACCTAAAGGGGGTGAGTGAATATCAGGTAAGCTCTTTCTTGTTCTAGTTTAATCCACAAGTTAGCTAGAGGGGATGGCAGGGGAGGCAGTGAAATGTTCCTCCTGCAGAATGTTTGAGGTGAGGGACGCCGTCGGTGTCCCTGCTGATTACACCTGTGGGAAGTGCACCCATCTCCAGCTCCTCGAAAACCGTGTTAGGGAACTGGAGCTGGAGCTGGATGAACTTCGGATCATTCGGGAGGCAGAGGAGGTCATAGATAGAAGCTTCAGGGATGTAATTACTCCAAAGAATGAAGATAGATGGGTGACGGTGCGAGGGGCTAGGAGGAAGCAGTCAGTGCAGGGATCCTCTGTGGTCGTTCCCCTCAGTAACAGGTATACCGCTTTGGATACTGTTGAGAGAGACGACCTACCAGTTTTAAGTCACGGTGACCGGATCTCCGGCGCTGGGTCCGTCCCTGTGGCTCAGAAGGGAAGGGGGGAGAGCAGGAGAGCAATAGTTATTGGGGACTCGATAGTCAGAGGGACAGATATGAGGTTCTGTGGCAGCAAAAGATATTAACGGATGGTATGTTGCCTCCCGGGTGCCAGGGTCCGTGACGTCTCGGACCGTGTTTTCAGAATCCTCAAGGGGGAGGGGGAACAATCACAAGTCGTGGTACACATCGGTACCAACGACATAGGTAGGAGAAGGGACGGGGATTTAAAACAGGAATTTAGGGAGCTAGGTTGGAAGCTGAGAGCCAGTACAAACCATGTTCTAATATCTGGTTTGTTGCCAGTGCCACGTGCTAGCGAGTTCAGGAACAGGGAGAGAGTGCAGGTAAAAAAGTGGCTGCAGGGATGGTGTAGGGGGGAGGGTTTCAGTTATGTGGATAATTGGAGCACATTCTGGGGAAGGTGGGACCTGTACAAACAGGACGGTTTGCACCTGAACCAGAGGAGCACCAATATCCTGGGAGGGAAATTTTGTACGGCTCTTCGGGGGGGTTTATACTAATTTGTCAGGGGGATGGGAAAAAGGGCTGTAGTCCAGGAGCCAGGGGTAAGTGTAGGGAGGTACTGAGGAGGGTATCAAGGTCGCAGGAATGTACCGGCAGACAGGAAGATGGCTGAAGTGTGTCTACTTCAATGCAAGGAGCATTCGGAATAAGGTAGCAGAACTTGGAGCGTGGATTGGTACTTGGGACTACGATGTGGTGGCCATTACGGAGACATGGTTAGAACAGGGACAGGAATGGTTGTTGGAAGTTCCGGGGTATAGATGTTTCAGTAAGAGTAGGGAAGGTGGTAAGAAAGGTGGAGGAGTAGCATTATTAATCAAGGATAGTTTAACAGCGGCAGAAAGGCAGTTCGAGGGTGATCTGCCGTCTGAGGTAATATGGGCTGAAGTTAGAAATAGGAAAGGAGCGGACACGTTGTTAGGAGTTTTCTACAGGCCCCCAAATAGTAATAGAGATGTGGAGGAAGAAATTGCAAAGCAGATTATGAATGGGTGTGGAGGTCACAGAGTAGTTGTCATGGGTTACTTCAACTTTCCAAATATTGATTGGAACCTTTATAGGTCAAACAGTTCGGTTGGGATAGTTTTTGCACAGTGTGTGCAGGAGGGTTTCCTGACACAATATGTGGATAGGCCGACAAGAGGTGGGGCCACATTGGATTTGGTACTGGGTAATGAACCGGGACAAGTGTTTGATTTGTATGTGGGAGAGCACTTTGGAGATAGCGACCACAATTCGGTGACTTTCACTATTGCAATGGAGAAGGATAGGGCTATACGGCAGGGCAGGGTTTATAATTGGGGGAGGGGTAATTATGATGCGATTAGGCAAGAATTAGGGAGCATAAGATGGGAACAGAAACTATCAGGGAAAGGCACAAACGAAAAGTGGAGCTTTTTCATGGAGCAATTACTGCGTGTCCTTGATAGGTATGTCCCTGTCAGGCAGGGAGGAAATGGCCGAGTGAGAGAACCATGGTTCACAAAACAGGTTGAATGTCTAGTCAAGAGGAAAAAGGAAGCGTATGTAAGGATGAGAAAACAAGGTTCAGTTGGGTCGATTGAGGGGTACAAGGTAGCAAGGAATGAGCTAAAAAAAGAGCTTAGGAGAGCTAGGAGGGGGCATGAGAAGTCCTTGGCGGGTCGGATCAATGAAAACCCCAAGGCTTTTTACTCTTATGTGAGAAATAAAAGAATGACCAGGGTGAGGGTAGGGCCGGTCAAAGACAGTAGTGGGAACTTGTGCATGGAGTCAGAAGAGATAGGAGAGGTGATGAATGAATACTTTTCGTCAGTGTTCACCGAGGAGAGGGGCCATGTTTTTGAGGATGAGAGTGTGATAAAGGTGGATAGGCTGGATGAGGTAGATGTTCTGAGGGAAGATGTTTTAGCAATTTTGAAGAACCTGAGGGTCGATAAGTCCCCTGGGCCAGATTGGATATATCCTAGGATTCTTTGGGGGGCAAGGGAGGAGATTGCATTGCCTTTGGCTTTGATCTTTGGATCCTCACTGTCCACGGGGATGGTGCCAGAGGACTGGAGAGTGGCGACGGTTGTTTCTCTTTTCAAGAAAGGAAATAGGAATGACCCGGGTAATTATAGGCCGGTTAGTCTTAATTCGGTGGTTGGTAAGATAATGGAAAAGGTCCTAAGGGATAGGATTTATGACCATTTGGAAAGAGGCAACTTAATAAGGGATAGTCAAAACGGATTCGTGAAGGGTAAGTCTTGCCTAACAAATTTAATTGATTTCTTTGAGGAGTTAACTAAGTGTGTAGATGAAGGTAGAGCAGTTGATGTCGTATACATGGATTTTAGTAAGGCGTTTGATAAGGTTCCCCAGGGTCGGCTCATGAAGAAAGTAAGGAGTTGTGGGATAGAGGGAAATTTGGCCGATTGGATAAGTAACTGGATATCTCATAGAAGGCAGAGGGTGGTGGTGGATGAAAAATTTTCGGACTGGAGACCAGTTACCAGCGGTGTGCCACAGGGGTCGGTGCTCGGTCTTCTGCTGTTTGTGATTTTTATCAATGACTTGGAGGAGGGGACTGAAGGGTGGATCAGTAAATTTGCTGAAGACACCAAGATTGGTGGAGTAGTGGATGAGGTGGAGGGCTGTTGTAGGCAGCAAAGAGACATTGATAGGATGCAGAGCTGGGCCGAAAAATGGCAGATGGAATTTAAGCCTGATAAGTGCGAAGTGATTCATTTTGGTAGGGCAAATTTGAATAAGGATTACAGGGTCAACGGCAGGGTTCTGAGGAACGTGGAGGAACAGAGTGATCTGGGGGTTCATATCCACAGATCTCTGAAGGTTGCCACTCAAGTGGATAGAGCAGTAAAGAAGGCCGATACTGTGTTAGCGTTTATTAACAGGGGGTTTGAGTTTAAGAACCGTGAGGTTATGCTACAACTGTACAGGACCTTGGTGAGACCACATTTGGAATATTGTGTGCAGTTCTGGTCACCTCACTATAGGAAGGACGTGGAAGCATTGGAAAGAGTGCAAAGGAGATTTACCAGGATGCGGCCTGGTTTGCGGGGGAGGTCTTATGAGGAAAGATTGAGGGAGTTAGGGCTTTTCTCTTTCGAGCGGAGGAGGTTGAGAGGCGACTTAATAGAGGTTTATAAGATGATGAGGGGATAGATAGAGTGGATGTTCAGAGACTATTTCCTCGGGTGGATGTAGCTGTTACAAGGGGGCATAACTATAAGGTGCATGGGGGGAGATACAGAAGGGATGTCCGAGGTAGATTCTTTACTCAGAGAGCGGTTGGGGTGTGGAATGGACTGCCTGCTGTGATAGTGGAGTCGAACACTTTAGGAACTTTCAAGCGGTTATTGGATAAGCACATGGAGCACACCAGAATGATAGGGAGTGGGATAGCTTGATCTTGGTTTCGGACAATGCTCGGCACAACATCGAGGGCCGAAGGACCTGTACTGTGCTGTACTGTTCTATGTTCTATGTTCTATCTATCACTTTGTTCCTCTCCCCCACCTAGACTCGCACCCTCCAAGGTGATAAGTGACCTCCCTATTCTTCCTACCAAAATGTAATACCTCACATTTATCTGTGTTGAACTTCATTTGCTAATTATATGCCCATTCTGCAAGTTTATTAATGTCCTCCTGTAATTTGTTGCAGTCCTCCTCAGTATTGACTCTCCCCCCAATTTGGTATCATCCGCAAATTTAGAAATTGTGTTTTTGATTCCAAAGTCTAAATCGTTAATATAAATTGTGAACAGCAATGGTCCCAGCACTGATCCTGGTGGAACACCAGTACCCACCTTCTGCCACTGTGAATGGCTACTCTTTACTCCCACTCTCTACTTTCTGTCCTGAAACCAGCTAGCAATCCATTATGTTACTTGTCCCCTGACTCCGCATTCTCTGACCTTGTTCATCAGTATTATGTGGTACCTTATCGAAGCCTTTTGAAAATCCAGATAAATTACATCTACTGCATTACCATTTTATACTCTCTCTGTTACCTCTTCAAAAATTTAAATAAGTTTGGTCAAGCAAGACTTTCCCTATTGAAATCCATGCTGACTATTCATTATTCTATTTTTGGTTTACAGATGTTCTTCTATTTTCTCCTTCAGTCGGGATTCCATTATTTTTTCTACCACCGATGTTAAGCTGACTGATCTATAATTCTCTGGGCATGTTCTATCTCCCTTCTTAAATATAGGTATCATGTTAGTTATCCGCCAGTCCTCTGGCACCACACCTTTTTCTAATGAATTATTAAATATGTGTAGTAA
The DNA here is from genome assembly GCA_030390025.1 of Squalus acanthias. Lineage (NCBI taxonomy): Eukaryota > Metazoa > Chordata > Chondrichthyes > Squaliformes > Squalidae > Squalus > Squalus acanthias. The sequence goes on along the minus strand of JASTWF010000115.1, from coordinate 1,026,444 downwards.
TGCCTCTGCTATCTCTTCCCTGGATACTTTTAAAATGCTTGGATGCAATCCATCCGGACCAGGGGTTTTATCCCGAGTTTGATTAATTTATTTAATAAAACCCCTCTTTTTATTTTAAATGCACTTCTTATTACTATTCTCATCATCCAATGTCATGTCCACATTCTCTCGCTTCCTGGTAAAAACTGAAGCAAAATCATTATTTAATATTTCTGCCATCTCTCTATCGTTACCTGTGGTATTATCCTGTCTATCCCTTAATGGCCCTATTTCCATCCCAACCTTCCTTTTTTTATTGATGTGCCTATAAACTATTTTACTATTTTGTTTTTTGTTCCTTGATCATTTAATTTCATAGTTCCTCTTTGCCTCCCTAATTGTTTTTTGAATTCTCTCCTAATCTTTTTGTATTCTCTCTTAACATACACTTCCCTGCTCTCTATGTACTTAATGTATGCCTCTTTCCTTACCCTCAATTGTTCCCTTATGGCTTTATTCATCCATGGAGTTTCATTATTGTTTAGTTTGTTCTTTCCTTTTAGCGGAATATATTTTTCCTGCACTCTGTTGAACACTGTTTTAAATGTTTCCCATTGTCGTTCTACATCGTTGCCCATTTTATTTCCCTAGCTCTGTTCTCAGCCCGTTGTCTGGTTCCTCGCAACGTATGATTGCCTCCAGTTCCCCTGTTTTATTACGGACACTGTGCACATTGTTCTACAAACCACGAGCCAGGTTCTCCTGAATTCCAAGGTGTGTAAGGAAATCAAGCATCAAAAGCCCTTTCATTAACCACAGGGTTTCAGGCAATTTTCTGATCTCAAAGCGCTTTCAGTTCTTGTCAATATCTCTTGTCCATTTCCCGGTGTTTCCCGATTTTGTCTGTCTCTCTGGCTCTCTTTGTTCTGTGTGTGGCCACCTGCTGTTTGATTTTGAACGAATGCCTGTGCTTGTGTCTTGTCACATTAAATAAATGAGGAATTCTGGCGATTCTTTCCCTAACACTGGGGAAACAGTAAGACAGTCTTTGGAGCAAGGGTCTGGTGAAACAGCAAATAAAATATTAATTCCGGGATTATCGAAAACAACAGTGACCCTGACGTGATTTGAACACGCAGCCTCCTGATCTGGAGTCAGACGCGCTACCGTTGCGCCACGATGTCCACAGTAAAAAGGGGGATGATTGTATATATGCACCTTCCTCAAACACTGTTTCAGTTCCATGTCTTGGAATACATAAAGGGATTAAAAATCCCCGCCCACTCCCACCGGGTGTCAGACAGCATCAGAAGCAGCGCTCACCTGTCAGTCACCGTCTCACGCCCGCTTTCACCACCTGCTTCCAGTTCTGGTCACCATACTTTAGGAAGCATGTGAAGGCCCTGGAGAGGGTGCAGTGGAGATTTACCGGAACGTTTCCAGGGATGGGGGATCTTAGCTACAAGGACAGGTTGGAGAAGCTGCATTTGTTTTCATTACAACAACAACAACAACAACAACAACAACTTGTATTTTATTGGGGCCTTTAACATAGTAAAACATCCCAAGGCGCTGCATAGGAGTAGTTTAAGGAAAACGGGTTTGACGGGTGATTTGATAGAGGTGGAAAAGATTATGATGAGCTTGGATAGGCTAGACAGGGAAAGGCTGCTGCCACTAGTTGATGGTACAAGGACTAGGGGACACAGATTTAAGGTTTTGGGCAGGAGATACAGGGGGAATGTGAGTGAAACTATTTTACGCAGCGAGCGGTGAGGATCTGGAACTCGCTACCGACGGAAGTGGTGGAAACGGAGACACGCCATGTTTTCAAGTGGAGATTGGATAGGCACTTGAGGGAAATAAACCTGCAGGGCTACGGGGACAGAGCGGGGGTAATGGGACTGACTGGATTGCTCTACAGAACGCCAGCACGGACTCGATTGGCCGAATGGCCTCCTTATGTGCCGTTATGACTCTATGACTGTGAACTTTCGAGCAGTGATAATGGGAGACTTCAACTATTCCAATATATCTGAGAATCAGGCTGAATATAGAAAGTTCAGAGCAGAAGTGAAAAGGAAAATAAGAGGGGAAAGAGAGGGTATGAGAATAGAATGACAGCTAACATAAAAGGTAATCCAAATGTCTTCTATAGGCGTATATTACGAAGTTTATCCACATTAAGTTATTGGCACAGTAAGTAGTGTGGATGGGAGCAGAAAATTGCAAAGGGACATAGATGGTGTGGGCAAAACTAGAGACATCTGATTCAGAAGATTCGGGAGAAGGAACTTCGGTAGTTTAATGAGATTGAAAGCAACATTGTTGCCTTGCGCAGTTCAGGTCAGAGAAATGTTAGTGATAGGAAATTAATCCAGAATCTGGGATTCAGCATTTCACCTTCTGGCTGAACAGATCTTTCTGGCTGGTATGTTAATCAGAGGTTTACGTAATGTAGCGGTTATCACTTTCACCTTACAAGCAAAAAGTCCACGGTTCAATGCCGGGCGGAAACATTGGGCCGTATTTTCCGATCGGAGAGTTCCTGCGTGCGGAGAACTCCGATCTGGAAAAACAGCTACAGACTTACCTGAGGGCTCCCGAGATCCGGACACTTCCGCTTCTGGCCCGCTGCTAACAGGAAATGTGCAGGAACAACGTATCCCAGAGGTGCATGCGACTTGCAAGCCTTCCTGGGACCACGTGGACCATGGGGAACCAATCTACAAAGGGAATCTCCCTTCATACACTTGACAGATAGACCTGTCAAATATCTTTATGGAGATCAGCACAAAAACACTGTAAAACGTTAAATAATTGTTTTTTAAAAATCACATTTTTAACATAATTTGAAATTACCATAAGTAAAATATTTTAAACAAAAATTGAATTTATTCAATAAAATAATTAAAGTTTATTACGCGGCTAAAAATAAACTTACCTTTTTAAAGTATATTAAATGATAAATGAGTGAATTTTTTTTTTTTACTTTTTTTTCAAATCTTATGCTGGTAAAAGCAGGCCATACACTTTTACCAGGTGTAAGATTTTTTAGAGTTTTGTTCGGACCGAGCTGCTCCAGAAAGCGGAACTATCCGCCAGCAGAGGCCCTTCTCCAGGGCAGGCGTCCGATCTTTCAAGAGCATGCCTGAAACAGGCATTTTTTGATGTTCCTACGGATGTGTGCACAGCCCGTACTCACCCGAAGGGATCAGAAGAGCCGGCCCAATATTTGAGAGCATTTATTCTGTGAAATAAATTAATACACATTGTGTAAATTCAGATAGGGGATAAAACTTCATCAATGAATAAAGTTGCGCAAATCATTAAATTTAAGTTATTGAAGTTTCGACTCTCCCTCACTGTGAGCATTTCCTTCATTCTGCAAAAACAACGCTATCGGTTAATGAATGGTGATGAAAACAATTAAAACACTAAACTACCAGAAAACACTTTAAAGAGTTTATCACAATTCCTTACATTTCTTATCTTTTGTCTTGTGTTTTTTCAGCTCTCGGCCCTTTTCAGCTCCTGACAAGGATATTCCTCTGAATAAACTTGAACAAAACACAACATCTCGAAGCCCCGGCCTCAGTTATTACCAGCAGATCGAAGCCGCATTTCAAACGCGGAAACAAACCCATTATTTATTCGCTCTTCCCCAGCTCCAGAGCTCAGAGGGTTATTGTCCATCCCTGGGCTGCAAGATACCACGGACCCGGGCTAAACCTCCCCATACACCGAGCACAGGCTCAGTAAAACTCCGGGGGAGATGATGTCCTGGTCACTGAGCCTTCGAGCAGCATTGAACAAGCACCCGGAATTAAAATTTCTAAATGCGGAAGTGATAAGTTACAATTAAGTTTTCCAGCAGTCAGGATGGCCGAGCGGTCTAAGGCGATGTGTTCAAGTCGCAGTCTTCTCTGGCGGCGTGCACTCGAATCCCACTTCTGACATTGTGTATGTTTAATTATTAAGTGCAACTCACTTCTTGTGATGCGCTTTGGGACATCACTCAAAAGTGGGATTCAATGGTTTACCTGCTCGCTTAAAATTTCCATTTGACCTGGTACTGAAATTGCAGATGGTTCCGCAGTGTCGGAGCTATCACGTTCACGGAAACATTTTGTTGGAACTTGCTCCTTTTACATGTCCAGGGGCGAGTTTGCTCTCCTGTGAAAGAACATAAGAACGAAAGAATTAGGAGCAGGAGTCGGCCATATGGCCCCCCGAGCCTGCACCGCCATTCAAACAGATAATGGCTGATCTCCGACTTTCCTGCCTATCCCCATATCCCTTGATTCCCCTACAGTCCAAAAATCTGTTGATCTCAGCCATGAATTTCCTCAATGAATGAGCATCAACTGCACTTTGTGGTAGAGATTTCCAAGGAAAGCGGCTACAATCTCTTTAAATCTAACAATGCTGGATATCACAGGCACCGAGCATTTTTAAGCAAACTCCTAAAATAGAGTGTGCAAAATGAGAAGGGATAAAAGTTCATGACATGCAGAGCAGGAAAATCACTGTGTGAAATGGGACTTGGATAACATTGATGTACATATATATTCTGCCTGACAGGGTGTTGGAAGCAGATTCAATATTAACTTTCAAAAGGGAAATACATTGAAAAAGAAACACTTGCAGGGCTTTGGAAAAAGAGCTGGGGAGTGGCAATGATTGAATTCCTCTTTCAAAGAGCCAGCACAGGCACTATTGGCAAAATGGCCTCCTTCAGTGGTGTATGATTCTATGATTCTATAATAGGTTATTCAATTCTGGCTGTCACCCAGTAAACTTGTTAGCAATTCATGCAGTGTGCAACACAATGTTGTGTGTTGATTAATGATGATTGAAACAATTATAAAGTGTCTCACAGACTTGAATTATCCCTTAATACCTTTGGTTAACAAAAATCTATCAATCACAGATTAAAATGAGCAATTGATGTAGCATCTTTGAAAGAGCTATCCAATTAGTCCCACTCCGCTGCTCTTCCCCCACAGCCCTACTGACCCTCCTGCCAGTGGAAACAGTTTCCCCCATAATTTTGAACAGTTCTATTAAATCTCCGCTGAACAGCGATTAATGGAGTTGAACGTGGGCAAGTGTCAGATCATCCACTTTGGGCCTAAGAAACTCGGGCAGTGTATTGTCTGAAAACATTATGTCAGAGAATTCAGAGAATTTTTTTTTTCTGTGAAATAGCCGGTCCTGTTAAAATGACAAAAGTTGCCCCAGAGCCCTGCTCTCATAAGCAATGAACATTTTAAAACATTTTACAAAAATGTGTAAAATTAGATATAGCTTAACAGTTCAGCACAGGCAAAGAGCAAATTAAATGACTGAAGTGTTGACTGTCCCTCAGTAGCCATATTTTAATGTATTTCATTCTGCAAAAGGAAGTTATTGGTTCAATAATGGTTATTAAAACAATTTTATTTTTTCGCATTTGTTGCATATTATTAATTTAATAAAATTACTTCGCATTAATTAATTAAAAACAGTGATATCAAAATTAACTCCCCAACTGGGAATCGAACCCGGATCTCAGTGCTGACAAGAATCAGTTGCGAATCGTTTAAAGTTGTCTTCTAAAAATCTCACGTTGCTAAATAAAAATCACGGTAACAATTTGTTTCGGTGTAAAAGGGGGTTGAAAATTACAATAAAACGCCAGTGAGCGCCCGCGGTGAGACAGAGTTCAAAGTTGATGCTGCGAAGTAACACGCTGAGCTAAACCTGACGTCAATCAAAGGGTGAGAAACCGCTCAATATAAAGGATGAGCTCACAAACATCAGGGGCAGTGCAATCTGGTCCACGTCATCTCCACTTTCTTATTCAACAGAGGAAGAAGAAACATCAACGGGAGTCAGACACCACAAACTTTAATTAAAGGCACAAATACGATTAACACTTACTTCCAAATCATTTCACTGTAAAATGATTTCCGTTTATCTCCAAGGTGACTGCGTTGAATCTGAAATTCAGCATAATGGGGTTTTATGTTCACTACTGATTCTATTTTCTTTACAAGGTAGAAATAACCGGTCCTGTTAAATTTGTCAATAGTTGCCCCAGATTCCTTGGTGTCATCAGCAATGCACATTTTTAAGCCAGACTCCTAAAGTCCAGTGCGTAAAATGAGATATGGGCAACAGTTAACATGCAAAGTGCAAAACAAATTATTGAACTATTGACTCTCCCTCAGATAGCATTTCTTTCATGGTGCAAAGAAGATTATCGGTTCATTAATGATGCTTTCCAGTGAAAGCAACATACAAGTTGAAGAAAATTCACTTGCCCAACATGGGGCTTGAACCCACGACCCTGAGTTTAAGAATATCATGCTCTACCGACAGAGCAACATAAATTTGTGCATCCTTGTCGCTGATTGCAGTCAGGCGCCTGTTGCCTCCGCCCCAGGGGTTTAACTTGTTCTGCAAAGCACGAACCAGGTTCTGCTGAATTCCAAGGTGTGTAAGGAAATCAAGAAACAAGATCCCTTTCATTAACGCAAGGCGCTTTAAGTCCTTGTCAATATCTCTTGTCTATTTCCCGGTGTTTCCAGATTCTGTCTGTCTCTCTGGCTCTGTTTAATCTGTGTGTGGCCACCTGCAAATTGATTTTGAACTGATAGCTCTGCTTGTGTCACATTAAATGAAAGAGGAATTCTGGCGATTCTCTCCCTAACACTGGGGAAACAGTGAGACAGAGTTTGGAGAAAGGGTCTGGTTATTTTGAAACAGCAAAGAAAACATTGATTCTGCGATTATCCAATAGAACAAAGACCCCGCCGTGATTTGAACACGTAGCCTTTTAATCTGGAGTCAGACGCGCTACCGTTGCGCCACGAAGTCAACAGTGAAAACGGCGATGTTTGTATATATGCACCTTCCTCAAACACTGTTTCATTTCTCCTGCCTTGGAGTAATTACAGAGCTTTAAAATCCCCGCCCACTCCCACTGGGTGTCAGACTGCATCAGAAGCAGCGCTCACCTGTCAGTCACCGTCTCACGGCCGCATTCACCACCTGCTGCCGGGGGACTGCAGCAAATCCAATGACACGCACCGAGCCCCCACAATCATCACATCACAGGGAAATAAACTGGGAAACTGCTCAAAATACACAACAGCTTCTGAAAAACAATTAAACTTGCGGCGTGTGGACAATATTCAGAACTGCAAACAAGGCCGTGTACAAATATAAACTGTGTCATAGAATCAGAGACTCAACTTTCAAAAGGGAAATGTAGTTGAAAAAGCAGCAATTGCAGGGCTCTGGGGAAAGAGCAGGGCAGTGGGACTCATTCAATAGATCCTTCAAAAAGCCGGCTGAGGAACCATGGGGATTAATGGGCTCCTTCTGTGCTGTCTGATTCTACAAAAAAGTTATTAAAGGTTGACTGTCACCTGGCAAACATATTAGCATTTCCTTCAGTGTGCAACAACAAGCAGTGGGTTGATTAAGAGGATTATTAAGTGTATCACAGACTTGAATTATTTTATTTAACAGTTTTATAAGAACCACGGCCGCGAGAGCGCCGAATGCTAGCCACTAGACCAACAGGGAACATTTGTACAAATTGCAACATCTCGCTGTTCCTTGCTCGCTTACTACAAGCAGAGCAAAACGGTATTTTAGTTTTGGTCACCCTACCTGTTGAAGGATATACTTGCCTTAGATGGGAGGCGACGAAGGTTCACTAGACTGATTCCTGCAATGAGGGGGCTGTCCTATGAGGAGCGATTGAGTAGATTGGGCCTATACTCTCTGGAGTTTAGAAGAACGAGAGCTGATCTCATTGAATCATACAATCATACAGCTACTTATGCAACTCCCTTTTGAAAACCACGATTGAATCTGCCTCCAGCACCCTTTCAGGCAGTGCATTCCAGATCCTACGATCGATATCCGTAAACCAAGTTTGACAGTGCCACAGTAATTAGTGTAGATGGGGGCAGAAAATTGCAAACGGTCATTGATTGAGTGGCAAAACTGGGGGCATCTGATTGAGAAGATTCGGGGGCCACGCGGAAATTCGAGTGTTTAATGATTTTGAAAGGAACATTTTTGACTTGTGCAGTTTCGGTCAGAGAAATGTTAGTGAAAGGAAATTAATCCAGAATCTGGGATTCAGCATTTCACCCTCTCACTGAACAGTTATTTCTGGGTGCTCAGCAAAGCAGAGGTTTCCGTAGTGTAGCGGTTATCACGTTCACTTCACACGTGAACAATGACTGATTAGAGCCCGGGCGGAAAAATTATGTTCGAGAAATATGTCCTCGGTTCGAAACTGGAAAGAAACCTTTCCCAATAAATATGACCAATGGAAGCATTCATATTATAATTAAATATGAATGAAATTGAATATCTCATAGAGACAGTATATTATCTGAGCCCGGACCATTCTTCACAGAATCAAACACAGCACAGATACCGACAGTGTTCCTCACTCCCGTTTCCTGCCCTGACGGTGCAGAAAGCCCCTCTCAAAGCTGCACATTCGACTGGTTTCAGTGGATCGGCGGGAGATCTTTAAATGATCCTGCAGCGTCACCTCGGTTAATAACCATAGATCGCCACCATATTTCACACACCGCAGCAACCCTGTCCATTTCAGTCTAATTACCCTTTTTAACTGTATTAATACGTCTTAATTACTGAAAATTACCTCTCTGGCACTGAAAATTAACTTTTATATGTGTGGAATCCTATTCCTTCAGATATAAATTGTTGTTGAAGATATTTTAAATTAAAAAATATGTTTACTTTTATCTCTCTTTTTTCTCACTCTTAATCAATCTTTATTTTCGTATCTTTATTTCGCTTTCTGTGCCTGATTTGACATTGAATTCACTGTTCTGACTCTTCCTGGCTCAGTCTCTGCGCTGCTCATTAATGATTCTTCAAACAATTAATTATGGGGTATGGCGGCACAGTGATTATGTGACACGACTTTTTTCCAGAGGAAAATTGGAATAGTGGGGAGAAACTCTGTTTCTCAACCACCGACTTTATGATCATCTGGAGACCTGAGATCACAATCCAAACACGGCAGATGGTGGAAGGATTAAAATCGGCGATGTGTAAGGGCCCAGAATTGGAGGAGTGAAGACTCTCAGAGGGTGTAGGGCTGGAGAAGGTTACAGAGATAGGGAGGGGCGAGTCCATGGAGGGATTTGAAAACAAGGAAGAGAATTTGAAAATTGGGTTGTCGCCTGATTGGGAGCCAATGTAGGTGAGTGAGAACCGGGGTGATGGTTGAACGGGACATGTTGCGAGTTAGGATACGGGCAGCAGAGGATTGGATGAGCTCAAGTTATATATAAGAACATAAGAACATAAGAAATAGGAGCAGGAGTAGGCCAATCGGCCCCTCGAGCCTGCTCCGCCATTCAATAAGATCATGGCTGATCTGATCCTAACCGCCAATCTACTATCTGTCACAGAACCATCTCCTGCATCTAACAGAATTGCACACACGAAATAGGAGCAGAATCAGGCTACACAGTCCCTGGGCCCCCTCCACTACCCACAGGGCCATGACCGATCCGAACCTAGACTCATGTCCAAATTCCTGCCCGCTCCCCGTAACCCTTAATGCCCTTTACTTCTAGGAAACTGTCTATTTCTGTTTTAAATTTAATTAATGTTGTAGCTTCTACAGCTTTTTGTGGCAGCATATTCCATGGACCTACCACCCTCTGAGTGAAGTAGTTACTCCTCATCTCAGTTTTGAAAGAGCAGCCCCTTATTCTAAGACTATGTCCCCTAGTTCTCGTCTCACCCGTCATCGGGAACATCCTCCCCGCATCCACCCGATCCAACCCCTTCACAATCTTATATGTTTCAATAAGATCGCCTCTCATTCTTCTGAACTCCAATGAGTAGAGTCCCAATCTACCCAACCTCTCCTCATATGACCACCCCCTCATGCCCGGGATTAACCGAGTGAACCTTTTTTGCACTGCCTCGAGAGCAAGGATGTCTTTCCTTAAGTAAGGACACCAAAACTGTATGCAGTATTCCAGGTGCGGTCTCACCAATACCTTGTACAACTGAAGCAATACCTCCCTATTTTTATATTCTATCCCCCTAGCAATGAAAGCCAACATTCCATTTGCCTTCTTAATCACTTGCTGCACCTGCATACTAACCTTTTGAGTTTCGTGCACCAGGACCCCCAGATCCCTTTGCACTTCAGTACTCTCCAGTTTCTTGCCATTAAGATAATAAATTGCTCTAGGATTTTTCCTGCCAAACTGCATCACCTCACACTTTCCAGTGTTGTATTCCATCTGCCAAATCTCTGCCCACTTACTTAGCCTGTCTATGTCCCCTTGCAGGTTTTTTATGTCCTCCTCACTCACTACTTTCCCTCCCATCTTTGTATCATCTGCAAATTTTGATATGTTACACTTGGTCCCTTCCTCCAAATCGTTAATATAGATTGTGAAGAGTTGGGGACCCAGCACTGACCCCTGTGGAACACCACTAGTTACTGATTGCCAGTCTGAGAATGAACCATTTATCCCAACTCTTTGCTTTCTGTTAGATAGCCAATCCTCTATCCATGCCAGAATATTACCCCCAATCCCGTGATTTTTTTACCTTAAGCAATAATCTTTTGTGTGGCACCTTGTCAAATGCCTTTTGGAAGTCTAAATACTGGTTCCCCTTTATCCACTCTATATGTTACTTCCTCAAAGAACTCCAGCAAATTTGTCAAACATGACTTCCCCTTCGTAAAACCATGCTGACTTTGTCCTATTAAATTATGATTATCCAAATGTCCTGTTACTGTTTCCTTAATAATGGACTCCAAAATTTTAGGAAAGTTTATGGAGGGAGGAAGATGGGAGGCTTTCCAGGAGTACATTAGAATCGTCAAGTCTAGAAGTGACAAAGGCAAGGATGAGGGTTTCAGCAGCAGATCAGCTGAGGCAGAGGCGGAGTCGGGCGATGTTCCGGAGGTGGAAGTAGACCGCCTTGGTCGGAAGCTCAATTCGGGGTCAAATACGGCACCAAGGTTGCACGCTGTCTGGTTCAGCCTCCGTGGCCAGTGATAGGGATGAAGTCGGTGGCTCGGGAGCGGAGTTTGTGGCGGGGACCAGCACTGCAATGGCGATACATGGCTGCCCCCTCAAGGCTACTTGCAAACCCCGCCCAGCAGCAATATTGGAAGAACTGGACAATTGTATCTCCACCATTCCATTTTGGCCCCGCCTTTTCTCATCCAAACCTTCAGCGTCTACACTTTCCCGCTGCTGAGCAGCCAATCACACAGCTGCCATCAAAATGACGTTTGTTTGTTTGCCCCAAATGTTGCAACAGCTGGGACAAGAAGGGACCACGTTCAACGAGATTTGAACTCACATCGCGAGATTCAAAGTCTAGAGTGCTCACCATTACACCATGGAACCCGTATGCTCTAATTTGAGGCCAAATTTATTTCTCCAACTCACCTACCATTCACAGCTGCTGAGTATTTCCAGTAAATTCAGTTTTTATTTCAAACTTCCAGCATCAGCAGCATTTTGTCTTGTGTTAGAAAAGCTAACGGGATCCTTGGCTTTATAAACAGAGGCAATGAGGGCAAAAGGAAGGAAGTTATGCCAAACCTTTGGAGTATTGTGTGCAATACGGGCATATGCTTTAGGACGGATGCGAGACTTCAGTGACGTGGAGTAGTAGAGAAGAAGAGGTTGTTCTTCTCAGAGCAGAGAAGATGAGCGGAGATTTTGTAAACGTGTTCAATATCATGAAGAGTTTTAATAAAGTAAATAAGGAGAACATTTTCCAGTGGCAGAATTGTTGCTAACCAGAAAACACATATTAAAGTGTTTGGTAAAAGTATCAGTAATAAGTTTCTGTCGGGCTTTTGTTGGCCGATTGATTTAATCCCAGACAAGCATTTTAAAATCGCAGTTCTCTTCTGTGATGTTCTTCCTGCAATTAAAGCCGGTTGAGTTTCCGTAGTGGAGTGGTTATCACGTTCGCCTAACACGCGAATGGTCCCCGGTTCGCAACCGGGCGGAAACAATTTGTTAAAACTTTCCCCATTAAAATTGAATTAATATAAAAAAGGGGAAGAACTCATTTTGTGGTTAAATATCAATAAACTTAAAAATCTCAAAGAACCCGTATATTTTCTCTGTTCAATTCTTCACAGACTCAAACTCAGCACGGTTACCGACAGTGCCCCTCCCTCACTCCCGTTTCCTGCCCTGACGGTGCAGAAAGCTCCTCTCAAAGCTGCACATTCGACTGGTTTCAGTGGATCGGCGGGAGATCTTTAAAGGATCCTGCAGCGTCGCCTCGGATGATAACCCGAGATCGTCACCATATTTCTCACACCGCAGCAACCCCGTCCATTTCACTCTTTGTCCCCTTTTTAACTCTTTCGCGCCAGGCAAACTGATTGTACAAAATGACATTTTAGGTGAGAACACAAAAGACATGTTCGCGCAAATCACAGCACCAAGTGCGGGTCGGCATCCACTTGAAATGCACAGTGAGGTGAAATATTACCACAAGCTCCTGATGTACATGTTTCCATTTCTATAATGCAGGCACCGAACAATGCAGCTCCTGCGAAAACTGCCAATCCACGCTGGGCTGTCCTGCATCATTTGAAACAACAGTCAGACACAAGATTCTGCCAGTTTCAAATGGCTTCTCCTTCTGCTCCGATCACTTCTTTCCCTCCAGCTTCCTCTGCTCCTCCAGCCTGCAGGTGAATTAGATGCTTGATGCAAACCGAGCGGATTCATGACACAAACCCTTCCCTTTCCCTCCGAGAGGATGACGCACTGTAGGTTGCTCCGTAGCCGCAATAGCTCAGTTGGGATGAGCGACTTGAAGATTTATAAAGGTACAAAAGCAAAATACTGCGGATGCTGGAAATTTCAAATAAAAACAGAAAATGCTGGAAATGTTCAGCAGATCATGCAGCATCTGTAGAGAGAGAAACAGTTAACGTCAGACGAACGGTCATCGACCTGAAATGTTAACTCTGTTTTTCTCTCTACAGATTAATAATGGTCCCTGATTCAATCCCGGGATTCGGCAGTTTTTCAATTCATTTGAGTTTTTTTCCGCTGCCATTCTCGAACGATTTAAACTGGAATTCTTTCTCCGGCACTGAGTGGTTGGCGATTGAATAGAGAGACATCAAGCATGGGAAATATTTATAACGTTTTAGATTGATCTATTTCCTTCTGTGCTTTTCTCTGGATGTTGTCTCTCTCGGGGCCGGGCGAACATTTCATTTGATGCATTTACTCCTGAACTGAAGCCTTTTTCCCATCTCGCGGGGTCAGAGCCGCTCTGTCTGTCTCTTACCCGCTTGTTACCATTAACGGGAACAGGCCGCAGTTCAACGTTCATCAGCAAACCCAGAAACACAAATAAACAGAAAGATGTGTCTCTCCGCCCCGGTGACAAAGATGCAATGGATGTTAATCCAAATAATTCCCTCGTGAGATTCTGTGTGGATTTGTTTCTTTATAAAGGTTGTATTTTAAGTATTTCGAAAAAGCTTAAAAGTATGAACACATTCTGATGGCTTTTACGGGAATCGAACTCGCGGTTTTAATTTCGTAAGCATCACGTTCTCACCAATTGAGCTAACCGGCCACAAAGCGCCTGTTGAAAGATTCGAGCCCAGGCTGGGGGATTGTCTTTCAGGCTCACACTGGGTGACCGAGTTACTGCACAAACATTGAACACACCACATCGCTTAAACATTGTTAACTGTTCGTATATACAACTGGGTAGAGTGTCAATCGAAAGTAACAGTAAAAGAGCTCTTTAATCTCACAAACCTCATCCTAAAATTTATTGTCGCACCACCGCTGAACAGCCCCTCCCTCAAACACTGTCCCGATATAAAACCAGTCGGCGGAACCCCGACTGGATTCGAACCCGCAGCGGGCGACTGGAGCCGGATCGAGCGGCATCAGATGTGGTTTCACTCCCATTCATTTGGTGGACGCGGGTTCACGAGCGGAAAACCTCTTCTGATTCTGTCTTCTTATAGTGAAGGAGACACAAACTAACCAAAAATGCCGAAACCCGGGACCTTCACGTCTATCAGTTTAACGCTCGCCCAACTGAGCTATTTGGGCTTCACAGTAAATTAAATGTTGTATCCTCACTTTCGGGGCAATGAGACCGGACCAGATCTCGAAGCTCAGGTTGTGTTAATGTAAAGCTGGAGTGTGGATGCAGATTCAAAGCTGATACACCAGGGGGGAACTCACCGTGTTGGACACAGCGTGAAATGCACTGAAATGTTCAAATAAAGTTACAGAACAAAACACATGTGTAAAATTACCGGTTCTTTTCTCGGCACTGATGGGATGTGAAGGGAGAGACGGGCCGAAGTCCCGCTGAGCCGCACTGATCCCGAGCCAAGCTGCAATTATTTCAAGTTCAATCTTCAGCAGCGAGATGCTGGAGAGAGATCAGAGTCCCGAATCAAAGAGTAATGTTCTGATACTGATGTTGAATCTCATTTATATCAAACTCTACGTGAATTCTCTGCTGGGGGATTCAGAGCTGGTGATCGCCTGTGAAATCAGTTTAAAAACATTGATACAACAGCCTCTGTCCATCCGCCATGTCTATTCTTGCAGGGAGGCAGCTGATGACTCCGCCCCAGGGGCTCCGCTTGAGTGCAGAGATTGCAGACCTCACCCGGTGTGGTACTGAGCCCCACACAACAAAATGTAATTAGGTTCCTTACTTGGCCTTAGGCCTGTTAGTTTATTGCAGGCGTTGTGGAACTGAGCCCCACAACGAACAGGGAAAGCCCAGGCTCCATCCCCGGCCTGTGGTGTGTTACTCCATCTCAAGCAGTGTGTTACTGAGCCCCACAGAGTAGGAAGAGCCCAGGCTCCATCCCCGGCCTGTGGTGTGTTACTCCATCTCAAGCAGTGTGTTACTGAGCCCCACAGATTAGGAAGGGCCCAGGCTCCATCCCCGGCCTGTGGTGTGCTACTCCATCTCAACAGTGTGTTACTGAGCCCCACAGAGTAGGAAGGGCCCAGGCTCCATATCTGACCTGTGCTGATGTTCTCACCCAGTGGAGCCACTCAGAGCAGGGTGTGATCAGGATCCGTTCCCGGAATGCGCTCAGTTTGCTGATCTCATCCAGCATGTAACTGAGCCCCACACAGATGGATGGGCCAAGGCTCCATCCCCGGCCTGTGGTAGGTTCGTTGTTCTCATTCGATTGCTACTGACCCCTTTCTAGAGCAGAAAGGGCAGAGTCCCATCATTGTCCTGTGCTCTGGTGTATCTGGTTCCCAGGCCACCCAGTGAAGTGACCACGTGTACATCTGATCTCCACATTGATGAACAAATACAACAGCAAAAGAACTCGTGGGAAGATTCCAACAGTTGTGAGAAACCCAGATACCATGTTAATATCTCACCGTCACCATTGGTTGATGAACCGATCTAATGGCTCAAAGCGTGTTTTCAAATCCATTTGTTTAACGTATTTTCTTTCAGCGACTATTTCCATATTCCGACAATGAATGTTACAATCTTTAATTTGGACAAGTGAACAGAGACTGGACTGTTGCTGTCTTGCTCTCTGTGACTTGAGGTTTTATCTGGGTAACTTCCGGCTTTAGTATATGTTGTCATCGGACTTTCAAAAAGTCTCTGTGGCGCAATCGATTAGCGCGTTCGGCTGTTAACCGATAAAGGTGGTGGTTCGAGCGCACCCAAAAACGATGCTTTAACCTTTCCAGGTTTTCAAAATGTGTATTTTGGCTGCAAGATCGTGGGATGAACTGTGACACAGTGTCGGTAAGTATGAGATCATCCACTGGGATCGCAGAAAGCCATTTCATAACATTTTCTTAATGGTGACAGACTAATAGGAACAGGAGGAGGCCCCTCAGCCCTGTTCCGTCATTCAATTAGATCCTGGATAATCTGTATCTCAACTGCATTGGCCAGCCTTGGTTCCATATCCATCTTCACCAGTTTGTAATGGTCTCATTTTTAGGTGCGCCTGGTGCCGATCCTGGCCTGCTCTTCTACACATCTCATTGAACCAGGTTTGGTCCCCTGGCTTGATGGTAAGGGTAGAGTGAGAGATATACCGTGCTAGGAGGCTACAGATTTTGGTTGAATATAATTCTGCTGCTGCCCCAGAATTGTTTTAAGGGATAATTTATTCATATTTAACCACAAAATTAATTCAAAATTTTCATATTAATTCAATTTTGATGGGAAATATTTTACACAATGTTTCCGCTCGGCTTCTAACAGGGGACCATTCGCGTGTTAGGCGAACGTGATAACCACTACTGTACGGAAACTCTGCTCCGTGAGCTGCAGTAAGAACATCACAGAAGAGAACCGCGGTCTACAAATGCAGGTCATAGAATCATAACAGCACAGACAGAGACCATTCGGCCCTTCGAGTTCTTGCCGGCTCTCTGTAGAGCAATCCAGTCAGTCCCATTCCCCCGCTCAATCCCCGTAGCCCTGCAAGTTTATTTCCCTCAAGTGCCTATCCAGTCTCCCCTTGAAAACATTGAGTGTCTCCGCTTCCACCACTTCTGTTGGCAGCGAGTTCCAGGTCATCACCACTCGTCGCGTAAACAAGTTTTTCCTCTGTTCGCCTCTGGACCCTTTGCCCAGAACCTTAAATCTGTGTCCCCTAGTCCTTGTACCATCAATGAGTGGCAACAGCCTTTCCCCGTCTAGCCTAACCAAACCCTTCATAATCTTTTACACCACCATCAAATCACCCCTCAACCTCCTTTGCTCCAATGAAAACAAATCCAGCTTCTCCAACCTGTCCTTGTAGCTAAGGTCCCCCAAAATTGGAACCATTCTGGTAGTTCTCCTCTGCATCCTCTCAAGGGCCTTCACATCCTTCCTAAAGTGTGATGAGCAGAACTGGACGCAATACTCCATTTGTGGCCTAACACGCACTTTATAAAAGTTCAGCATAACTTTTCTACATTTGTAATTTTTGATGGTACAAGGAATAGGGGACACAGATTCAAGGTTTGAGGAATACAGAGTAGAATTTCTAAATTTGCCAATGACACCAAACCTGGGGGTGTGGCAAACAGTGAGGATGATACCAATCGACTGCAACAGGACATAAAAAAGCTAGCAGAATGGGCAGACGGAATTTAATGCAGAGAAGTGTGAGGTGATGCATTTTGGCAGAAGGAACAAGGAGAGGCAATACACACTTAATGGCACAGTTTAAAAGAGTGTGCAGGGACAGAGGGACCTGGGAGTTAATGTGCATAGGTCCCTGAAGGTGTCAGGACATATTGAGAGAGTGGTTAACAAAGCATATGGGACCTTGGGCTTCATATATAGAGGTATTGAGTACAAAATTAGAGAAGTTATGCTGAACCTTCAAAAGTGCTGGTTAGGCCACAACTTGTGTATTGCGTCCAGCTCTGGTCACCACACTTTAGGAAGGATGTGAAGGTCCTTGAGAGGGTGTAGAGGAGAATTAACAGAATGGTTCCGGGGATCTTAGCTAAAAGGACAGTTTGGAGAAGCTGGATTTGTTTTCATTAGAGGAAAGAAGGTTGAGGGGTAATTTGATAGATGTGTACAAGATTATGACGGGTTTGGATAGGCAAGACGGGGAAAGGCTGTTCCCACTAATTTTGGTACAAGGACTAGGGGACACAGATTTAAGGATTTGGGAAAGAGATACAGGGGGAATGTGAGAATAAACTATTTTACGCAGCGAGTGGTAAGGAACTGGAAGTCGCTACCGACAGAATTGTTGGAAGCGGAGACACTCAATGTTCTCAAGGAGAGACTGGATAGTCACTTGAGGGAAGTAAAATTGCAGGGCTACGGGGATAGAGCGGGGGAATGGGACTGACTGGATTGCTCTGCAGAGAGCCGGCACGGCTCCTACTGTGCCGTTATGACTCTATGATCTCCAGCCAAGCTGAAATTATGTTATGTTCATTCTTCAGCAGCAGGTATGGTGCTGAGCCCAACACAGAAATGAAAATGGCCAGCCTCCACCCCGGCCTGTGGTCTCTTAGTTCCTCAGTTATTGGGCTACTGAGCAATACAGGAAGGGCTCAAGCCTAATGAATATCTTAATGCTCAGGATAAGTTATCACTGCCCACGGATTCTCTGATTCCAGTCTTGCACACGTTGCTAAGTTTCAAATGTTGCATTTTTCACACTGGCAAATAATTGATTGATAGCCGTGCTGTGATAAGCTAAGTTTTTTACGTAGATGTACTTGGCAAGAGGATACATGCAAGACTATTAATAACTGTGACTGTTCTGACACTGTGAGCTACAGTTAAATGTGGGCAACATCTAAAGTGTCTAGTTCCAAATGTTGACAGAAAGGTTGAGTCATTCCTGCTAACTTTGAAACAGCAGGAATTTTACAGAAGGCAAGGATGAGCATTTGTGAAATTAAGATAATTTTCACGCCAGGCAAACTTTTCGTACAAAATGACATTTTTTAGGTGAGAACACAAAAGACATGTTTGCGAAACCACAGCAACAAGTGCGGGTAGGCATCCACTTGAAATCTGTTTCCTTCTGTGCTTTTCTCAGAGACAGAGCGAGACAGACAGAGAGTAGCCGTCGGGGAATTGAATACTCACCACTATACTATCAAGGACCTGGTTCTGGAAGTAGTTATGCAGTGCTTGAGACAAATGCTCAAACACACAAAGAGACAGACATGTGTGTGTGCTCTCTTTGTGTGTGTATGTCTCAGATATCCATCTGAGTTTCATGGATTCATGCAGCACAGTGGGAGGCCATTCGGCCCGTCATACCTGTGCTGTCTCTTTGAAAGAGCAGTCGTGCTTAGTCCCAAACCCCAGCTTTTTGTGCGTAACCCTGTTAATCTAATTTTCTCTGTCACTCTCTCCCTCCTCCGTGCCCCACATAAAAGGGAGAGGGAAACAGAGAGGGGGCACTATAAAAACGAGGAATTGGTGCAGGAAGTTGTTTTACATAAATTCATATGCCAGTACATCTTTTAACATTGTTTTAGTTACTTTTTTTCTGTTCATCTTTTCCAAGAAGCATTTTAAGGAGCTGCCCAAAGGTTTAAAATAGGAGATGTTAAAAAGCGACTTCCCCGTCGGGGAATTGAACCCCGGTCACCCGCGTGACCAGGCGGGGATACTATACTAACGCGGAACTAACAGATGTAGAATCTGTCAGAGGAACAGTCGAGCTGTGAACAGAGTGCGAAAGAGAGAGTAGAGAAGGACATAGAGAGAGACAGAGACAAAGAGAGAGACAGAGACAAAGCGAGAGACAGAGACAAAGAGAGAGACAGATAGCGACACAGAAAGAGAGACAGACACACAGAGCGAGAGCCTCAGTTTGACGTATCACAGAGTGGTCCCAGGGATGAGGGACTTCAGTTATGTGGAGAGACTGCAGAAGCTGGGATTGTTTTCCTCAGAAGGTTAAGATGAAATTTAATAGAGGTTTTCAAAATTACAAGGGGTTTTGATAGAGTAAATAAGCAGAAACTTTTTCCAGTGGCAGGAGGTTCGGTAACCAAAGGACACCGATTGAAGATAACCGGCAAAAGAACGAGAGGGGAGATGAGGAAACATGTTTTACGCAGCGAGTTGCTGTGATTGGGAATGCGCTGCCTGAAAGGACGGTGGAATCAGATTCAATAGTAATTTTCAAAAGAGAATTGGATAAATAATTGAATAGTAGAAATTTGCAGGGCTGTGGGGAAAGAGCAGGGGAGTGGGACTAATTGAGAGCTCTTTCAAAGTGCCAGCGCAGACTTGATGGGCCGAATGGCCTCCTTCTGTGCCGTATCAATCTATGATTCTATGGTCTATGTGTCTCTCCGCCCCGGTGTCAAAGGTGCAATGGATGTTAATCCAAATAATTCCCCCGTGAGATTCGGTGTGGAATTGTTTCCTTATAAAGTTTGTATTTTAAATAGACGATAGACTTAAAATTAAGAAAATATTCGGATGGCTCATATGGGGATCAAACCCGTGACCTTGGCGTTATTCGCACCACGCTCTCACCAACTGAGGTAATTGGCCACAAAGCAGCCGTTGGATAGGTTCGGACACAGGCTGGGGGATTGTCTTTCAGGCTCACACTGGGTTACAGAGTTACTGCACAAACATTGAACACCCGACATCGCTTAAACATTGGCCCAGAAATTGATCTCGCTCTGTTCCCGCGGGGGTAAGCCTTCCCCCCGTTGTCTCACCTCGCTTATGCTTTTTCAGATCCAGCTCGCACGAACTTGATGTTCCAGACATCAGCTGTGCTGGGCTTGCGTATCCCAGCGGCGTAGTGAATTCGTGCGAGCTGTGGGATCACGTGACTCAGTTAGAGCCAATGGCAGCACACCATCTTCCATTCATAAGTCTCACAGCATGGCTGTGAAATCTATGAATCTTACACCCCCCCAAAATAACAGCTAAACCTCAATTAAATTAAAAAAAAAACCATCACATTAATAAAATAAGTATAGTTAATTAAATTAACCATTTTAAATAAAAAATTAAATTTTTGAAAAAAATTAAAATCTTTTAAAATGTTATAAAAATAAACTTACCTGTCTTTAAAGTCTATAAAAAGATATACCTGTAAAAAAAAATTCAAAAAAATACTTAATTCACTACTTACCTTCTTAAAAGCGGGTCTTACTCCTCCTTTTTACATTTCCAAAATCTTCCCTACTTACCTGCGCGTCCAAAGCATGAAGTGCACAGCGTGCGCGCAGCCTGTAGCGCGCACGCGATGCACCCAGGCCCCGCCCCCTTTTCAGAAGAGCAATTGCCGGTTTTCAGCGCATGCGCAGGGCATGCAGAAAACCGGCAATTGGAGTGGGAATACGCGAGAGTATGCAGTGCGTACTCTCGCGTCCCGGGATCAATTTTCGGCCCATTGTGAACTGTTCATACATATAACTGGGCAGAGCGTAAATCGAAAGTAACAGAAAAAGAGTTATTTAATCTAACAAACCTCATTCTAAAAAATATTCTCATACCACCGCTGAACAGCCCCTCCCTCAAACACTGTCCCGATATAAAACCAGGTGGTGCGACCCTGAGCCGCTGTCACCACAACCGGACTCGAACCCGCAGCGGGTGGCTGGAGTTGGATCCAAAGGGTCAGATGTGGTTTCACACAAAGGAATGTAAGAACAGAAGCAGGAGTAATCCATTTGGCCCGACAAACCTGCTCCTCCATTCAATACATTCATGGCTGATCTTCTACCTCATCTCCACTTTCCTGCACTATCCCCATATCATAAGAACATAATTAATTCATTTAATATTGAAAAATCTATCGATCTCTGTCTTGAATATACTCAAGGACTGAGCTTCCACAGCCCTCTGGAGTAGAGAATTCCAAAGATTCACCATCCTTTGAGTGAATAAATTTCTTCTCATCTCAGTACTAAATGGCCAACCCCTTATTCTGAGACTTTTACCCCTGGTTCTAGACTCCCCAGCCAGGGGAAACATTATCCCTGCATCCAGCCTGTCAAACCCTGTAAGAATGTTGTATGTTTCAATGAGATGACCTCTCGTTCTTATAAATTCTAGAGAATATAGTCCTAGTCTACTCAATCTCTCGTCATGGGACAATCAACCCAGCCCAGGAACCAGTCTGGTGAACCTTCGTTGCACTCCATCTATGGCAAATATATCCTTCCTTAGATAAGGAGACCAAAACTGTGCACAATTCTCCAGGTGTGGTCTCACCAGGGCCCCATATAATTGCAGTAAGAAGTCTTTACTCTTATACACAAATCCTCTTGTAATAAAGGGCAACATACCATTTGCTTTCCTAATTGCTTGCTGTACCTGCATGTTAACTTTCAATGATTCGTGTATAAGGACACCCAGGTCCCTCTGAACACCAACCTTTACCAATCTCTCACTATTTCAAAATTACACTGTTTTTCTGTTTTTCCAACCAAAGCATTATATTCCATTTGCCATGTTCTTGCCCACTCACTTAGCCCGTCTATATCCCCTTGAAGCCTCCTTGCATCCTCCTCACAAGTTACATTCTCACCCAGCTTTGTATCGTCAGCAAACTTGGATATATTACATTTGGTCCCCTCACACAAATCATAGATGAGGGGACCAAGTTCACTGTTATTGGTCTGGGAGGCGTGGGTTCAAGAGCGGAAAATCTCTGCTAATTTTCTCCCCTTACAGTGAAGGAGAAACAAATTAAACAAAATTTGCGAAACCCGGGATTGAACCAGGGTCTTTCAGATCTTCAGTCAAACTCACTCGAAATATTTGTAGCCGGGCCGCCATGGCGGCCTGCAGCTCCCACAATGCAGGGCGGCAGGGAAAGGCCCCTATCTCTGTGACACAGGCCGCGCTGCACTCTGGGAGCAGAGTTTGCACATGCGCACCTCACCCACCCGATGAGCCGCCGCTTTCTCTCTGCGGCGCGGGACTAACTTTCAGTCTCTCGGTTCAGAGCGAGCGGTGATTTTGCTGGAAACTGACGTCACTTTTCTTTTTAATTGCGCGGTTTCATGGACGTAAAAAGCGCGCATGCTCAGTGAGCTTGGTCACACCAAGATGGCGGTCGGGCGGCCGGTGACGCTGAAATCCGCGATGACGTCAGACGGCCGCTGATTGGCGGTTTGACCAGGAGCCGAGGGTCAGGGGTCAGGGGTCTGCTCCAGCCTCCGGTCAGAGAGAGCGGGCGGGCGCTGAGATGAGAGCGAGCCGGGGGCAACCTGCATTTCCCCAGCGCCTTTCACAGCCTCAGCCCGGCCCAGAGCCTCACACACAATGGGGGGCTTGTGAAGGGAGCTCACTCCAGGAAAAGCGGCAGGCACTGTGGGCACAGCAAGATCCCACACACAGCACTGTGGACACAGCAAGATCCCACACACAGCACTGTGGGCACAGCAAGATCCCTCACACAGCACTGTGGGCACAGCAAAATCCCACACACAGCACTGTGGGCACAGCAAGATCCCGCACACAGCACTGTGGACACAGCAAGATCCCACACACAGCACTGTGGACACAGCAAGATCCCACACACAGCACTATGGGCACAGCAAGATCCCACACACAGCACTGTGGACACAGCAAGATCCCACACACAGCACTGTGGGCACAGCAAGATTCCACAAACAGCACTGATCAAAAAACAAAAATTCAAGGTTCGTTCCATCCCTGGCCATAGCCTTTATTTTGATGCACTTCCCAAGTCCTTTCGTGTCTGGTTCGGAGCTCCCCGTCCCTTCCCCTGCACTTTGTAAACAGCAGGTAGAGAACTATCCCGAGCTGGCAGACCACCAAAAGATGGGAAGCCATCCTGATCCAGGAAGGCACCTCTATATTCTCGAAAATATCCCACCAGGGTGGAACTACTATATCCAAAATCTCTGCCCGTATTTCAACTGTTTTCTGTTCCAGGGTGTAGAAATGTTTTTGTGAAATCACTACAGCTTTAAGTAGGATGGTAAGATGTTCGGGTAGAGGGGGAATTTTATATCCAAAGTAAGTCACATACTTTTGCAGGTTGGTGATGTTTTCTGTTACAGTGAGGTGAACAGTGGAGGGTTCAGGAATGGGGACAATCCGTTCCTGGGCCACTTGAACTTCTGCCTCGAGTTTAAAGCAGAAACTGCTGTCACTTACCGGACACCAGAAGTGTCCATGCTGATAGTGGGACGCACCTGTGGTGACACAATATGTTCCGCCCCCTATATATGCTACCTGTGGGGAAACATGGCCGTGTGCCATCACCTCCATGGTACAATTGAAGGTCGTGCGCCAGCAGCTCTGAACCCGCATTGCAGTTTCCAATAGGCGTTCAAGTGCTGGGGACACATTATTATGTGTGAACCCCGGCACCGGCACCCGGACAGGTCAGTACCTGTCATGGCGTGATCCCACTTTATGACATAATGTGGGACCACTGTAAAACGGATGTGTGCACCCCCTTGAATGACTCCAATGTTCTCCACCCTGTATACCGGTACGGGTCGGGCTGTCCCACTCATGACCGGCATTCTCATACTATCCCCATGATAGTGTGATTTGAATGCCCACAATCTATTGGGACAGGGTAGGCTTCAGAGGCTAGACGAAATTGGCATGGGCTCAGCGAATTACTAAACGGGTGGAGGGCTGCGAGGTGTTTGTTGCTGATCAAGAGGGGACTAAACCTTGCTTTAAATCCTCCAGGTTACTACGGCCCTCGCCCTGCAACCATGCCCCGTACAGCACACACACCTCATTCTGTGCAGCCTGATCCGATGCATTCCTATCCTCCCATATGAGTGCATTTACTGTTTTGGCATGCCTTTCCAATTCTGCAATAATTTCCTTTAAATGAACCGTCATAGCTTGGTCCTCATGTAGCTCTGAGCCTACCACTGTGTTCCCATCCTTCAGGATGTTCCTTAACTGGGTTTTTGAAACATTTATCTGTGTCTGTAATTCTATGTCAGCCAGGCTATTTATGACAGAGGACTAACCCATTTGTCTCATCCAAAAGACGGCACCTGCGACAGTGCGGCACTCCCTCAGCACCACTCTGCAGTGTCAGCCTGGATTTTGTGCTTAACTCTCTGGAGGGGGGCTTGAACACACAACCTTTATGATTCTAGAAGCGCGAGCGTGTTACCAATGAGCCAAGGCCGACACTGAGTACTTCAGAATGGTCCTTAATTCTTCCGTCCCCTAACCTGATGTGTCTTTTTTCCACAGGAGAAGTCATGCCGGAACTTTCAGGAATTTTGAGAAGGAATTTTGACCGGAGATTAAATGTTCCGGAGAATACTTCATTCCGACTGGAAACCGCTTTGGATGATCACATGGCCGGGAGACATCGAGACAATTCGATGAGTCTGTGAAGGACGTCAAGTGAAATCAGGGACATGGCGAGCAACGGTCTGAAGGTAACTGGGGAATCCCCGGGCTAATGGCCACTCTGTTCAGATGGGCAGTTTAAAAGGAAGTGGAACAGTGCTGGGAGAAAGTTGGCGGAGGACAGGAAACAGAGGGTCAGTGTTAATGGGAGTTGCTCAGATTGGTGAAGTGTTGGAAGTGGTTAACCCAGGGGTCAGTGCTGGGCCCACTTTTCTTCTCCGTATACAGAGACTGTTCGGATTTAGGAATCAGGAGCACAATCTGAACATTTGCTGATGGCACAAAAGTAGGAGGTTTGACAAACAGTAATGAGACTGTAAATGTGTTCAGGAAGACATTGTGCAGAAAAGGAAAAATCAACCTGTCACTCAATTATTTTGGTCTTAAATTGATATCATCTAGTTACCGACTCACGAACCAGTGGGGATAGTTTTTTTCTGTTACTTCATTGAAAACCCCCTCATAATGTTGAACCCCTCTATCTGATCTCCTTTTCAACTTCTCTACTCTTAAGAAAAGTTATGTGAAGACTCCCGTCCTTGGGATCATCTTAGTGAATCTCCTCTGCACCTCTCCATGGCCTTGACATTCTTACTAAAATAATGCACCAAAAACTGGAGACAATATTCTGACTGTGGCCGAACCAATGATTTGTCCAGGTGTAGCTTTAACTCTGCTTTTATACTCTATGTCCTTATTTATAATTCCTCGGATCCCATGTGGAATTTTGTAAAACGGCTTTATCAACTTGCCTCCCACATTTAAAGATTTGTCTATCTGAATCCCTGAATCTCTCTGCTCCTCCTCTCCTTTTACAGTTTTATCGTACAGTGTCAATGTCCTCTCCTTATTCTTCTCACCTCACATCTCTCTGCATTAATTTCCATCTGACATCTAACTGTCCAATCTGCTCATCTGTCTATCTCCTCCTGAAGTTCTCTATAGTCCTCTTCATGGTTAACCTCACTCCTTATCTTTGTGGAAGCTGCAATGTTTGTTATTGTGACCTCAACACACAAATTCAGGTCAATCATAACCACATATATTGAGAAAAGCAATGGTGCCCACACTGAACCCTGGGGATCACCACTGTTTAAATCCTTCCAGTGCAAGAAACAGCTGTTAACCACAACTCTCAGTTTTTATGTGATTCTCCCATCCTGTCTCTCTCTCTCTCGCTCTCTCGGACTCTCGCTCTCTCTCTTTCTCCTTTCCAACCTCTCATGTTCTTTATCCCTCAGTACTCGAACACAAACAGTCTCTTTACCCCTTTTCTCCCTCCTCATCATTAAAAAGTGTTTCTCCCCTTTGTCGCCCACAGTCTCTGTTCTTCTCACACTTGTATGTACACATTCTCTTTCCCTCCCTCTCTCACTCGCTCCCTCCCTTTCCGACCCTCCCTCATTCCCATGCTCATTTTCACACACTGCCTCTGAGGCTCACTCGCTCTCATACTGTCTCTCTGAGTCTCACTCTCTCACACACCGTCTCTCTCAGACTCACTCTCTCACACACTCTCTCTCTCAGACTCTCTCTCACATACTGTCTTTCTCAGACTCTCTCTCACACTGTCTCTCTCAGACTCTCTCTCACACAAAGTCTCTCTCAGACTCTCTCACACTGTCTCTCTCTTGACTCTCTCTCAAACTGTCTTTCTCAGATTCACTCTCTCTCACACACTGTCTCGGCCATTTCCTCCCTGCCTGACAGGGACATACCTATCAAGGACACGCAGCAATTGCTCCATGAAAAAGCTCCACTTTTCATTTGTGCCTTTCCCTGATAGTTTCTGTTCCCATCTTATGCTCCCTAATTCTGTCTAATCGCATCATAATTACCCCTCCCCAATTATAAACCCTGCCCTGCCGTATGGCCCAAACCTCTCCATTGCAATAGTGAAAGTTACCGAATTGTGGTCACTATCTCCACAGTGCTCTCCCACATACAAATCAAACACTTGGCCCGGTTCATTACCCAGTACCAAATCCAATTTGGCCCCACCTCTTGTCGGCCGATCCACATATTGTGTCAGGAAACCCTCCTGCACACACTGTGCAAAATCTATCCCATCCGAACTGTTTGACCTATAAAGGTTCCAATCAATATTTGGAAAGTTGAAGTCACCCATGACAACTACTCTGTGACCTCCACACCTATTCATAATCTGCTTTGCAATTTCTTCCTCCACATCTCTATTACTATTTGGGGGCCTGTAGAAAACTCCTAACAACGTGACCGCTCCTTTACTATTTCTAACTTCAGCCCATATTACCTCAGACGGCAGATCCCCCTCGAACTGCCTTTCTGCCGCTGTTAAACTATCCTTGATTAACAATGCTACTCCTCCACCTTTCTTACCACCTTCTCTACTCTTACTGAAACATCTATACCCCGGAACTTCCAACAACCATTCCTGTCCCTGTTCTAACCATGTTTACGTAATGGCCACCACATCGTAGTCCCAAGTATCAATCCACGCTCCAAGTTCTCTTACCTTATTGCGGATGCTCCTTGCATTGAAGTGGACACACTTCAAGCCATCTTCCTGCCTGCCGGTACATTCCTGCGACATTGATACCCTCCTCCCTGTCAGGCAGGGAGGAAATGGCCGAGTGAGAGAACCATGGTTCACAAAAGAGGTTGAATGTCTCGTCAAGAGGAAGAAGGAAGCGTATGTAAGGATGAGAAAACAAGGTTCAGTTGGGTCGATTGAGGGGTACAAGGTAGCAAGGAATGAGCTAAAAAAAAAGAGCTGAGGAGAGCTAGGAGGGGGCATGAGAAGTCCTTGGCGGGTCGGATCAAGAAAAACCCCAAGGATTTTTACTCTTATGTGAGAAATAAAATAAAGACCAGGGTGAGGGTAGGGCCGGTCAAGGACAGTAGTGGGAACTTGGGCATGGAGTCAGAAGAGATAGGAGAGGTGATGAATGAATACTTTTCGTCAGTGTTCACCGAGGAGAGAGGCCATGTTATTGAGGATGAGAGTGTGATAAAGGTGGATAGGCTGGAGGTGGTAGATGTTCTGAGGGAAGATGTTTTAGCAATTGTGAAGAACCTGAGGGTCGATAAGTCCCCTGGGCCAGATTGGATATATCCTAGGATTCTTTGGGAGGCAAGGGAGGAGATTGCAGAGACTTTGGCTTTGATCTTTGGGTCCTCACTGTCCACGGGGATGTTGCCAGAGGACTGGAGAGTGGCGAATGTTGTTCCTCTCTTCAAGAAAGAAAATAGGAATGACCCTGGTAATTATAGGTCGGTTAGTCTTACTTCGGTGGTTGGTAAGATAATGGAAAAGGTCCTGAGGGATAGGATTGATGACCATTTGGAAAGAGACAACTTAATCAGGGATAGTCAACACGGATTCGTGAAGGGTAAGTCTTGCCTAACAAATTTGATTGAATTCTTTGAGGAGGTAACTAAGTGTGTAGATGAAGGTAGAGCAGTTGATGTCGTATACAGGGATTTTAGTAAGGCGTTTGATAAGGTTCCCCATGGTCGGCTCATGAAGAAAGTAAGGAGTTGTGGGATAGAGGGAAATTTGGCCGATTGGATAAGTAACTGGCTATCTCATAGAAGGCAGAGGGTGGTGGTGGATGGAAAATTTTCGGACTGGAGACCAGTTACCAGCGGTGTGCCACAGGGGTCGGTGCTGGGTCCTCTGCTGTTTGTGATTTGTATCAATGACTTGGAGGAGGGGACTGAAGGGTGGATCAGTAAATTTGCTGATGACACCAAGATTGGTGGAGTACTGGATGAGGTGGAGGGCTGTTGTAGGCTGCAAAGAGACATTGATAGGATGCAGAGCTGGGCCGAAAAATGGCAGATGGAATTTAACCCTGATAAGTGCGAGGTGATTCATTTTGGTAGGGCAAATTTGAATAAGGATTACAGGGTCAACGGCAGGGTTCTGAGGAACGTTGAGGAAAAGAGGGATCTGGGGGTTCATATCCACAGATCTCTGAAGGTTGCCACTCAAGTGGATAGAGCATTAAAGAAGGGCTATGGTGTGTTGGCGTTTATTAACAGGGGGTTTGAGTTTAAGAACCGTGAGGTTATGCTGCAACTGTACAGGACCTTGGTGAGACCACATTTGGAATATTGGCCCAGAAATTGATCTCGCTCTGTTCCCGCGGGGGTAAGCCTTCCCCGCGATGTCTCACCTCGCTTGTGCTTTTTCAGATCCAGCTCGCACGAACTTGATGTTCCAGACATCAGCTGTGCTGGGCTTGCGTATCCCAGCGGCGTAGTGAATTCGTGCGAGCTGTGGGATCACGTGACTCAGTTAGAGCCAATGGCAGCACACCATCTTCCATTCATAAGTCTCACAGCATGGCTGAGAAATCTATGAATCTTAAACCCCCCCAAAATAACAGCTAAACCTCAATTAAATTTAAAAAAAAACCATCACATTAATAAAATAAGTATACTTAATTAAATTAACCATTTTAAATAAAAAATAAAATTTTTGAAAAAATTTAAAATCTTTTAAAAAGTTATAAAAATAAACTTACCTGTCTTTAAAGTCTCTAAAAAAGATATACCTGTAAAAAAAAATTCAAAAAAATACTTAATTCACTACTTACCTTCTTAAAAGCGGGTCTTACTCCTCCTTTTTCCATTTCCAAAATCTTCCCTACTTACCTGCGCGTCCAAAGCATGAAGTGCACAGCGTGCGCGCAGCCTGTAGCGCGCACGCGATGCACCCAGGACCCGCCCCCTTTTCAGAAGAGCAATTGCCGGTTTTCAGCGCATGCGCAGGGCATGCAGAAAACCGGCAATTGGAGTGGGAATACGCGAGAGTACGCAGTGCGTACTCTCGCGTCCCGGGATCAATTTTCGGCCCATTGTGTGCAGTTCTGGTCACCTCACTATAGGAAGGACGTGGAAGCATTGGAAAGAGTACAAAGGAGATTTACCAGGATGCTGCCTGGTTTGGGGGCTAAGGTCTTATGAGGAAAGATTGAGGGAGTTGGGGCTTTTCTCTTTAGAGAGGAGGAGGATGAGAGGCGACTTAATAGAGGTTTATAAGATGATGAGGGGGATAGATAGAGTGGATGTTCAGAGACTATTTCCTCGGGTAGAGGCAGATGTTACAAGGGGGCATAACTATAAGGTGCATGGGGGGAGATATAGAAGGGATGTCCGAGGTAGATTCTTTACTCAGAGAGTGGTTGGGGTGTGGAATGGACTGCCTGCTGTGATAGTGGACACTTTAGGAACTTTCAAGCGGTTATTGGATAAGCACATGGAGCACAACAGAGTGATAGGGAGTGGGATAGCTTGATCTTGGTTTCGGACAATGCTCGGCACAACATCGAGGGCCGAAGGGCCTGTACTGTGCTGTACTGTTCTATGTTCTATGTTCTATTACAACAGTGACTCCACTTCAAAAGTACTTCCTTGGCTGTCATGCGCTAGGAGACGTCTGGTGGTCGTGAAAGGCGCTATAGAAATGCAAGTCTTTTTTATTATAGCTATTGTCATATATTGCTATCGCACTTTTGCACTGAATTACATTGAATTTACAGCACAGAAACAGGCCATTGGGTCCCTCTGATCTATCGCGGTTTTTGTGATTGACACAAGCCTCCTCCCAGCCCTCTTCACCTGACCTTTCAGCATCTCCTTCTATTCCTTTCACCCTCGGGTGCTTATCAAGCTTCCCCTCAAACGCGCCTGTGCTGTTCACCTAAACTACTGCTTGTGGTAGCGAGTTCCACATTCTAACCACTCTCTGGGCAAAGTAGTTTCTCCTGAATTCCCTGTGGGATTTATTAATGGCCAGCTTGTATTTCTGGAGCCTAGTTTTGGTCTCTCCCCACAAGTGGAAGAATCTGTCCACGTCGACCCTATCAAGCTCTTTCATAATCTTACAGAACTCTGAGCTCACCCCTCAGCCTTCTCTTTTCTAGAGGCCTGTTCTGCCTTTCCTGATAATTATAACCTCACAGTTTTGGTATCATCTCTGTAAATCTTTTTTGCACCTTCTTCAGTGTCTCTCCATCCTTTTTATAATATGGAGACCAGAACTGTGAAAATTAAAGTTAAATGTGGTCTAACCAAGGTTCAATACAAGTTTAACATACCTTGTCTGCTTTTCAATTCTATCCCTTTAGAAACGAACTCAAGGGCTTGGTTTGCTTTTTTATGGCCTTATTAACCTGCGTCGCTACTTTTAGTGATTTGAGTGTCTGTACCCCCAGATCCCTTTGCTCATCTGCCCCAGTTAGACTATTAATTTCCAAGCAGTATGTGGCCTCCTACCAAAATGTGAAATCTCTTACTTATCGATATTGAAATTAATTTGCCAATTACACGCCCATTCTGCGAGTTTATTAATGTTCTCTTGTATTTTGTCAAGGTCTTTCTCAGTATTAACTCGACTCCCCCAATTTGGTGTCATCCACAAATTTTGAAATTGTATTTCCGATTACCGAGTCCAAACCATTGATGTAAATTGTGAACAGTGGTCCCAGCACCGATCCTTGTGGAAAACCAATTCCCAACATTTTCCAGTCTGGGGAGCTCCCCTTAACCCCGACTCTCTGTTTTCTGTTTTGCAGCCAGCGCGCTATCCATTCTGCTACCGTTCCCACCTGTACCACATGCTCTGACCATAGTCATGAGTCTACGATGCGGTACCTTATCGAAGGCCTTTTGAAAATCCAAATCTATTACATCTACTGTATTGTCCTTGTCTTCTCTTTGTTACTACTTCACAGAATTGAAGAAGGTTGGTCACGCATGACCTTCCCTTTTGAAATCCGTCCTGACTATTCTTTATCACGTTTTCTGTTTCCACATGTTTTTCTACTGTGGGGACATTGCAGGATATTGTCATACATCCTTATTGGCCGTATGCGGGGGTATCATAGATATTGTCATATCGATTTTCCTGTTCTGTGGGGGTATTGTAGGATATGGGATATACCTCAATCATCCATTGCCTTTCTTACCTCTAGACTTGACTATTCCAACGCTCTCCTGGCCAGCGTCCCACCTTCTCCCCTCCGTAAACTTGAGGTCATCCCAAACTCTGCTGCCCGTGTTCAACTCGCACCAAGTCCCGTTCAGCTATCACCCCTGTGCTCACTGACATATAATGACTCCCGGTTAGGCAAAGTCTCAATTTAAAATTCTCATCCTTGTTTTCAAATCCCTCCAGGGCCTCGCCCCTCCCTATCTTTGTAATCTCCACCAGCCCTACAAAAATCCCTCCGAAGTATCTGCGCTCCTCCAATGCTGGTCTCTTGAGCATCCCTGATTTTAATCACTCCTCCATTAGTGGCCCTGCCTTCAGCTGCCTCGGCCCTAAGCTCTGAGTTTCCGCTCTGAATTTCCTCTCTAAACCTCTCTACCTCTGTTTCCTCCTTTAACCTCCTTTAAACCTTTGAACAACATTTTGGTCATCTGCCCTAATGTGGCTCGGTGTCAAATTTTGTCTGAAATGCTCCTGTGAATCATCTTGGGACTTTTTACCATTTTTACTACGTTAAAGACGCTATATAAATACAAGTTGTTGTATTGCCCTCATGTCGAAGCTTTGTAGGATATTGTCATATATCCCTATTGCCGTCATGTCGAAGCTTTGTAGGATATTGTCATATATCCCTATTGACCTTATTGAGGTATTGGAGGATATTGTCATATATCCCTATTGCCCTTATTGTGGTATTGGAGGATATTGTCATATATCCCAATTGCCATTATTGAGGTATTATAGGATATTGTCATATATTCCTATTGCCCTTATTGAGATATTGTAGGATATTGTCATATATCCCTATTGCCCTTATTGAGATATTGTAGGATATTGTCATATATCCCTATTGCCCTTATTGAGGTATTATAGGATATTGTCATATATCCCTATTGCCCTTATTGAGGTATTGGAGGATATTGTCATATATCCCTATTGCCCTTATTGTGGTATTAAAGGATATTGTCATATATCCCTATTGCCCTTATTGTGGTTATATAGGATATTGTCATATATCCCTATTGCCCTTATTGAGGTATTGGAGGATATTGTCATATATCCCTATTGCCCTTATTGTGCTATTATAGGATATTGTCATATATCCCTATTACCCTTATTGTGGTATTATAGGATATTGTCATATATCCCTATTACCCTTATTGTGGTATTATAGGATATTGTCATATATCCCTATTGCCCTTATTGAGGTATTATAGGATATTGTCATATATCCCTATTGCCCTTATTGTGGTTATATAGGATATTGTCATATATCCCTATTGCCCTTATTGAGGTATTGGAGGATATTGTCATATATCCCTATTGCCCTTATTGTGCTATTATAGGATATTGTCATATATCCCTATTACCCTTATTGTGGTATTATAGGATATTGTCATATATCCCTATTACCCTTATTGTGGTATTATAGGATATTGTCATATATCCCTATTGCCCTTATTGAGGTATTATATGATATTGTCATATATCCCTATTGTCCTTATTGTGGTATTGGAGGATATTTTCATATATCCCTATTGCCCTTATTGAGATATTGGTGGATATTGTCATATATCCCTATTGCCCTTATTGAGCTATTGGTGGATATTGTCATATATCCCTATTGCCCTTATTGTGGAATTATAGGATATTGTCATATGTCCCTATTGCCATAATTGTGATATTGGAGGATATTGTCATATATCCCAATAGCCCTTATTGTGGTATTGGTGCATATTGTCATATATCCCTATTGCCCTTATTGTGGTATTGGAGGATATTGTCATATATCCCTGTTGCCCTTATTGAGGTATTGGAGGGTATTGTCATATATCCCTATTGCCCTTATTGAGGTATTGGAGGATATTGTCATATATCCCTATTGCCCTTATTGAGGTATTGGAGGATATTGTCATATCCCTATTGTCCTTATTGAGGTATTGGAGGATATTGTCATACATCCCTATTGCCCTTATTGAGGTATTTGAGGATATTTTCATATATGCTGATTGCCCTTAATGAGGTATTGGAGGATATTGTCATATATCCCTATTGCCCTTATTGAGGTATTGGAGGATATTGTCATGTATCCCTATTGCCCTTATTGAGGTATTTGAGGATATTGTCATATATCCCTATTGCCCTTATTGTGGTATTTGAGGATATTGTCATATATCCCTATTGCTCTTATTGAGACATTGGAGAATACTGTCAAATATCCCTATTGTTCTTAATGAGATATTGGAGGATATTGTCATATATCCCTATTGCCCTTATTGATGTATTGGAGGATATTGTCATATATCCCTATTGCCCTTATTGTGCTATTATAGGATATTGTCATATATCCCTATTGTCCTTATTGAGATATTGGAGGATATCGTCATATATCCCTATTGACCTTATTGAGGTATTGTAGGATATTGTCATATATCCCTATTGCCCTGATGTGGAAGTATTAGAAACACAGGACATAGAAACAGGAAGAGGCCCTTCAGTCCATCGAGCCTGTCCCTCCATTCAATGAGATCGTGGCTGATCTGTGTCCTAACTGCATCCACCCGACTTAGCTCCATATCCCTTAATACTCTTGGTGGTGAAAAATCTATCGACCTCAGATATAAGATTATTATTTGAGACATCTACTGCTTTTTGCGGGAGAGGGTTCCACACATCTACCACCCTTTGTGTGAAGAAGTGTTTCCTAAATTCTCTCCTGAATGGCCTGGCTCTGATTTTAAGGTTATGAACCCTTGTCCGAGAATCCTGCACCAGTGGAAAAAGTTTTTCTCTATCTATGCTATCAATTCCGTTCAAAATCCCAGGAACCTCAATAATCTCACCCGTTAACCTTCTATATTCCAGGAATAGAAGCCAGGTTTATGTAATCTGTCCTCATAATTTAACCCTTGGGCCCTGGTAACATTCTCCAAGGCCAATATATCCTTTCCAAGGTGTGGTGCCCAGAACTGTACACAGTGCTCCAGATGTGATCTAACCAGGGCTTTGTACAGCTCTAGCAATCCCCCTTGTATTCTGTCCCTCTAGATATAAAGGCTAACATTCCTTTGGATTTGTTGATTAATTTTTGCTCCTGATCACTATATTTTAGTGATCTCTTTACACAAACCCATAAATGTCTTTGGACCTTCACTGTTCCCAGCTTTACACCATTTAAAAAATACTCACATCTGTCTTGCTTTGGTCCAGAATGGATGACCTCACTACGTTGAAATCCAGCTGCCACAGTTTTGCCCACTCAGTTAATCTATCAATGTCTCTTTGTAATTTTATGCTCCCCCTACACTAGTTACTGTGCCATCTATCTTTGTGTCATCGGCAGACCTGGATATATGGCTCTCTATTATGTTATCCCTGTCATTAATAAATATCGTGAATAGTTGACCCCCCAGCACAGATTCTTGTGGGACACCACAAGTCACTTCCTTCCAATTTGAGTACATTCCCATTATCCCTAATCTCTGTCTTCTACCGCCGAACCAATCTCCTAACCAGGTCAAAAATTTGCCTTCAATTCCATGAGCTTTAATTTTCGCTGACAGTCTCTTGTACAGAACCTCATTGAATGCCTTCTGGAAGTCCATATACAACACATCCGTAAACATTCCCTGTCTATTACTTCAGCTAATTCCTCAAAATTCAATGAGGTTCGTTAGACATGAACTTCCCTTTACAAATCCATATTGCCTCTCTCTAATCAACTCAAATTTCTCTGTGTTCAGTCACTTTGTCCTTAGCTGTAGGATGTAGTCATATATTCCTATTGCCCTTGTGGATGTATTCTAGGATATTGTCATACATCCTTTATCTCTAATACAAGTTCGAGGCATAGGGAAACACTGAAATAAGTTTTGATTATAATTTTATTGAATCAAGTCAATCAGATACTAAAATCTAAAACAATAGCAAAATACTGCGGAAGCTGGAAATATGAAATAACAACAGAAAATGCTGGAAACACTCAGCAGGCCAGGCAGCATCCGTGGAGAACGAAACAGATTTAATCATGAACCATCACTCCCTCCCTGAGTGTATCCTGTTGATACAGTGGTTCTCATTTGTTCGGGAAGCCTTTGATGTTTTATCGCTTCCAATCTTTATTGCAAAGGCAACATTTTTCTCTTATCCACACGAGCAGTCGAGATTCCTGCTTCACACTCCCCCCTGCTGTGATAAAAGCGTGTCTCTTTCAGTGTGTGTGTCTTTCTCTCGTCTGTTTTAAACTTGCTCAATCCGGATGGACCACCCGGCATCTACCTCGGCACCAGCTACGGACACTGCAATGACACACCCGGCACCGACGAACCTGCAAAGTCCTCCTCACCAACATCTGGGGAATTGTGCCAAAATTGGGAGAGCTGTCCCACAGACTGGTCAAGCAACAGCCTGACATGGTCATACTCACAGAATTATATCTTTCAGCCAATGTCTCAAACTCCTCCATCACCATCCCTCGGTATGTCCTGTCCCTCCGGCAGGACAGACCCACCAGGGGTGGCGGCACAGTGGTATACAGTCGGGAGGGAATGACCCTGGGAGTCCTCAACATTGACTCCGGACCCCATGAAGTCTCGTTGCTTCAGGTCAAGCATGGTCAAGGAAACCTCCTGCTGATTACCACCTACCGCCCTCCCTCAGCTGATGAATCAGTACTCCTCCATGTTGAACACCACTTGGAGGAAGCACTGAGAGTAGCAAGGGCACAGACTGTACTTTGGGTGGAGGACTTCAATGTCCATCACCAAGAGTGGCTCGGCAGCACCACTACTGACCGAACTGGCCGAGGCCTGAAAGACAGTTCTGCCAGACTGGGCCTGCGGCAGGTGGTGAGAGAACCAACATGAGGGAAAAACATACACGACCTCGTCCTCCCCAATCTACCTGTCGCAGATGCAAATTTCCATGATGACATTGGTATCAGTGACCACCGCACAGTCATTGGGGAGACAAGGTCCCGTCTTCACACTGAGGACACCCTTCATCGTGTTGTGTGGCACTACCCCCGTGCTAAATGGGACAGATTCAGAACAGATCTAGCAGCTCAAAACTGGGCATCCATGAGGCGCTGTGGGCCATCAGCAGAAGCAAAATTGTATTCAACTACAATCTGTAACCTCATGGCCCAGCATATCCCTCAGTCTACCATTACCATAAAGCCAGGGGACCGACCTTGGTTCAATAAGGAGTGTAGAAGGGCATGCCAGGAGCAGCACCAGGTGTACCTAAAAATAAGGTACCAACCTGGCGAAGCTGCAACACAGGACTACATGCATGCTAAAAAGCAGGAGCAGCATGCTATAGACAGGGCTAAGCGACCCCACAATCAACAGATCAGATCAAAGCTCTGCAGTCCTGCCACATCCAGTCGTGAATTGTGGTGGACAATTAAAGAACTAACTAGAGGAGGAGGCTCCATGAATATCCCCATCCTCAATGATGGCAGAGCCCATCACATGAGTGGAAAAGACAAGGCTGATGCGTTTACAAACTCCTCTCCCCCTCTCTCCCCTCTCTCTCGCTCTTTCCCTCTTCTCTCTCCCCTCTCTCTACCCTCTCCCCCTCTCCCATTTCTCTCTCTCTCCCCTCGCTCTCCTCATTCTCTCTCTCTCCTCATTCTCTCTATCTCCTCATTCTCTCTCTTCCTACGCTCTCTCTCCGCGCTCTCTATCTCTCCATCCTCTCTATCTCTCCACCCTGTCTCTCTCCCTACCCCTCTATCTCTCCCTCCCCCCTTTGTATCAGTCTTCACAGCAGAAGACACTAACACCATCCCAATAATATATAATCAGTGGCTATAGGGAGGGGGGAACTTAAAACAATCTCAATCAGTAAAGAAAAAGCACTCGGTAAAATAATGGGTTTAATGGTGGACAAGTCCCAGGGAACTGATGGTCTGCATTCTAGGGTCTTAAAAGTAGTGGCAGCAGAGATAGTGGATGCACTGGTTGCAATATACCAAAATACCTTGGATTCTTGAGAGGTCGCAGTGGATTGGAAAACCGCAAATGTAACGCCCCTATTTAAGAAGGGAGGGAGACAGAAAGCAGCAAAATATAGATCAGTTAGTCTAAAATCTGTCATTGGGAAAATGCTGTAGTCCATTATTAAGAAAGCAGTAGCAGGACATTTAGAAAATCATAATACAGTCAAGCAGAGTCAGCATGGTTTTATGAATGTTTGACAAATTTGCTGGAGTTCTTTGAGGATGTAACGAGCAGGGTGGATAAAGGGGAACCAGTGGATGTGGTGCATTTGGATTTCTAGAAGGCATTCGATAAGGTGCCACGTAAAAG
Source organism: Squalus acanthias (assembly GCA_030390025.1). Taxonomy (NCBI): domain Eukaryota; kingdom Metazoa; phylum Chordata; class Chondrichthyes; order Squaliformes; family Squalidae; genus Squalus; species Squalus acanthias. Next base: position 988,263 of record JASTWF010000115.1, on the reverse strand, counting down.
GTTACTGCACAAGATAAGAGCTCACGGGGTTGGGGCTAATATATTAGCATGGATAGAGGATTAGCTAACTAAAACAAAACAGAGATTCGGCATAAATAATTCATTTTCCGGGTGGCAAACGTTAACAAGTGGGATGCCACAGGGATCAATGCTGGGGCCTCAACTATTTACAATCTATATTAATGACTTGGATAAAGGGACCGTGTGTAATGTAGACTAATTTGCTGATGATACAAAGATAGGTGGGAAAGCAAGTTGTGAAGAGGACACAAAGAATCTGCAAAGGGATATAGACAGGCTATTTGAGTGGGTAAACATTTGGCAGATGGAGTATAAGGTGGGTAAGTGTTCAGGTTATCCACTTTGATAAGAAACATTTAAAAACAATTATTATTCAATTGGAGAGAGATTACAAAATGCTGCAGTACAGAGGGACGTGGAGGACCTTGTGCATGAAACACAAAAAGTTAGCATGCAGGTATAGCAAGTAATCAGGAACGCAAGTGGAATGTTGTCCTTTATTGAAAGGGGGTTGGAGTATCAAAGCAGGGAAGCCCTGCTACAACAGTAAAAGATATTGGTGAGAACACACCTGGAGTACTGTGTACAGTTTTGGTCTCCATATTTAAGGAGGGGTATTCATGCATTGGAGGCAGTTCAGAGAAGGTTCACGAGTTTGATTCCTGAGATGAAGGGGTTGACTTATGAAGAAAGGTTGAGCAGGTTGGGCCTATACTCATTGGAGATTTGAAGAATGAGAGGTGATCATATTGAAACATATAAAATACTGAGGGGGCTCGACAAGGTAGATGCAGAGAAGATGTTTCCCTTCACGTGGGGATCTAGAACTAGGGGCCATATTTTCAGAATAAGGGGTCGCCCATTTAAAACTGAGATGAGGAGGAATTTCTTCTCTGAGGGTCGTAAATCAGTGGAATTCTCTGCCCCAGAGAGTTGTGGAGGCTGGGTCATTGAATATATTTAAGGTGGAGATAGACAGATTTTTGAACAATAAGGGAGTGATGGATTATGGGTAGCGGGCTGGGAAATGGAGCTGAGCCCAAGATCAGATCAGCCATGATCTCATTAAATGGCGGAGCAGGCTCGAGGGGCCAAATGGCCTACTCCTGCTCCTATTTCTTATGTTCTTATGTTCTTTAAACCACATCTTATCTCTGATTTCTAGAAGGTTTTTTAAATTAATTAATCAAAGGCCCAAACTCTTGGCAGCAGCAATTCATCAGATAAGGTGGCCCTTTCACTCAATCATCCATGCTTTGTGCATTTGCTGTACAGAAGTTCTCATATTGAAAGTACACTTTGATGGTTTGCCATGGTTTCTCTTAATGCAGTGAACAGAAAAGGCTTCACAGAAAATCTCGAGATTCACCAGTGTAATATTCGAATCAAAATGGCTATCGATGTGTAGCTATTTGTTCTTGGTGTATGAATGGCCTCCACTAGTGGCCACAGATTATTTCCTCTTCTGTAATTTTGAAATAAAAATACCTTTGCATTTTCTGTTGCATCTGCACCACTTCTGGTTTTAACTTTTTCAATTATACAAACCTTTTATTTAATTTTTGTTTCCTGGGTTGGGGGCGATGCTGACAAGGTTCAATTTATTGCCACTCCCTTGGTGCCTCGAGGGCTTTAATATTCAAAGCTAATGGCGGCTGGAATACAAATGAAAGGAAGCGATGCTTGAGTTTTACAAAGCCTTGGCCAGACCCCATCTGGGAAACAGCATTTAATTTTGGGCATCGACCCTCAGGAAATGTATATATGGCCCTGGAGGAGGAACAGCCCAGATTCACCAGAATGATACAAGGGCTTATAGGGTTAAGTTATGATGACAGGTTGCATAAACCCTATGCATTTGCTTTACGGAGGTTCTCATGTTAAAGAAGCCACGATGATAGTTGTCCAAGTGTTCTAGTAAAACTGAAATTAGAAAAGGCACAGCAGAAGATTACGAGACATACGTGGTGTAAGATTGAAATCAAATCGCTCATCCATGTATATTAGTTGTCGCTGGTGTTTGAACTGCCCCTACTATTGTCCCTATAATGAGTTGTATTTTGTAATAATTCACTAAAAAAATCTTAGCTTCTTTTATTTAATCTGCACCACGTCATGTTCACTTTTTCAATTATTAATTCAGTTTTTTCAATTGTTGCTCCTTGGTTTGTGGGCAGCTCTGGCAAGGCACCATTTTTTCCCAATCCCAAGGTGTCCTGAGGGGATTAAACATAAAATCTGAAGGGAGCTCAAATATGAACAGGAGGAAATAAGGCTTCAGTTATACAGAGCCTTGGTCAGACCCCGTATGGAGCACCGTGTTGAATTGAATAGAAAATCCAGGGCTCGACAAAAAGGCTGTCGATTCATTATCGCCCGTTTTACTGACCCGCCCAGGACCAATTTCATCCTTACCTGTTTATTATATCTACTTTTTTGGGGCTTTAGCATCAACTAATTATATTTGTTACTGACGCTGATTTATTAATTTAAAGTCTGTGCAGCACAATGCAGAATTCACACAGGAAGCAGGACGCGAAGAAGTTGCGTTTATTCAGACTTTTTAAAAATGTTATAGAGTGAAAATCAAAGATTGGGGGTCTCACATGGGGAAAAGATAAACCTGAAATAAACATCAACAAACTTTAAAATAATATAATTTTGTTTAAAGTTTATAATAAACTTCATTTTATCACAATGGAGAAATTTGACACTCCACAAAATTAAAAATATTTATTCAGGGCCATAACGCTTGTTTAGCAGTCAATTCGCTGTTAAAACCCCAGTTACACCGAATCCATTTAACGGGGTATTTAACAGCGATATTGCCGGGAAAAGCCCGAGTTTGGTCAGTTTCACTGATTTCCCTGATTCCACTGATTGCCGGCTATGGGGGTGGGGGCGGGGACACAGCGCAGCCAGTGTCGGAGCAGTGAATGACTGACCGCAACTTCAGGATTTCCCTGTTTCGATGCCCATGCGCTTCATCCTGAAGTTGCGGTCAGCTTCAGAGGGGTAATAACAGCGAATGTTGTTTGTTCGCCGTCATTTTCCACCGCAAATTCCAGGCTTTATAAAGGTAACCATTGTAATGCGCGCAGCATCCATCAGCCCAGTGATAAATAACTCCTCATATACACCTCATGAAGAAGGTTACACTCAGAATAACTTGTATTTCAGCAGTAGGACTGCAGGAATCAGTAAACTACCCGGAGATGGTCTCTGTAAAGGGGTACTCGCGGTATTGCCGACTGGTGTTATATCTTTTCCCAGTTACAGTCCATTACATAGAATCACAGTCCGTCCGGCCGAAATCCATGAACACAGACAGCAATAAAACCCAATAAACAATTGTCACGGTAGTTGTTCCATGTCAGTTTAATTTTATTTAAATATGTGATTACAGTAAAGGATTTTCCACACACGGCAGCTGCTCCAAGTTTACAAAACACACCTTGCATCAAATTCAATCTCAATCAAATCAGCTCGGTTTGCCTTCAAAACAACACGATTACAGAGACTGGGTGGTGAGGGGCTGGGATACCGTGTGAAACAACATTGTAACCTACGGGTGAAAATCTTCCGTTTTCCTCGTTATTTTATAATCTTAGAAGTACAGTGAAGGGATATTTCACCCCATTCTTCAGCTCCTCTCTGAACTTACTCTGGGTCACGGCATAAATAAAAGTGTTTGTGCAGCAACTCAGGAGCTGGAGCATAAACCCAATTTCTTGTACAATCTGGGGGAGCTCAGCAATAGGGAACTCGCTCACCAGAACAATTCTAGTATACATCGTATTGAGCAGGAACACAGCCCATAGAACGATAAAATTCCCTGAGATCACAAAAAGTACAGTAATTGATTTTCTTCTGTTTTTTGTCTCTGGATCGCTGGGACTCTCTCCACTGATCCGGTCCCGAAGTCTCTTCCGAATTCTGATGGTCACTAAAATGTGTCTGACAGTTAAAACATTGAGCAACAGAATCAGAATAAATGGTACACACGGGGTGAAAATATAATGTAGCAATTCAATTGCTGCCCATACTGGTGAATACATAAGACTGTAGGTCATCGCGCAGAACCAGGGAACTCTCATTAGCATATTGTGGCCTGTAAGCATAAAGTACCAGAAAATGTTCTTCACACAGAACAACACAGTCATTGTTCCAATAACCACCGCCGCAGTTCTCTCGGTGCAATATTTGTTTTTTAGCTTCTTGCAACAAATGGCCACAAATCGATCAAAGGTGAAAGAGACGGTGAACCAGACAGAACAGTCTGTGGCTGCATAAAGTAGGACGGCGTGGATATTACACACGGGAATGTAGGACACAAAGTCAAACTTTGTATGAAATACAATTGGAATGTGCCTCAGTATCAGATCGAAGATAACGAGCAGTAGATCCGCCGCTGCCATGGCCACCAGGTACCGAGTGACACATTTGGAGAGACCACACTTTCCCCGAGACAGGATCACAATCGTCACTAAGTTAACTGGAAGGAAGTGGGGGGCAAGGGAAATTACACATCAGGATGGGAGCAGAAATATCAGTGTCGTGGATCAATGGATGCAATTTACTGAGAGCTCACAACATCCCGTGATGGAATCCGATGTCACAGAACTTCATGTTAGAGCTAAGACTTCAAGTCAACTGTCAGTAATGATTTGTGAAGTCAAGGTCTGATCAAATTGGATAAATAAACATGAAAATAACACGGTTATATTTATTCAGAAATGTCCAACAACAGAATGTGGTTTGCCCTAATGAACAAAGAGTAAACACACTGACTGGTGCCAACAAAACCTGATGGTGCTGACAGAAGGTCCCACGGTCAAATCTGGGCCTAGTCAGTTACAATTGGAATCAATGACCCTGTGATATGGTGGGGTTGATCCCCCTGGTTCCAGCTCCTAAGCAGTGACTCTGGGATGTGCTGAGGGTGAAACTCCCCTTGGCCCTGCTCCTGATCAGTGACTCTGAGATGTGCTGAGTTTGTAACCCCCTTGGCCCTGCTCCTGATCAGTGACTCTGGGATATGCTGACGGTGTAACCTCCTTGGTCCTGCTCCTGATCAGTGACTCTGAGATGTGCTGAGGGTGTAACCCCCTTGGTCCTGCTCCTGATCAGTGACTCTGGGATGTGCTGAGGGTGTAACTCCCTTGGTCCTGCTCCTGATCAGTGACTCTGAGATGTGCTGAGGGTGTAACCCCCTTGGCCCTGCTCCTGATCAGTGACTCTGAGATGTGCTGAGGGTGTAACCCCCTTGGTCCTGCTCCTGATCAGTGACTCTGAGATGTGCTGAGGGTGAAAATCCCATTGGTCCTGCTCCTGATCACTGACCCTGAGATATGCTGAGTATGTAATCCCCTGACTCCTGATGCTGATCAGAGACCCTGGGTATTAATGGGATGTCACATATGAACTTAAGAGCAGGAGTGTGCCATTCAGCCCAACGAGCCTGTTCCGCCATTTAATGAGATCTGGGCTATCTGTATCCAAACTCCATTCATCTGCCTCGTGTCTGTATAACTTAATATCCAACAATTGCTCAGTTTAGCTGAATCACTTCCCAAAACAAATGTTAGACTATCTAATCTTTCATTTCCTGGTATCTCTCTCTCACCTTTCCTAAATAACAGTTGCATTTGTAATTTTGCAACCTAATGGGACAATTCATGACTCGAGAGAGCTTCGGAAGATTACGGCTAAACCATCTGCAATTTCCGCACTACTTTCTTTATAACCCTGGGGTGGAAGCCATCTGGTTCTCGGGATTATCAGTCTTCAGTGCCATTATATTTGCTGATACTGTTTTCTTGCTTACGTTACCCCGACTACTTTTTCTCTTATATAATTGTAAAAACATTTTGTGTTGCTCTTGAAATCCATCGCAATGTTATTTTCGTATTCCCTCTTTCCAGCTCTTCATATCTGTGTTGTCTTCCTTTGCTGTTCTTTCTATCTCTGGCAGCCCCCTCGATCTACACTATTATTTTCACTTTTGTATGTTCTTTCCATTAGCTTTATGTTATCTCTCACCTCTTCTGTTAACCATTGTTCACATGAGTCCTGCTCCTAATCAGTGACTCTGGGATATGGTGGGGTATACGCCTTGGTCCTGCTCCTGATCAGTGACCCTGGGATATGGAGGGGTAT